>JACGCM010002073.1:600000-1029928 GCA_014058105.1 Kingdonia uniflora
CGATTTTTTTATCTACTATCAACAATTCGATGACATGCATGTGCTAAGCGTACCTATGAGACTATTCGTCTACATTATTAATCAGACACAGTCACAAAATTTTTCAGAGAATATTACTTCTATTCTATTATTCGATTGACAATACATACTACATTAGTACAACCACCCAAACAAAAACCCCAAAAATACAAAGATACAAATATCCACCACATCAACTAGTAGCCCT
This sequence comes from Kingdonia uniflora, assembly GCA_014058105.1. Taxonomy (NCBI): domain Eukaryota; kingdom Viridiplantae; phylum Streptophyta; class Magnoliopsida; order Ranunculales; family Circaeasteraceae; genus Kingdonia; species Kingdonia uniflora. The sequence goes on from JACGCM010002073.1 coordinate 600,227, forward strand.
ACTTCCAAAAGGTCCAGCTCTACTAACCGCGCTCTATTCCTCCATCTCTTCTTTTACACAAACAAGACATTCGGCCAAAGCCGACAAAAAGAGATAGCGCTTCTCCGCTGTAGTAAAATCGTACTTCAGTCGGTCCCAAAGATAGGCGTAAGGCTCCCTATTGATGAACTCCCCAGCTTCTACCACCACAAGTTCTGGCATGTCCCAGTCCAGATCATGATGACCGGAGAACTTTATATGAAGCTCACCAGTCTTTCGCCCTATGCGACGGTCCCGGGTGAACCCCATCCTCTTTTGATATCGTGTGGTCGGCGTGCTATCCATGAAGATTTCCAAAATTTGCAAAGGAAAAAGAGAAGAATGAAAAGAAGAAGGTTACTCAATATCCCTAAATAATAACCCATACTTATAGTCTCACTTCATTTATTACCCCATAACCACCTATACCTCTTAATTACCCTCTTTTATTACTTACCTGAAAACCAACAGTCAAACAGCTCAGATTCTAGGACCAAATATTTTTCTCAGCGAACGCCTCTCCACCTGGCTTCGAAACCCTCGCTGAGAGGGGGCGAATGTAGTAGCCTACTCGCAGCCTTCGAGCCCCTCAAACGCTCGAAGCATACATCGTAGCCTACCAGAATATGTCGAGGCCTATTCAATCTTCAAAACAAGCCTTCCAGAGATCCTATGAAGATGAAGCTTCAACTCCAAACAGGCCTCGAGGATAGACTCACACGTCGCAGCAGAAACCCTTCGACCATATCTACACACGGTCAAAATATGATGGGATAGGTAGCCCATTCACCAGATAAGCCAGCGTAATAATTGGCCTTGCAGGTACAGTGACAGGCCCAACCACTACGCTATAGTATAAAAGTACAGATACACCTCCCATAGCAGTTAAAGTGACAGTACAGGCATCTCCGGCGCCCATACCCTGCCGGGATATCCTGACAGTACTCATGTAATTTGACCCATGCTTGGTGACTCAACATCCTATGGTTCTATAAATAGGATAGATGGGGAGCCAAGGAGGGACTAGAAAAATTCCCCCCAGACCCCTTGTAGTTTACCTTCGAACACTTTGTTAAGCCCAGTATTCGAACCTTCGATTACTCATCAGTAATATAATACTTCTTAAAAATCCTCATAAGAGGTCGTAGAATGTCACATTCGGGCCTCTACGCAAGTATTTGTCTCTAGTTTGTTCATACTTTAGATCATTTACTTGTATTCCTTTGATAGAAGATTAACCCCGTATTGTAGCCAACTTCCCCTCTAAAAGAAGTTAGGCCCCTACAAAACCAGAGACCGAGCCATCGCCAACCTCAGCTGTTACCATCAATCACTTCAGAAGTCATATAACAAATGAGTTCGACCACGAAATTTCAACATTAGAGATCTTGTACTTTGGTGCGTCACCCAATCCTTGAAGCCTCGAAATGTTGGCAAGTTAACCGAATCCAGGGAATGATCTTATGTCATTTACGATAAAGCCGACAAGGGTTCATATTACCTGATGACAAAACATGAAGAGCCTCTACCAAATCATGGAATAAAATACAGTTAGTGTCATACAATAGGCCACGACCTCTACCTTGTTCTACTGATGTAAATACACTATAAATCAATGAACATCTTCTTCTCTAAGCTTCGTGCCTTATTGTCCATTAAATTTCTTGGTTACCCTATATATCATGTTAACCCTTCGACCCGACTGATACTTGGGGGCGACCTTGAAAATTTTCAAGCTTCTAACATTCGAGCAAATTCGAGGGGCACGAATGGTCGACAGGCTGGACCCTTGGGAATGTGTTGGCGTTGAATACGTCTTACTTCGTTGTGGCTTAGGCCTTTGAAGTCTTGTGAATTTCTTGGTTTAACATAGGTGTCATGTTAACCCTTCAACCTTACTGATACTTGGGAGCGACCTTAACATTTTTTAAGCTACTAACATTCGAGCAAACTCGAGGGGCACGAATGGTCGAGAGACCAGACCCTCGAGAATGCGTTGGGGGTGAACACACTATACTTCAATCAGGTTTAAGCCGTCGAAGTCCAGTAGATTTCTTGGTTTAACCTAGGTATCATGTCAACCCTTCGACCCGACTGATACATGGGGGCGACCTAGCTTCCAACATTCGAGCAAGCTCGAGGGGCACGAATGGTCGACAGACCGGACCCTCGGGAATGCGTGGCGGTGAACACGTCTTACTTTGCTGTAGCTCAGGCCTTCGAAGTCCAGAGGTTTCTTGGTTTAACCTAGGTATCATTTTAACCCTTCGACCCGACTGATACTTGGGGGCGACCTTGAAATTTTTAAGCTTCCAACATTCGAGCAAACACGAGGGGCACGAATGGTCGATAGACCGGACCCTTGAGAATGCGTTAGGGGTAAACACATTATACTTCAATCAGGTTTAAGCCATTGAAGTCTAATGGATTTCTTTGTTTAACCTAGGTATCATGTCAACCCTTCGGCCCGACTGATACTTGGGAGTGACCTCAAAATTTTTCAAGCTTCCAACATTCGAGCAAACTCAAGGGGCACAACTGGTCGAGAGACCGGACCCTCAGGAATGCGTTGGCGGTGAACACATCTTACTTCGCTGTGGCTCAAGCCTTGGAAGTCAAGTGAATTTCTTGGTTTACCCTAAGCATCATGTCAACCCTTCTAGCCGACTGATACTTGGGGACGACCTTGAAAATTTTCAAACTTCCAGCATTCGAGCAAACTCGAGGGGCACAAATGGTTGAGAGACCTAGCCTTCGAGAATACGCTGGGGGCGACTACGTCTTACTTCGCTGTGGCTAAGGCCTTCGAAGTCCAGTAAATTTCTTGGTTTACCCTAAGTATCATGTCAACCCTTCAGCCCGACTGATACTTGGGGGCGACCTTGAAAATTTTCAAACTTCCAACATTCGAGCAAACTCGAGGGGAACGGGTGATCGAGAGATCGGACCCTCGAGAATGCGCTGGGGGCGACCGCGTCTTACTTCGCTGTGGCTTAGGCCTTTGAAGTCCAGTAAATCTCTTTGGTCTACCCAAGCATCACAACCATCTCAAAGCTCTTTAAGGTTCGATCATTCTACAAGAATTCTACACTTATAACATATGCAGATATAAGTATACAAGAATATAAATAGTTTTGCTACACGCAAGATGTTTCAGCACAACATATATCAGAGACTCAAGTACAGTTTGGAGCATACATCAAGAATCTGGTACAACAATTCAGTACAAGTCAACTTAACATAAATCAGTTTCAGAACAGTCTACAACCAAAAAGAATCAGTACAGTACAAGTCAGTGTCAGCACACTAATTCAAAGCAATCACAAGTTCAAAGAAAGCTCAACATTGTTCAAATATTACAATCCAACAAAAAAATTAGAAAAAATGGTATGGCACTCCAGTACAATACCTCATATCGGAGTGGCTGTATCTTCTCCCCCAACAGGCTCTTCAGTGCCAATACTTTTAGCACCTCCAGTAGAAGGTCTTGACCCTGTACCATCGGTGATTACATCAGTTGTAGTTCCAGTAGCAGTACCTTCGATCACAGGAGCCTCTACGCCACCTCCAACACTTCCATCAGCAACATCAACCTCTATCCCCTCTGTCTGCAAAGCATCTTCAGCAATACGATCTTGGGTAATAGGGAAGCATTGCAAAGTCTAAGGATCATGCCCCAAATCCTCTATAAGCTCCTTCAGCCTGACATTATTCGTACATTCATAATCAAATTTCCTTTGGAAGCGCTCCTTCTGTTCTTTCATTTCCTTCTTCTTCTCAGCAAGCTTCGACTTCAACACCTGCTCATGATTATAACATTGAGCCTCGAATATCTTCACGAATGCATCATTGATAGCCGCCAGATCTCGCTTCAAAGTTTTATTCTCAAACACCAACGATGCCTCAGTCCCTCGAGCGATATCCAGATCATCAAGTGCCTATCTCAGCTGCTGTGATGTTACCTTTTGGGCCTTGATGAAAGCTTGTGACCAAGCATCTTTCTGGTATAATAGTCGAACCATCAGTATCTCCCGATGCATGATGCACTCAAGCTAAAATTTTAGCATTTCAAAAATAAAATAGTTACCTGGTACATTGTCTTATGCATTATCCTCCTAGCCTTGTCTGGGTCACTGGCGCAGAACGTTGCCATCTAAGTAGCCAGGGCTAGAGCCTATTTTTCTTGCTCAGCCTCGGTCATATCTCTATCCACATCTTCTCCATCATCTTCCCCCAGTGCCCTACTTCTTTTGTGCTGGATTACCTTTGGTCGCTGTGCCCTCAGAGACTCGGGGACGACCTTGCCCTTCCCTTTCTTAGCCTGGGTTGGTGCCTGCTTTAACTTCTGTCTCGATACATCACAAGCTACTTCGGACACTGTCACTGCCTGCTTCGACGCCCGTTGCACCTTCGGAACATACTTTACCTTCCTTGCCAAACTCTCCTCTTCCATTCCTTCGACCACTTTCGAAGCTCCTTCGCCCCCCTCTTCTTCCTCTTTGTTGGCTTCGGCGTAACGGGTACGTTTCGAAGTAGGGAATCAATCATTTTCTGCCTTTTCCTTTTGATACCAAGCCTTTTGAAAGCATAATTCACCCACTCCTCGTCCGAGTCGATTAAGGCGTCAATATAATCCCTCAGATTCGCCCAAGTCCAACTATTAGAACCTACAAAACTAACAACAACACGATTATCAATTTATTCAATCAATACATCAAAACAGCTTCGACAAAAAACTTACTTGGATTATAGAATTTATGCTGTAACCTATAAGGGTCATCCCCTTCGACATTCTCATAACTACCCCGTACTATAACTAAGTCTTTATTCCACCCTCTACCCATCGAGCAGAGATCGAATAACCAGGGCATCTCTGCGTGACACTGGATGTAATAGGTGCCCACATTGTGGTTTGTTTTCCTTAAATAGAATGACACAACATCAAACCATTCGATCAAGCTTCCTCCCTAACTTCTTAATTTTGTATTCATCCCCTCAATTACCTTTATCATCTCATAAAAATTCCCCTTCATCTGAACTGGGGCAGCTTCCAAAAAGTTCAGCACCTCTTTCACCAGCCTGTGGGTAGTTGCATTCCTAGCCGAATCTGGCCTCTATAAGCCATTATACCCTCTCGTGGCTTCGACTTGAAAGAAAACCCTATCCCCGCTACATTTAATACCACCCCTACCTTTGACAACCCAAATTTAGCCACGAATTGCTCTCATCTCTGCTTCTCTCTAGTCGAGACAGAACCATCGGCCTTATACGACTCAGTTAAATCCTCACTATGGTCACTTTGCTCCCCCTCGCCCATTTTATCGCCCGAAGGTTCAACCCGACCTTCACCTCTCACTCTCTCTATCCTCCCCCCATCTCGTCCTCATCACTATCCTCAGTAACTGCTGTCTTACAACGTCTACTACTTAAACCCCCAGCTCCAGGAACCAGTACTACTAGTGGGATATCTTTTTCTATGATCAATTCTTCTACGTCGCTGCCCTCATCCATCGGAGCACGACCAAACACACTAGCCTCATTTTCTTCGATCTCCTCATCTATTAGCCTCAGTTTTGAAGCCTGATTTATACTAAAAACACCCAATTTATACTTGAAGGTACATTTAAACCCTCCCTAATATCAAGTCACATTCATTGCAGTCTTCAATTCTTCTCCTTAAAAAGTCAACAGTCCAAACTTTACAACTTCCTAGATATAACCGTTTTATTAGTATCCGCATTTAAACCCCATTTCTGAGGCCTTGCAGTCGAAAAAATACCCAGACTCGAACAATTGATCCCGATCCCTTTTATACATTGTCTCACACCTCTTTCATCGAGTTTCGACTAATACATAGTCATCCATTCAGCAAAGCCAAATATTGGCCAATGTCTTCGACCATCCCATTATATGTCGAGGTTAATTTTTCCCCCAAAGGTAATCGCTTCTGCATGTAACATTCAAAGAGATATGTTTGATACCGTGCCTACAAGTCTATTTGCCTACTATGCCTACCAGATACAAAAACACAAAGTTATAGCAAAGTGTTGTTCTCATTCCATTTTGTAGATTACAATAACATAAACATAAGCTTCCAAGTTCAGACATACATAAAAACAACAAACAACAACAGAAACCTTCAAATACAGCCCTACTCAAAAAAAAACCCACCACCACCACCTTGCCACCGCTTTAAGAAGAACCTACCCTATTTTTAGATGGGCCACATCCCCTAACCGAATCCTGCTCCTCCACCAACTGATCCTCTGCATGCACAAGACATTCGGCCAAGCTCGACAGATAGAGATAGCATTCCTCAGTAATCGTAAATTGAAACTTCATCTGCCCTCACAAACAAGCATAAGACACCCTGTTGACGGGTTTCCCAGCCTCTAACTCTACCAGGTCGGGCATGACCCAGTCAAGCTCATGGTCACCGAAAAACTTCAACTTTAGTTCAGCAGTCTTCTACCCTATACGACAGTCTCGGGAAAATCCCATCCTTATCAGGTAACGGGTATTGGGTGCAGTGTCCATTACATTTTTTAGGAAATATAGAAAAAGGAGAAGAAAGTGCAACAGAAAAAGAGTATATAGTGTTACTGCCTCCATAACCCATACTTATAGCCCCATTAACCTCATTTATTACTCCGTAATCACCAACATTTCTTAAATACCCTCCTTTATTACCCCTCTCAAAAACCAACCGTCAACCGTTCAACTTCCAACAGCAAATAGTTTTCTCAGCAAATGCCTTTACACCTATTTTTGAGACCCTTACTGAGAGGGGGCCAAATGTAGTAACCTACACACAACCTTCTACCCCAGTCAAACACTCGAAGGCTACCTCAACGCCTACTCGAATATATCAAAGCCCACTTAATCCATAAATAAGCCTTGCAAGATTATTTAAAGATGAAGCATCGACTCTGAACAACCCACGAAGACGAACTCCACATCAGCATCATAAATACTTCGACAACTTTCATGTATGGACAAAGGTAGACATGTTAGACAGCTAACTCACTAGACAAGAACGGTACGTTGTTGGTCCTTACAGCTACAGTGACAGACCCAACAACTGTTATAGTATCAGAGCAAAGTGCCAGACCCAACATTTTTGGCGTCAACACCAACTCCGGGATACCCACCTGATACTCGGAGGGTACATATGCAATTTAACCTCCTATGATGACTCAGTCCTTTCTATATTCTATAAATAGGAGGGATGGGGAATCATAGAGGGGTACAAAATCTTCTCCCAGAGCCATTGCAGTTTACCTTCAACCTTTCTGTAAAATACACGGTATTCAAACCTTCGACTATTCGACAGAAATACAAACTCTCTTAAAAATCTTCATCAGAGTTCGTGGAGCGTCACATTCTAGACCTTCATGCAAGTATATTGTCAGTATATTACTTATGCTATAAATTATATACTTGAACCCCTTTGATAGTGGATAAATCCCGTGGTGCAAGAGCCAGCTTCCCCACCATACTAAGTTAGGCCCCTACACAGCTGCTACGACCGCTGCACGCCTGGTCCGAGGATCCTCGAGCACTTCAGCTAGACAAGTTTGTTCTTTATTCTTATACGGGGCACTTTGTACTTCCTCCTATGGCAAACCACCAATAAACAACTTTACACTACCCATCGAGCATGTCCCTTCCTCCGTGAATGATTGAGAAAGAGGTTCCTTCTCCCTCCCCCGAATAACATCTAAGTCCTCGTCAATAAGAGCTGCTGCCCCAGTTTTTGCCGCCATAGTTTCCTGTCGCTTTGCCGCGTGACATCCTTATTTGTATGGCCACTGACACCTCTAAGACCAGGACTCTGCCCAGCCACCAGAGGCACCACCTGTGATGGGCCAGTTGCATCCTTTCCCCTTGTAGACAAGAATCGAGGCTTCATCCCTACACTCTCCGCAGACTTGCAACTATGAATACTCTGCACAGAAACAGTTTTACTTACGGCACGTAAACGCGGCTCGCTATACTTTTACGTTGACCAGTATTTCTTTGCGTCAAAGGTACCATTTAGAATATTTGCCAACACCTGACAATTCTTATTCATGTGACCGAGCAAACGCAAACGAAAATTCTTATATGATACCTTGGAGAGCGTCACACCTGTAGAACAATAAGTAGACATTTAGATAACACGAATAACACATATGATTGAAGTATTGACTATAGTTGCAATACTAGAAGCAACATATACTTGGTGTTAAAAACATTATGATGTAAGCGACGAATGGGCCTATCGTCGAAGTCAAAGGCACTAGCCACCAAGATTGGATGACGACACCAATAGTTACCACTCGTAGGTAACTTAGATATCTTAGGCTCGCCGGACTTCTGAACTTTATAATACCAGTACCTCCACTAAGGAGCACAGGTATGTATGATCTTCTGACACCTCGGCCCAGTCTCGCCCTCTTTGACTGGGGCTGCCTTGGCTATCACTTTTCTCATTTTTGCCACCGTCCCTCACAACCTGCCCAAGAGCGTGAACAGGTAACACGCGGCGATGCTGGCTCGTTTAAATCCCTGACCTCCTCCACTTCGTTCCTCGCACCCTTGGGGACCACATCCCACTGACGAGGACAACGCCCCGTCTTATACGCGACTAGAATGTTAGAACAACCAATATTCTAACGTTGTAGCATTGATTGGCTGATCAGTCGGTACCCCATCATCATACAAAAAAAGTTACCATTTAACTTCTCCGGCACCTGACCAAACAAATTCAGGCATTTTTTTGTTAGGTCTTCTAAAGGGAACCTCTAGCCTGTATCGAACTTCATGTAATAGACAATGCATTGATTGAGTGCTAGTATTTAGTAGTCTGGCCTTATCAACTCATTGCTGCCACTGACCCTCGCTCGCTCATTGATTACGTCTAGGTACTCTATCCTTATCTCTGTACTCTCGTACTCGGTTAGCAAGTCTGGCAACCTCTACTCGCTGGGGTATGGCTGAAGCTTTGGGAGATACCTCTCGCCCGACCACTAATAATAGCCTCATGAGCCATATCCCCGGACACTCTTCCATGTGCCATAAAATCCGTACGTGCCTCAGCTTCTAAATTTTAAGGGACCGAGGTGCCTACCTCATGGTCATGACTACCCCCACTCCACAGGTACAATACAAGGCGTTATGGCAGCAGACCCCTTCGAGCTACACAGAAGGTACCATCTCTCGCCTCGTTCATCCTAGCTTTGAGGTACACAGACTCGTATTCGGTGCTCAGACGTCCCTGCATGAGCCAGGTACAAATATCAGACTCAACCTAAAATTCTAAGGGCATAATGGCCACATAGCCAACTAGGGCACCCTAGGGATCTGCTACCCCTAGGCCCTCACCTGGCCTTACGCGGCCGCCACCCTGACTGTGACTCCATGATGAGTAGTAAACGATTCTTCCCGGCGTCACAGATAAACAACTCTTACAGTCTCACAATGATATATAACCACAATACTGCCGGTTTCCCTACCATTTTATCTAACCCCTACCGGTTAGAGACAGTGCTACGCCAAAAGCCTCGCTAAAGCTTATAAATAAATATGCATCACTACAAATCAAACGAATCGACTAGGGAACTTACTGGTAATACCAATGCCTAATGATGGATAGCTCACGGCCTAAACAAATTGTCACGTTAACCAAAAATTTCTAGTACAGGCAGCGCTCCATGAATACAGCAAGATAGAGGTGAGTTTAAGCTCATACTGCAATTATAAATACTGAGTAGCCAAAGTTTTTCTCACTCTATAGTAGGTTCTTTTATATAGGGGTACACGAGGAGGCAATATCATTAATGATTGGACCCACAACAATGATGTGGCACGTTGCCAGTAATGGCAGCTATCGTACACCATACATTTTTCTAAATAATAATTACTCTTCTCCCTTCCCAAGGCACTAATAGACAAGATGTCATACACCTCCCAATACAACGACCGAATACACGACCATACCACCTCAACTCTCTTTCACTTTGAGTAAGACTAGGGGGGGGGGGCAATTGTAAGAGCACGCTCTCGCTAGCCACAAGGTAGAAGGTTGCTGAGCGACCCCTTCACTAAAAACATGAACACTCCAGCTAGCGTCAATCGTCCAGGTCGTCTCGCGGGCTCCCTACTAACGACAAGTAGGTCTTGGGCTAGGACTCGCCTTACGACCACAAAGCCATTGCGAGTGCAACCGACAATGAACCATCAATTAGCCCCTCTACCCAACTAGAAATGTAGAAGCCTACGACTCTGAAGGGACATCTTAGGAATTACACAAAACATATGAGCAAGAGTACTCTTAGGTCAAACCTTCCTTATAAATAAATGTGGTGAGGTAACCTAAGGGGATATGCTTCTTCTTCTGCTGCCTCTTCATCTTCTTCTTTAAGAGACAACTAGCTAAGTCAAGGAGACAAGAGAAGCCTGGAGAGTATCGAGTGGTGCCCTCCTCCAGTGGGAAGTATAAAACCTAAAATGATTATACACTCATTGTTGTCCCTGAGAGGAATCATAGGACCACAATGGGGAGTACATTTTTACTTCAAAAAATAACTCACGTATTTGTGAGGACGTCCTACTTCAAGAACGCACCCAGTATGGGGTTCAAAAAATGACTTACGTAGTTGCGAGGGCATCCTACTTCAAGAACGCCCCTAGTATGGGGAGTGCCTTTTAACTTCAAAAAATGACTCACGTAGTTGCGAGGACGTCCTACTTCAAGAATTACCCTAGTATGTGGAGTGCATTTTTACTTCAAACACTAACTTACGTAGTTGCGAGGGCGTTCAACTTCAAGAACGCCCCCCGTATTGAGTCCCATTTGTAAGGTGTGTAAGGTTGGGATTAAAAACATATATTACAGTGAGTTTTATACATATTGTGGAGTTCTACTGAATCCATTTGCGAAGGTTTATTGCGTTTCAGGGGGACTTGAGCTCTTCGCCATCGTTATTCATTAGGTAGTAGGCATTTCCATTAACCACCCGGGAGATGAGGTATGGGTCTTCCCAATTAGGTTGTAGTTTGCCTTTGTTATGATTATGAGTTGTAGGGAAGACTTTCTTTATAATGTAATCTCCATCGCGGAACCCTCGAGGGCGCACCCATTTGTTATAGTTTTGCTTTAGTGTCTCCAGATACCTAAGCATGTGAGATGAGGTTTCCTCTCTAGTTTCATCGATCAAGTCAAGGTTTTTTGCGAGGAGGCAGTCGTTGATCTCACTGCTTACAATCATTGACCTTGTAGCATTGGCGATGACCTCGGTGGGGAGTACTGCTTCAGAGCCGTAAGTAAGCATAAATGGGGTGAAACCCATACTTGTATGTGCTGTGGTTTGGTAAGACCACAAAACGTGGGGTAGCTTGTCAACCCATCGGACTTTGGCTGCGTCCAATCATTTACTAATACCATCGATTATTGTTTTATTGGTAGTTTTGGCCTCTCCATTCCCCTGGGGGTATCTGGGGCTGGAGGGCAGGATTTTAATGTTGTAGGGTCAAACAAACTCGGTGACCTTACTGCCCACTAACTACTTTCCATTGTCTGTTATCAGAACTACAGGAACGCCAAATCGGATGATGATGTATTTCCATAAGAAGGTGATTGCCTCTTCTTCCCTAATGGGAGCAAGGGGTATTGCTTTGACCTATTTGGTAAAGTAGTTTGAAGTAACCAATAACCATTGGCGTCTCCTACTCGCCATAAGGAGTGCCTCGACTATGTCTAACCTCTATTTCGCGAATGGCCATAGGTTAGAGACTATATGGAGGTCAATGGAAGGGGTATGGATAAGGTGCCCATGGAATTGACATTTGTCACACTTTTGCACATATGCCATGAAGTCTGGTCGAATTGTTGGCTAATATAACCCTTGCGTTCGAGCCTGGTCAGCTATGGACCTACCCGCTGTGTGTGCCCCGCAGGCGCCATCATGGATTTCTGTAATGACCATTTATACCTATTCCCCTGGGATACATGTGAGGTGTGGAGCGAAGAGGCTTATTCGGTAAATTTTGTTATTAATGACCATGTACTTTCTTGCTCTATTTCAGACGCTCTCTGTGGTCGCCTGATCTCTGCGGAGGAGATGGTGTTCCCCGAGGAAGTTAAGAAATGGTTGGCGCCAACCGGTATCTAGGGGTGCGATTGAGCCATCAGTTTGCATGACCATTATTGTGTGCTCGAGTACGCTCAGTTTATCAAGGATCTTGACCTAAATGACCTTGAGTCGATCGCCGATGATGTCAGTTAAGTGTGCAAGGGCGTCAGAGTGCATGTTCTCACCGTGGTAGATGTGCTTGAGGTTGACTATTTTGAACTTGCCAAGCCATTGTTTAAATATTTCCATATAATCAAACATCTTGCCGTTGACTTGGAACATCTCGCTATTCTGGTTAACAACTAGCTGCTAGTCAGTAAAGATGGAAATTTCTTCTACGCCTAGGGCCAACGCTTAATCTACTCTATACAATAACGCCCCATACTCTGCTTCATTATTACTGAGGGGGAAGTTAACTCGTATAGCCTTCTCGATTTTAACATCAGTTAGAGTGACCAAAATGATCTCTAATCCCGAACCGCCCGCATTAATGGGGCCATCTGTGTAGAATCGTCACCCCTTAGTTTAGGCAGGCTCTGTGTTGTATGGATGAGTGTGGTGGTTGTCATCTTCCTCGTTTGGCCAATTGCCATCATTAATGGGGAAGTTGGTGAGAAGGTCAGTGATGGCCTATCCCTTGATGGCGACCCTTGTCTCGAAGCGTATGTCAAATTCCCCTATAATGATTACCCACTTCACTATGTGGCTAGTCCTGTCCTTTTTGGAAAATATCTCTCATAACGGTTGGGTGGTGATAACCTTCATTTTATAGGCTTAGAAGTATGGTCGTAACTTCTGTGAAGCGTACACAAAAGCGAGGGCTTTTTTTTCTTATGTGGAGTACTGCAGTTTCGCTCCCTGGAGGGTTTTACTGATAAAATAAACCAGTTTCTCGGTTCTAATATCCGTTCAGATGAGGACTATACTGATAGATGTGTCTATGTTACCCAAATACAGGCCCAACAGTTTATGTTCCATTGGGGCCCTGAGGATTGGGGGGTGGCCAAGTATCGCAACATGTCTTGGAAAGCTATCTCGTACTCATCATTCCATTGACACTTCTTGTTCTCCTGGATATACTGAAACAGTGGACGGTATTTGAAGGAGGCCTTGTAAATAATGCATCCGAGGGCCGTAATCTTTCCCACGAGGGCTTGAACTTGTTTCAGCGTTTGTGGGGAGGGCATACAAGCGAGGGCGCAGATCTGGTCAGGGTCGGCCTCTATTCTTTATTGAGTAACTAAGTTCCCCCGAAATTTCCATGAGGAGACACCAAAGTTGTACTTCTTAGGTTTCAATCGCATTTTGTAGTGTCGCAGCTTTGTGAAGACGGTCTCGAGGTCTGCTAGATGGCCTGTGTGAAGCTTGCTTTTTGTGAACATGTCGTCAATATAAACTTCTACTATCTTGCCCAGCTGGTCTTTGAACATGGCAGTGATTAACCGCTGGTAAGTAGATCCCGTATTCTTTAGGCCAAAAGGCATGACGGTCTAACAATATAAGTTCTGCTCGGTGGTAAAGGAGGTACAATCTTAGGTCAAAACCCCCTATAAATAGAGGGGGGGGAGGTAACCTAAAAGTACCCCTGCTCACATGCCTTGTATAATTTCTAAGGTATCCCTTTAGGGTTGTAGGCTCTGCATCTCCACGTAGACAGGGGCTAACTTATGCTGCCATCGGTTATGTTTGCCATGCCTCTGGGTTGTAAGGAGGGTTCCCGCCCGAGACATGCTCGTTGCTAGTAGGGAGCTCGTATGATGACCAGACCTGTTGATGCTAGCTGAAGTGCTTTTATTTTTGGTAGAGAGGTCGTCCAGTGACCTTCCACCTCGCGGCCAGTGGAAGCGTGCTCCTATAATTTCCCCACTCAGTTCTTACTCGTAGTGAGGGAGAGTTGAGGTGGTATGGTCGGTTATTGCTCGGTCATTCTATTGGGAGTTGCACAGAACTTTAAACGTGCTTGAGGCCGTCTTGAAAGAAGTGGAAAGGTGGCTTTATTAGGCATTATAATTAATCATAGGGGCTATTAGGTTTCCCCGTGTAAATTAATAGGTTCTTGGAAAATACCTTAATAAATGCTAGGTGCATCCTCTCTTAGGGCCTATAAGAGGGGCTTTGGAGTGTTTGAAGTTTAACCATTGCTTGAAGATACAACCTGAGTTTCTGGTTTACTTACAAGAAGATGCAGACCCGATCGCAAGCTCATTTTAAAGCTCAGGTGGCCGTGCGGGTGGATTTCTACATCCAGATGTACTTTGGTCATCGTGGGATGGCGGGGAAGCCATTAGAGTGGGCGTACGTCTACCCTGCAGCTCTTCTAGAGAGTGAGAGAAAAATATAACAAAAATACTGGTTCGGGTATCTTATTCTTTAGGACCAAGTGAAGACCTTGTCCAGCCGTGCAGTTATCCTTAGGGTCATGGCCCTAGAGGACGTGAGGGAGTCTGGGGTCAAAGGTCTTGGATATGGTAGTTGGGACAGGTCATTCCCCTGTTGTGTGTGAATGTATAATTTTATTTTTTTGTTCTGCTCCCCATTTGTACTTGTTATTTTAAAAATGAAAGAGAATCTTGTGATCATTTCGGTAATTATGTTTAGTAGTCCTCGTGGGACTAGGTACGTGCAGTCGTTATAGCGACCTAATAGAGACTGTTAGGCACGAAGTGCCTAATAATTTTTTTAGTAGTCTTCGCTGGACTAGGTACGCATGGTCATTTTGTAATACAGGTGCGAAGTGCCCAACAATTTTTTTAGTAATCCTCGTGAGACTATGTACCTACTGTCGTTATAATGACCTTATAGAGGCAGTTAGACGCAAAGTTCCTGACAACTTTTTTAGAAGTCCTCGTAGGACTAGGTACGCGTAGTCGTTTTAACGACCTTATAGAGACAGTTAGGCGCAAAGTGCCCAATAACTTATTTAGTAGTCCTCGCAGGACTTGGTATGCGTGGTCCTTTTGTAATACAGGCGTGAAGCTCCTAACAATGTTTTTAGTAGTCCTTGTGAGACTATGTTCGTTTTAGTGACCTTATAGAGATAGTTAGGCATGAAGTGCCTACAACTTTTCTAGTAGCTCTCGTAGGACTAGGTACGCGCAATCGTTTTAACGACATTATAGAGGCTGTTAGGCGCAAAGTGCCCAATAAATTTTTTTGTAGTCCTCATTGGACTAGGTATGCATGGTCGTTTTAGGTTTAACCATTGTTTGAAGTTGCAACCT
Source organism: Kingdonia uniflora (assembly GCA_014058105.1). Lineage (NCBI taxonomy): Eukaryota > Viridiplantae > Streptophyta > Magnoliopsida > Ranunculales > Circaeasteraceae > Kingdonia > Kingdonia uniflora. Next base: position 615,582 of record JACGCM010002073.1, read on the forward strand.
GAGTTCCTAGTTTGCATATAAGAAGATGCAGACCCGATCCCAAGCTTATTTTAAAGCTCAGTAGCCGTGTGGGTGGACTTCTACACCCAAATGTACTTTGGTCATCGTAGGATGGCGGGGAAGCCATTAGATTAGGCGTACGTCGACCCTGCGGCTCTTCTAGAGGGTGAGAGAAAAATGTAACAAAAGCACTGGTTCTGGTATCTTATTCTTTGAGACCAAGTGAAGACCTTGTCCAGCCGTACAACTATCCTTAGGGTTATGGCCCTAGAGGACGCGAGGGAGTCCGGGGTCGAAGGTCTTGGCTATGGCAGTTGGGAGAGGCCATGCCCCTGTTGTGTGTGATGTTTGGATGGATTATTTTCATTTTTTTTATTATGCTCCCCATTTGTACTTTTTATTTTGGAAATGAAAGAGAATCGTTGATCATTTCAGTAATTATGTTTAGTAGTCCTCGTGGGACTAGGTATGCGTAGTCATTATAGTGACCTTATAGAGACAGTTATGCGCGCGTGCCCAATAACTTTTTTAGTAATCCTAGTTAGACTAGGTACGTATGGTCATTTTATAGTACAGGTGTAAAGTTCCCAACAACTTTTTTAGTAGCCATCGTGGGATTATGTACCTGTTGTCGTTATATAATAACCGTATAGAGGCAGTTAGGCGCGAAGTGCCAGACAACTTTTTTAGTAGTCCTCATAGGACTAGGTACGCATAGTCATTTTAGTGACCTTGTAGAAACAGTTAGGCGTGAAGTGCCCAATAAAATTTTTGGCAGTCCTCATGGGACTATGTACCAGTAGTTACGAGGGCTTCCTACTTAAAGAGTTCCCCCAGTATGGGGAGTGCGTTTTTACTTCAAAAAATGACTCACGTAGTTGCGAGGGCATTATACTTCAAGAATGCTCCCAGTATGGGGAGTGCATTTTTACTTCATAAAATAACTTACGTATTTGTGAGGACGTTCTACTTGAAGAACACCCCCAATATGGGGAGTGTGTTTTACTTTAAAAAATGACTCACGTAGTTACGAGGGCGTCCTACTTCAAGAACACCCCTAGTATGAGGAGTGCATTTTTACTTTAAAAAATAACTTACGTAGTTGCGAGGACGTCCGACTTCAAGAACGCCCCCAGTATGTGGACTGTGCTTTTACATCTAAAAATGACTCATGTAGTTATGAGGGCGTCCTACTTTAAGAGCGCCCCCCGTATGGAGTTCCATTTGTAAGGTGTATGAGGTTGGGATTAAAAACATATATTGCTATGAGTTCTATACATGTTGTGGCATGCTACTGAATCCATTTGTGAGGGTTCATTATATATCAGGGGGACTTGAGCTCTTCGTCATCGTTATTCATTAGGTTGTAGGCATTTCCATCAACCACCCGGGAGATGAGGTATGGGCCTTCCCAATTAGGTTGGAGTTTTTCTTTGTTATGATTGTGATATGTAGGGGAGACCTTCTTCATAACATAATCCCCCTCACAGAACCCTCAAGGGCACACCTGTTTGTTATAGTTTCGCTTTAGTGTCTCTTGATACCTAAGCATGCGGGATAAGGCTTCATCTCCTGTTTTGTCAATCAGGTCGAGGTTATTTACGAAGTAGCGGTTGCTGATCTCACTGCTTATAATCATTGACCTCGTAGTATTGGTGATGACCATGGTGGTGAGTACCACTTCAGAGCCGTTGGTGAGCATAAACGGGGTGAAACCCGTACTTTTACATGGCGTGGTTCAAAAAACCCATAGAATGTGGGGTAGCTCATCAACCCATCAGCCTTTGGTTGTATCCAATCGTTTACTGATACCTTCAATTATTGTTTTGTTGGTGGCTTCGGCCTGTCCATTCCCCTGGGGGTATCTGGGACCGGAGGGCAAGATTTTGATATTATAGGGTCGAACGAACCCGGTGGCCTTACTGCCCACGAACTGCGTTCTATTATTGATCATCAGAACTACAGGGATGACAAACTGGGTGATGATGTGTTTCCATAAGAAGGTGATTACCTCTTCTTCCCTAATACGAGCAATGAGAATCACTTCCCACTCGGCTCTCTCCGGGTTTCTCCTCTTTAATTTTTTCTCTTTAAAGGAAGAGAAAGTGTTCAAAAAGGAAGAAGAAGAAGAAGATCCTCTTTAGGTTACCTCCCCCCCCCCCCCCCCCCCCTATTTATTGGGGGGTTTTGACCTAGGAGTGCTCCAGCTCACGTGCTCCTACAATAGATGCTTGGGGACTATATCTTTAACTAGCGTTCACAGTTCAGTCTCTAGTGGTAATATGATTTCTTAGCATGCAATCTTTAGTTAGCAACATATCATCATAAGTATGGTCAGTCCCTGTTTAGCGATATTCATTTTTGTTATTAAATTCAGATTACCTGATCACTTTTTTATGTGGGCTATTATATTAATCTCCGACTCCATACTAAAGGATTACCTTCGAAATTAGGTTTAGTAAGTCATCTGGATCATAATGGGTTTGTACATAGAATTTTTATTAAGTGTATGTCATGGACTTGTTAACAAGAGGTGTTAGTTCTTCATATTAGGTCTGATTTAATTGTTCTAAAATTTAAAGCAGTACTCATAGTATGAATTGTTTTATGTGATATCTTTATAGGATACATTACCGTACTCATAAACTGGATTATGATATGAGTTTATTTATGGAATATTTCATCTAGTTGATGTCGCTCAATAATTAATATGATATTGTGGAGATATACATTCATTAGGTTAGAAACCAGACGATGAGCTAAGTTGTATTTTCTTTAATTCATATACAAGACACAATAGTATGTCTATGGTTTCTAAGAATACTCATTGACCAGGATATGTAAGGTGTGGGCAGGTTATTGTAGTAAGGGTCTTGGGTATAAGATATATATATATATATATATATATATGAAATCCTTGGTTATTTATTTAATGTTGGTCATTTTAGTTGGTTGATATCATAGTAGCTTCTTTAATTAGTTTGGTTAATGGAGATGAAAATTCTTTAGTATGCATTGACACCTAGTAGCTGAGTTTGTAGATAGTACATTTGAGTAGTTGGGAATTTGAGACTTTAAAATCGTATCGTCTTATACTATTTATGAGGTTGATCTAATATGATAGTTGTATGAGCATGGTCCAATAATCATCGCAAGATATTGTGCTAGTAATAAGAACTTTTTACTAAATGGACATTTGGGCGAGTCCTTTATTCTATAACTTAGATGATTCATTGGTATGCCTTTCATGATAGTTAAACATAACAATGGATTTCTATGATTTAGTAGTCGTGACTTAGATTTGCTTTTAGGTTTAGGACTTTCATTCGATATAGTCATATTGAAGGATATATTATTGGATGTTGAAGCTTTACTTCATTTTATAGAGTCCCTACTTGTAATTAAAGTGAATGCAGATGGATCATCTGGTTGTAAGTGTGGTAAGTCATCTGATATAATCCTAGTTGCTAATTAGGCAGGGGCAGATAGATCATTTGATTCTTCTAGGACTCAAACTTCTTCATTTCCATTCCGTTAGGCGAATTCAAGTTATTGTACACAGTAGGGCTATGCTGTTACAGTCCTTGGGTTCGATTCCCTAAACAAAAGATTCAATTACTGCTAGTTAGTGTTCCAGGGTTACAATCCCCTAAATTATTTCCTTATTACTTCTCGGCTGCATGCTTCGCGAGCATCCTGTAGGCATAGATCCCTGAAAGTTAAAATAAATTAGGCTTTAAACCTATAGGCTAAAATTCCTTGAACAAGTTGATCAGGTGCATTACCCGTTAATTCCTGGGTAACTAAAGAGGAATCCGCCAATCCCTGGCTTGACAATAAGGGATACGTTTTTGTTAATTATAGAAGGGTACGAGAGTATGGTCCCATTGAATTAAAAGTGAGCTTCTGTACATGATTTCCAAATTATTTTTCCACATCTACCGTACCTCTTAGGTCGCAGTAGTTAGATTTAAGTTTAGGCTATTGTTGTTGTCGTATTAGGATTTCTAGTTTTACTTAAACCGCTTTTCGATGATTATCTTGGTCTGTTTTCTCTTATGACCATGAATATCTGTACTTGCTGTGCGTTGTTTGCTGACACATTGCGTATATTTTTTTAGGTAAATCGTTGTAGTAGCGATGGTTGTGAGTTGTAGCAACCTAAACTTGCCAGTTATGGAGTTCTAGTTACCAGTGTGGTAATTTTTTCTAATTATATATCTTTTTAGATTATTCTTCCGTTGCGTAATTTTATAGTGATGAAGATGTATTAACGATTTGTTTTAAATTGTAGTACATCTTTTGGTGTTCATTTTCAAGATGCCCAATGTTACACCTCAGAGTTCATATTCTTAATAGATTATTAAGAAGTAAACTTTGGGGGCGTGACAGAAGTTCTTTTTGGGGAAGTGTTACCCACTAAATTTGTGTTCTTCGCATTTAATTCTTTGATTAGGTCAGTCTCAATTTGATTGTGGATTAATAACATAGAGAAGATCTATGCGAAGATCGACCAAAGGATGAATGCGATCCTTACCCTATTGAGGGCCCTTACTAGTTCCGATGGGGATGGAAGATTTACCGATGCCATTGAAGAAGAACTTGCGAGGAGCTATGAGTTGCTGAATATCGGTGGTGATAAATTGAGAGAGGTTGAAAAAAATCCGATCAATAAAGTTGTCAAAAGAATGCCTAAAGTTGTTGGGGTGGGTCTAAATATGGCTTGGATTCAGTGAAGTGCTGGCCGCATAGAACAGTGGTTTAAGAGAGTATGGGTAACCTAATAAGGGCAAAACTTCGTAATCCCTCGCCATTAATTGTTTGGGATAAACCCCCAATATTTGATGAGTTCCAAGAAGAGGAAATTACTTTAAAGTTTGTTCATTCATTTTGGGATGAGTTTGAAGACCGTCTAAGTCAACATTTTAATAAGTATTTGGGACTTCTCGATGAAGTCAATCACGGTATTTTTGGCGAAACAATAGTTTCTTTCTTTGTCGGTCAACTTCATATGTCATTAGGCCAAAGATGTTTGGAACTTAAGTCATTTTAGATATTTGAGATCCATGTGGAATGTGAAGGGAAATTGAAGAAGTGAATAAACATTTTAAAAATAAATTAGGTGACTACTGTAACTATCATGATAAGCTTTGACTTTTTTTAGCCATTTATGGGGCCATTTGGGATGCAAAAAATGGACAAATCTTTAAGAACAATAAAGTGAACCCCTCTTGAAAGGGATTAATTTCGTGAGAGAGGAATTGACTTACACCAAAGTGGATTTTAGGGTTTAACAAGGTTACAATATACTACAATTATGTGGAGTCCCGCAAATAGGATATTCCATGACCTCTGTCGAGGATTTATAATGTGGTTATATATTTTTGGGGTTAAAAGTTTGTCAAATATTAAAGATAGATTTAAGAGCTAAGACAAGTTTAAAATAAATGCTCTGAGCTTTTTGATCAATGATGATCTGAGTTATTTTTTTGACTTTTGTTAAAGTCTATTCGAACAGACATAAAAGTCTATTTGAAAAAATGCGAGTGTATTCGAATAGACTTTAAAAAAGTCAAAAAAATGATTCAGATCCTCTTGGATCATGGCTCCCCCCTTTAGGAGCCTTGAGCTCCTGCTCAAGCTAAAACTGAAGATGTTGGAATGCGGCTATGCCTATTTCCCTATTGTACCACTTCGACTTGCTAGGTAGTTGACCTTTCTTCCCAACTCGGAATGACTCAATACTACCCCGTCTTGTAGTATGAACTTTCCTCTCTAGAATACTATCCTACTGCAAAAGATCTTCTCTTTCCATCAATAGGTCATCAACTAATGGTAGGGGAGTGTCGATTGTAGATTCTTTATCCAAAAGAGACGGCTCAAATAGCTTTAAATGATTGGCATTAATCACTGAATACATCTTCATGAAATGTAGAAAATCCAATTGGAATGCATTATCACCAATCTTTTTTAGTATCGTAAACAAACCATAACAAATAGGCTTGAGCGTCTTACCTTCCCCCTTTAGACGTTCCTTACCCAAATACAACCAACCTAGGCCACCCTTCTAAAAGGTATACTCAACCCGATGCTTATCGTGTCAAGCCTTATACTTCGCTTGAGTCTTCCGTAATTGTACTTCAACCGCCACATGAACCTTACTTATCCTCTCAATAAAACTCTGAGCTTTAACTTGTTCCTCTTCCTCCTTTCCTTACGCCGTCTTGTTGCCAAAACTAAAAACCATATCAAATGAAGACTTCAAAGTGGAACCGCGAATAGCCCAGTTAAACGCAAACTGAAGATATGGTAAACTCTCATTCCAAGTCTTAGGATGCAGATGCTTAGAATAGAATCCCTGTAGTAAATGTACTATAATGCGATTAACTACCTCTGTTTGTCCGTCAGTCTATGGATGAAAGGCGGTACTTCTCTTTAACTAAGTGTCCATTATCCCCCATAACGATCTCTAAAAATTCCCCAAAAAGTGGTTATCCCTATCAGAAATAATTGAAGAAGGGAGCCTGAAATACCTCCAGACGTCTCTAAAAAATAATTACGCTGCTCCTTCTCCGGTGACCATCTTCTGGCATGGAATAAGAATAATCATCTTGTAGAATCGATCCACCACCACAAACAAATAGTCATTCTTACACTTGGTTATGGGCAAACCACCCATAAAATCCATCGAAATACTCTCCCAAGGTCGGCCAGGAACTGGTAATGGTAAGTATAATCTTAACTTTTGATTGAAAGGCTTCGATGTATTACATAAAATGCAACCACGAACCACATGAGCAACATCTACCTACATCTTCTGCCAATTGACTTAACCCCACAAATTCAAAAAAGTCTTCTCCACCTTGAGATAGCCTGCCACCCAGGAACAATGTGCCTCTCTAATCCAATGCAAACTGTTTCCACCCTCAGGAATACATAGTAGACTACCCCTGTAAATCAAACCATCCTTCAATACACACTTGTATATCTTTCCTTGCATCAACATTTGGTAAATCACACTGAGTTCCTTGCCATCGTCATATCCTGTAATATATTTAGAAGGAACAATAGGCTGTATCTACATAACTACTAACAAAGCGGAAATAGTTGGTAATGGGGGTCGAAATAATATATAAGCCATTTTGTTGTCCGCTCTTTTCTTATACTTGATCATCAGGGTGAATTGTTGTAGGTACGACATCCACTTCATATGGCGAGCTTGATGTAGCTTGGACTGTGTAGATAAGAGCTGTAATGGTTTGTAACTGGAATGTACCACAACCTCCTTCCCCAATATGTAACTCCTCCAATGCTTTACTGATTGATACAATGCGTAAAAATCTTATCGTAGGTAGGATAGTTACGTACTGCTCTTGTAAACACCTCAAAATGGTAGGCAACCAGCCTCTTATCCTGTAATAGAATTACCCCTAATATATTGTCTGACGCATCTGTTTTAAACTCAAAAGGTCGCTACAAATTGGGCAACGCTAACACTGGTGCATATGTAATCTTGCGCTTCAACAACATAAAAGTCTTCTCATGGTGATCTTCCCACATAAATTTTATACTGGCCTTTGTCAAGGAATGCAACGGTGTGGCTATTTGTGAAAAATGCCGAATAAACTTCTGTAGATATTGACAAGAACCCATAAAAATCTTCACTTCAATCACTGTACGGTAATGACCGAGACCTTCTCTGGATCGACCTTAAGTTCACCGCCACTAACGATAAATCCTAAGATACTAGCTCCTTCTTCCCAAACTCGTACTTTTTCTCAAACTCACACTTCTTCCCATTTAGAAAAAGTTGTTGTAATCGTAATACGCCCAACACTTTGCGTATATGCACAAGGTGCTCCTCCCATGTTTGACTATATATTAAGATGTCATTTAAATACACAATCACGAAATCATCAATAAAAGCATGAAGTACCTTATTCATTAACCGCATAAATGTCGCTGGAGTATTGCATAACCCAAAAGGCATTACCAACCACTCAAAACGTCTTTGTTTGGTCTTGAACCCTGTCTTCCAAGTATCTTCTTCCCAGATTCTAACTTGATGGTAACCCGACTTAAGATCTATCTTGGTGAATAACTGAGCATTCTGTAACTCATCTAAAAGCTTATCAATTTGTGGAAGCGAATAATGATTCTTCACAGTTATCTTGTTCAGCGCCCGATAATCCACAGATATTCTCCAAGACTAATCCTTCTTTGGTACCAATAACACCGGTAAACCCCAAGATGAGCAACTCGAATCAATAACCCCTTACTCAAGGAGTTCTTGTACATGTTTCTTGATCTCATCAGACTCGGTTACAAAATTTTGATATAACCCAATATAGGGTAGTGGCTCACCATTCACCAAGGTAATATCATGCTCCGCATCCCACTTACATGACATCCTTTTTATGCCCAGAAACAAGTTTTTATACTCCCCTTACAACTTCCCCATTTTGGTTTATTGTTTTGGAGATATTGCCAAAGTAGACAACACCTTAGCCAATAGATCCTCTTGAACTGGTCGCACAAACAATAATGCAAACTTACCGCTCACATTAACTAACCTTTTCGCCTGAGTTACCATTACTAAATTATTGAGGGTGACATTGTCCTTACAAGCATTTATATGAAACTCCTTCTCCTCCTTGACAAGATGGTACTTGTGAGCTCTACGATAAAGAATCACATCTCGGTCCCACACATATAAAGGAACCACCTCACACGTCACTTGGTCAATAAACTGTTTAGTTATCACAAACTTGAACATGCACCATTTTATGATCTTCAACTCCTCATCTCTCTGAATCCGGCCTAAACTATACGGCTTGGGATGAGCCATAGTAGCCAAACCCATCTTCTTCTCCACCGCCTTAGAGATTAAATTCTTCTAACTACCCAGATCAATGATGGCCTCTACTAAGCTCTGCTTCACCTGAATGCTTGCATGAAAAAGTTCTTCCCGACTCGCCTCCTCGGTAGCCATAGTTTGCTTGAACATTGCGGCTAGTGCACGTTTCTCTTTCTTGCTCTTATCCTTCATCGGCCTAAACTCCGGGTGAAGTTTCCAATATTTATTTAAAATGTGGTCATTTTCCTTATAATGACTGCAGTAATTCTCCTTGGATGAAGACCCATCTCCTTTGGACTCCCATTTGTGTTCGTTCATCTAATTAGACTTGTACCACGACTTGCTCTTGTCATCTTTCTTGTCACTCTTCAAGTACTTGCCTTTAATAGTAATTGCTTTTACGATAGTATCTTCGATATTTTCCACAATAAAGAGCTTCAACTCCTTTCTAATGGACTCTGACAAACCCCTCGTATACTTCATTAACACCTCATACTCATATCTGCATCAATGTATAAAACCAAAGCTTGGTTATGGAACTCCGTAGTAAACTCTTGCACAGATTGTTCATACTTTTGGTATAAATTTTGCTATTTGAACCATCTCTCTTGCTCATACCCAATCAGATAAAATTATTTTCTCATTAATACCTTGAATTCCTTCTAACTCAAACTTCCTACTTCATGACGTTTTTGAAAGGACTTCAACCACGTGAGTACATGACTTACAAATTTCAATATATAAAAACATATTTTTTGAGCATAAGAGTATTCGCAAATAGAAAAATAAGTTTCTAACCTATCTAACCAATTATCCAACTTCTAAGCATTGATTGAACCGTCGAATTACAAAATTCAATTTTAAACCGATCGCCCCTCAACGGATTCAGCATCACTATATCACTATCTACTTCCTTGATACCCCCGTCTCTATCCTCCTCCGCAACCCCTTTCTTCTTCGTGTGTATTCACTGTTTCACCGAAGCGGAAGCTCTCGTGAGGTTCGTGAGATATAATTACTCTACTAACTCCCCTAGAGTAGTAGTTAGGTCAAAAACTATCATTTCCAACTTTGTGAGTCGATCTTCAGAATCACCTATCTCCAAATTTATCTTTTTCAAGATAGGCTTCCGATGAATCTTTAACGAACTCACTAGGTTTCCCTTCATTTGCTTGAGTCGGTCACGTGTAGAGACCATAAACCACTGCTCAAGCAGAACAATAGTCTGTTCGAACAAAAATGAGTATTTTCGAATAGACTAAAAGTCTGTACGAACAATTTACTCAGACAGGTATTTATTCGAACAGACTAAAAGTCTATTCGAATAATCTACTCAGACAAGTGTTTCTTCGAACAGACATAAAAGCCTGTTCAAATAAATATGAGCGTATTCGAACATACTAAAAGTCTATTTGAATAGATTTTAACAAAAGTAAAAAAAATGACTCAGATCCTCCTAGATTACTTGTGGAGAAGAAATTTTGAGCCCTTCTACCATGCCTTATCTCCTTTATTTATAAGTTTTAGGGAGGTGATGACCTAGTAGAGAGGTAAAATTATATTAGTACCCTCTATACATCTATCACACGGTTGTCTTCCATCTTATAATTTCACTTTACTACTATTTTTCGGTGACATGTTGGCAGGTCTGATGCTTACGTGGCAAAGTCGATCTGGTGAAGGTTGAGGTTAACTATAAAGTTTTGTCTTTTGTCTTCTAGTAATGATATTTAAGGTTGATCATATTAGTGGTTAATCATTATGTTATGTCCTTTTATCTTCTAGCAGTGGGCTTCGAGATCTGGGTCAACCATGATGAATATGTGGTCGACCAAATAGAGGAGGCTACTACACCTTTTACATTCTCAACAATACTAAAGACTGGAATAAATAATGAGTTCCTTTAATCCTTGCCACTCCTCATGTTGGGAATTCCTCCAATTTCCATGTGCTTAAACACAGATAAGGAAAACACATTATTATGGTCAATGTGTTTTGATTTAGTAGTTCTGTAAAAGTTTGGTTAGGTTCTGTTCTTTTGGATATTGTTCTTCAACCATTACTTGTACGTCATAGAGAATAAAATTTAGGCTCATCAGCTGAAGCAGAAGTCAAAAAGCTCATCATATAATATTGTCAGTTATTTATAATAGTAACACCATTACTTATATTATAATTTGCCAATAAAAGTAGCATTAAAACATTTTGGGTGAATTTGATAAATGCCCTGATGTTTTATCATATATTAGCGAATGACCCCGACATTTCCATTTTATTGTATTTTGTCCCGAATATGTATTGACCCAAGGTCAACTGCAATTGACCCTGGTCAAGCTTATATGGATTTTTAAAAATACCAAACTACCCTTTCATTTAAAAAACATAATAAACAATTAAAATAAATATGAACCCAAAGTCGTTCGAACGACTCCAAATGTCGTTCGAATGACATTTCAAGTTAAGCACAGAGTCATTCGGACGACTTGCCAAATTTTGCCTAAAAATAGAGGCAGATAAAACTAATCTTCTAGGAACCTAAATTGTTTGAACGACTCCCAATGTTGTTTGAAAAACTTGTCAATTTAAGCCAGTAAAGCGAGGCAACTAGAATTGGTCGTCTGAACCCAGTTTAACCCTTTATTTCCCATCTCTCTCTCTCACTCAGAAAAAATGACAACTCTCTATCTTTTTTTTTCTCTTTCCCCTATCACACACTTTTTTTTTCTCTCTCTCTTTCTCTCTATTGTGTATGTGTTGATGATGGGTAAAAACCCTTAAAAAGAAGATGGTGTCACGAAGATGGGTACACCGAAGAGGAAAGGAAAAGCATTAAAGAAGTAAGTTTTTTTTCTCTCTATTTCTGAGTATATAGAATATATGTGCTTAAATTAATTTTTCTTTGCTGTGATTTGAAACAAGTTAGGGTTTTTGAGATTGCAAAAATTATGGTTTGCCTGATTGTTAAAATTAGGGATTGGTGCGATTGTAAAAATTAGGGGTTTTCAAATTATGTATTTGTATGTAAGTTATTTGTATTAATTAGGTTTTTTCAATTGGAAATTTTTGTTAACTTGTATTAATTGGGTTGTATAAAAAATAGGGTTTAAGTTTGGGGATTTATGGAAACTATGTGTACAATGTTCTCATTTTGAAAATTTAGGGATTTTTTTTGCCTTGTTTCTTATACTATTTTGTTGTGGTTGCTCATATGCTGTAACAAGCAATGGTATGATATGAGGGATATGGTTATTAATTATGGAGGGGGGGGGGAGTGGGGTGATATGAGTGGAACAGGGTAAAAACATGTAGACTACAAAGGGGGAAAAGGTATTATGTTTCCAAATATTTGGGTTTTTTGGCGTAAAGAGCTTCCTAAACCCACTGTCTTGGCAAGTTGTAAGCAACATATTACTGTGTTGGTTAAGAATGTGATGGTTTCCTTTATACATGCAGATTGTTCTTACATTCGTCGAAGGGACCTCTGGAAGGATCTTTCGGTGCTTGGTTCTTCTAACCTGCTGTGGCTGGTGGTAGGTGATTTTAATGTTGTCCTCAGAGGTGAAGAAAAAAGTGGTGGAAGGAGTGTGAGATGGAATGCCTCGACTGAATTCCAAGACTTTGTGAACTCTTCCTGCTTACTGGAAGCAAATTCCTCTGGATCTGAGTTTACTTGGTGTAATGGGCAAATGCGGAATAAGAGGATACTCTGTAAACTGGATAGAATGTTGTGCAATCAAGCTTGGTTAAACCTTTTCTCGGGCTGGAAATACAAGGCGCTGGATAGAAGTAACTCGGATCATTCTCCGCTGTTTGGTTGGAATTTGGGGATTGTAAAGCCAACCAATATTCCTTTCAGATACTGTAATATGTGGACTAGTCATGACTCTTTTGTTTAGGTGGTTAAAGAAAATTGGGAACAGCCTCTTGAGGGAGATCCTCTATATCAAATCAGTAGTAAATTGAGAAGACTGAAAAGCAAGCTTAAGGAATGGAATAGACTGGTTTTTGGCAACAATAAACTTTACATTCAAGAGCTATCAGAAAAAGTAAAGAGGCTTCATCAACAACTTGATAATGAGGTGGAAAATGATGTCGTTGCTCAAGAAATGGCTATGGCTAATCAATTACTTAATCAAGCTCTGCATAATGAGGAAGAACTTTGGCGGCAGAAAACTAGAATTAACTGGCTGAAATTTGGAGACCGTAACACGGCTTACTTACATGCCCTTGCTCGTATCAAGAGGACCAAAAGTCTTATCCACGCTCTTCAGAATGAGGATGGCAGACTTCTTGAAGATCAAGACGACATTAAGGCTCACATTGTCAACTTTTCTCTGAGAAATTTGCTTTTAAAGACCACCCAAAGTCTGATCTGGTTTTTAGGCAGGTTACCAATGTCATTTCTTCTGAGGATAATGCTGGTCATATTGATATCCCTGATGGTGATGAGATTAGAAAGGTTGCCTTTGATTTGAATCCCAATAGTTCTCCAGTTCCAGACGGTATTTCTGGGAGATTCTTTCAAGTCTGCTAGGAATTGTGGGGCTGGATGTGGTAAATGTTGTTCGATCCTTTTTTATTGACACCACTTTTCCTAGAGGCTTCAACTCAAGCTTCATTATTCCTGTTCCCAAAGTCAAGAATGCTTCTACCTTGCGTCAATTCTAGCCTATTTGTATGGGTAATTTTCTGATTAAAGTTATATCTTAAATATTGGCTTCCAGGATTTTTGAGTTTTTGCCTCGTATCATTTCTAATGAGCAATGTGGGTTTATACATTGGAGAAATATACACAGTAATATTGGGCTCGCTTTAGAAATGATCAATGAGCTTCAGAAGAAGAGATTTGGTGAGAATGTGGGGATAAAACTTGACATTGCTCAAGCTTTTGACACCTTAAGCTGGGACTTTTTATTTCAGGTGTTGAAGAAAATGAAATTCCATCACAAATGCTGCAATTGGATTAGATTGCTCCTACGTAGTGGGTTCGCGGCTATTCTTGTGAATGGTGGTCCTTGTGGGTTCTTTCAAACTGGTCGGGGTTTAAGACAAGGTGATCCCTTATCTCAAATTCTATTTGCTATTGTTGAAGAGGTGCTTAGCAGAGGATTATCTCAGCTGCGTTTCACTCAAAAAGTACTTCCTATGGTGATCACTAAGGGGGTTATGGCCCCTTCCCACCTTCTCTTTACTGATGATATTTTTATCTTTGCAAATGGTAGAACAAAGGGGCTGAAATTACTTTGCAAATGGCTTGATTTGTACCAGGAGACTTCTGGGCAGGTTTTTAGCGCTGAGAAAAGTAAGCTATACTTGGGAGCTATGAGCAATGTTAAGAAGCAAAAAGTTAAAGATATTTTTGGGTTTGACGAAGGCTGCCTACCTACAACTTATCTCGGCATTCCTCTGGTTCAAGGAAGAGTTACAAGGGAGATTTTGAGACCTATGGTGGATAAGATTGAAAAAAGGGCTACAGGCTGGGTGGGTAATTTGCTATCCTTACAAGGGAGGGAAATTTTTATACAATCAGTGTTGAGTAGCATCTCTATTTTCAGTATGGCTATCTACAAGTGGCCTACCTCAGTGATTAAAGAGGGTGAACGAATTCTTCAGAACTTTCTTTGGTCTGGGGAACCTGAATCTAAGAAAGCCTGTGTTGTTGCCTGGGATAAGGTGTGTAAACCATTTAAGGAAGGTGGTATTAACTTGAGACGGTTAAAGGAGATAAGCCAATCTCTGATGATGAAACTTACATGGAATTTTCTTAACCCAAAAGATGTGTGGGTTGAATTTATGCGAGCTAAATTCATTAGAAAAGTTGGAAATTTCTCAACTATCATTAAAGGATCTTCGATTTGGGCTGGTGTTTGAGGCACTCTTGAGGATGTCTCATCTCATTCGGTCTGGGTGATTGGGGATGGGGATTGTATTGACCTTTGGCATGACAATTGGTACTCTCCCCTCTCCCTAAAAGCCATGATCAATGACGATGTTATTCCCTGGTCAGACCTGAAGGCTAAGGTAAGTTATATTATTACTGAGGGCAGATGGTCTATTCCTAACAATCTTCAGCTAATTTTTGATAGATTTGGAGTTGATATTCATACAATCAAGATTAACCATCACAAACCAGATAGGAGAGTGTGGAAACTTGATCTTATTGGCAAGTTTTCTGTCAAAGGCGCCTTCGAATCCATCCGAAATAAAGGCCAGGCAAACTTGTGGATCAAGTTCCTCTTTAGAAGAGCTATACATCCTAGGTTTTTTATGTGGGGATGGAGATTGTGTCATGGGAAGCTTCCTACGGATGACAATGTGCAAAAGAAAGGTATTACACTGGTTTCTCGTTGCTGTTTGTGCTCTAACAATTCTGAATCCATTCACCACCTATTTTGGGATTGCTCATTCAGCATTTGCTTATGGACTTGGCTTGAAGACCTATTCAAAGTTCAGATTTTGGATAAAAATCTAAAAAGTTTCCTCGAGGTTGGAGAATCAATGAGTCCTTACCTAAAAGATCTGTGGATTGGGGCTATTTGGGGAGGAACCAACCTGATTTGGCTTGCTCGAAATAACAACATCTTCAAAGAGCAAAGTTTCTCATTAGATCAAGAAAAGAGGAAGTGGTATAAACAGCTACATGAAACTGCTTTGTTATCACAGGGCTACATGAATAACAGTCTAGCTGACTTGAGTATTCTTCACAAGATTGGCGTTTCTCTTCATCCTGGAAAATAGCTAAAGGCTTCTTCCTATTTTTGGGAGCTGCCTAATCACGATGAGATCAAGATTAATACTGACGAAGCAGCTAGAGGTAACCCTGGAAAAGGCGGCATTGGATGCATTTTCAGAGATAATGAAGGTAAGGTTCTCGGCTACCTTGTACAAGGCTTAGGCTTGGTTACAAATTACACGGCTGAATGTAAGGCGATTATTAAGGGGGTGGAATTGGCGGCATCCAATGGTTGGCTTATTGCTTGGGTGGAATCTGATTCTAAGTCTGCAATGAAGGCTTTTAACTCAGATAATATTCCTTGGACTTTGGAAGCTGAATGGGCTAATGCCAAGCGAACTATGCAACAAATTTGAATCTCTGCCACATGGAGAGAAGCTAACTTCAGTGTTGATGCTCTCTCAAAGTGGGGAGCTTATCTTCAAGACGGCTTGTGCGAGTTTAGATTGGGTAGACCTGATTTAATTTTTTTTTTGAAATACCAATGCAAGAATATTTTCGATTTTGTTGATTGTATTCTTTTGTTTTTTCTTGTAGGCTTTTAGTCTCTTGTAAATTATGGGTTTTTGCAATAAATTATTCTTACTTAGCAAAAAATAAAAATATTATGATTCCAAATGTAGAGGTCAAAAGCTTAAATTTAACAGTTTTGTATCTAAGGTATAATAAACATAGAGGAAGATTTCAACAATGTTCCTAAAAGGGCAGGTGTTGAGGTGTGCTGTCTGCATAAGGGAGTCCTATTTTGTATTCACAATGACAAGGAGTTGTGACAGATGTGGGCCGAAGGTGATGAAGAGAAAGTTGGAGTAACCTACTTTTATTATAGAGTTAATATTCTTGATATCAATCTAGGCACAATCCAAAATCTATTCAAGCATCTAAAACCAACTCCAAATTCAAAAATCTCTGCAAAAAGGAAGAAAGAATGGGCTGACCATAAGATGAAAATGCTAAAGAATTCAGAACCTAGTGTGCTACTAGAAGATGCATTAGATAAACTTCCTCAAACATATGATAGTTATAAGGAGTTATCTAAGGGCTTTGATAAGGAATATTTGGAAGTGATTGGGATTAATATTTGAACTGATAAATAGGGTGAAGAAGGAGATGACATAGAACTTGAAGTGGGAGATGAAATAGAAGCTGAAGTGGGAGATGACCATAATGCTGAATTAGATGTTAATAATTAAATTCCTAAAGAAGGGTATTACAATGCCCATTCATCGCAGGATGGGGATGATTTTCCTATTGCTGAAGAGCTCTAAAGAGGAGAAGAATTTGAGAGATTGGCTAAGTAGACAAATAATATATATGCATATGAAGAGGATAACTTGCTTAAGGAAACTCTTTAGCCTGTATACAAAGAGTTGACAGTAGGAATGTTGGGGACAACTATTTTTGATGCAAGGAAGTATTTCAGGAATTTTGCAATAATATGGCAGTTTAATTACATTTGTATCAAGAATGAAAGTATTGCAGTAGCCTACTCGCAGACTTCGACCCCCTTAGACAGTCGAAGTCAACTTCGCAGTCTACTCGAATATATCGAAGCCCATTCAATCCTCAAAACAAGCCTTCCAGAGATCCCCTGAAGATGAAGCTTCGACTCCAAACAAGCCTCGAGGACGGACTAACACATTGCAACAGAAACCCTTCGACCATATCTGCACATGGTTGAAATATGATGGGACAGGCAGCCAGCTCGCCAAACAAGACGGCACAATGATTGGTCCTTGCAGCTATAATGACAGGCCTAACCACTGTGCCACAGTGTGAAAGTATAGAGACACCTCCCTCAACTGTCACAGTGACAGCACAGACATGTCCGGCACCCATAATACCCCGCCGGGATATCCTGACAGTAATCATGAAATCTGACCCATACTTGGTGACTCAGCTTCTTATGATTCTATAAATAGGAGAGATGGGGAGCCAAGGAGGGGTTAAAAAAATTCCCCTCATCCCTCTTACAGTTTACCTTCGATCACCCTGTAAAACCCAGTACTCGAACCTTCGATTACTCATCAGTAATATAATACTTCATAAAAATCTTCATCAGAGGTTGTAGAGCATCTCATTCGGACCTCTACGCAAGTGTTTGTCTTCTATTTGTTCATACTTTAGATTATTTACTTGTTTTCCTATGATTGAAGATCAATCCGTGTTGTAAGAGCCAACTTCCCCTCTAAAAGGAGTTAGGCCCCTACAAGTATCAGATTGAGAATGAAGTGTTATGATCCCTAGTGTAAGTGGTTGGCTTTTGTATCAAGGTTGAATGGTGGGAATACCATGGAATTGAAAGGTTATTATTTTGAACATTATTACAAGGGGAAATTAGGGCGTGGGAACAAGTTGGTTAATGCATAGTGGGTGGAAAATGAAGTTAAAGACTTTGTAAGAGATGTCAATACAACTTTTCCTAGAGAAATCAAAAGAAGGATTCTAAAAAAAATTATGGAATTTACATTTCTTATTACACTGCTTTGAATGCAAAGACCATTTGCATGAAAAGGATAACAGGGTCTTATGATATGGGATACAATGTTTTGCCTGAGTTGAATGTTCTAATTTTATTGAGGAACCCTAATAACATTTCATCTACTAGCATAGATGGTGATACAAAGCAATGGACTAGTACATGTATTTCTTTTAGAGCATCTTTAGATGGCTTTGTCAATGGATGTAGACCACTTTGGGATTAAATGGTTGTTTTTTTGAAGGGCAAATATAGCCGAGTGGTCTTATCTATTTTGAGCCTTGATGGGAATAATGGTTTATTTCCAATTGGAATGTACTTTTGCAAGAGTAAGTGTAAAGAGACTTAGACAACTTTCTTAAAATAATTGGGATATGAGTTGAAAGCACACTCTTGCAAATTGACATTCATTTCTGATAGGCAAAAGGGCCTTGTTGATGTTGTGGCCAATGTTTATCCCCATGCCAATCATAGATTCTGCTTCAGGCACATGTTTAAAAATATGAAGAAATATTACCAAGGAAGCAATTTGGAGATGTTAGCATGACGAGTAGCAAAAGCATGTAGACAAGTTGAAACATAGTGTTTTCTAGACAAGCTCCAAGAAGATGATCCTGCAGCAAAATAATGGTTGGGTAGAGGACCATACAACTCATGGTATAGATCGCACTTTGATTTCACTTCAAAGTGTGACCACATCATAAATAATTTTTTTGAATCATTTAATTGGTGGATAATGAGGATTAGGGATTAACCTATTGATAAAGCCATTGAGAGGTTAAACTTAATGTTAATAAAGTTTATATATGAAGGAAAAAACAAGGCACCGACCTGGGATCATAATGGACTTGTACCTAGAGCTCTAACACACATTGAGGAATTTAAGAACCATTATGGGGGCTACAACTTTGAAGTAGAAGACAAATATACTTTTGTAGTAATAGGACCTACTAAGATTAGATAGAAGTTCAACCTTGCTTTACATACATGCGAATGCAATGAGTGACAACTCTCAGGATTGCCTTGCATTCATGCAGCTAGTGTGATTGTGCCAATGAGGTTACCTTAGGGGGGGGGGGGGGTAAGTTTGTATTTATCTATTTACTTCCCCATATTATTCTAAGTTTGTTTTCTTATAGTGGATCATGTTATATAGTTCATTTCACCATGTTTCATCATATGTAAGAACATATAGATAAGTTTTTCATGCTATGTCTGACTCATCAAATTGGGGCAAAGTAAGATACTTATATTTATTTCACTAAAGTGCTTGTTTTGTACTTGTTGAGTTCACTAATATGCTTGCTTTAAACTTGTTGAGTTTACTTATGTGCTTGTTTTGTACTTGTCTTTTTTGCAGCCACAGAGGCAGTGTGAAGCCCCACAACTTGTGAGAGGTCCTAGTAGACCAAGGAAAGTAAGAATAAGAGATTCAAATGAAGCAAAAGGCCAACATAAAAAATGTGGAAAATGTGGAATGTTTGGGCATAATTGAAAAACTTGTAAAGGACCTCCTGCCCCACCAAAAACTATTAATTCTCAACCAAGTACTAGAGTTGACACTTCACATGCTCAAACAAGATTCAGAAGTAAGCTAAGATTTTATACACCTTCTAACATTGTTTGATGTACTTGGAGACCAAGGAGAAGCATACCTAAACCACAAGCACAACATGTACCTAGAAATACAAAAGCCTCACAAGTTACTAATGAAACTACAGTTCAAGGATGAAGGGGTAGAGGGGCATCTAATAGAGGTTAAAGGAGGACATCTAATAGAGGCAAAGGGAGGGAATCTAATAGAACTACTGAATCATCATATAATACACAAGCTTCTCAAGATAATAGCAGTCAACTAACTACAAGAGGTGAAGGTCAAGGCAGAAGGGGAGGGAGAGGTACTAGCGGTAATAGCTTATTTCGTATCTTGGACTCAAAGCCTCATCCTCGACCTCATCAGCATACATGAAACACTACCAAAATCATATTCAATATTCCTCAGTTCGAGTCATCGCTTTCAACCTCCACATCAGTAGTTCGATTTATGCAAGTGTATAGTCATCAATAGAGCCATTGTACAGCAACAGAGGTTAGAACGTTACATCATCTGGTCAAAGAATATCTTACATCTACTTTGTAATGTCCACCATTAAGAATCTTAATAGTCATCAAATGGTCATATTATAAGACCTATAAATAGAATCAGAGAACTACATATTAAGGACAGACAATTCAATACAGAAGAATCCCTACTTTGAAACTTTATAGATTTAGAGTGCTTATTGTAATAAGTTAACAACTTAAATAAGATCATCTTCTCTTTCTCAAAATCCTCAAGAGAGGTTGTAGTTTTTATCCTATTCAAAGGTTTTCCACGCTAAATTATCTTTTTGATTATTGTTTACTATTCTGGAGTATTCTAGGCACATTTAGTATAAAGGCTAAGTCCGAATCCTGGAATTAGGCAATTACATTTGGTGCCATCTGTGGGAACGAAGTTCTCAAACCCATTATCTCAGAAACTGTTGATCATTTCCTTTTAGAATGTCACTTCCAGGTTAGAGTGCGCCAATAGTTCAAGCAGAAGAAAATCCCGCACTAGCAGATCTGCGGGTCACCTTAAATTCTGAAACAGAAAGACGTACTGCTTTGGAGCAACAGCTGACGAGTATACAAGATGTACTAAAGGTTGTAAAGGGTCAGCAAGTCACCGCCTAGAAGAACAAAGCCGTGGAACCTGAAGGTTCATGAATTTCCGTTCATGACAGAATAGGGCCTCCTCCGAAAGGCAATCACGTAGGAGGTGTACTTTGATCTAACCATCATCAATCAGAAATGAAACCCATCCCTATTCAGGAGGCCCACCATGAAGTAGTTGGCAGCTCAGCGGGAGTTAGACAGAATGAAAATCTACCTTGAAGAGTTTGAGTCCCAGCAAAAGAACGTCTAAGTAAAGGGAGTGGCGACCATAATCCTAGAGAAGGACGTGTTACCTGCTCGACCACCGTTGTTCGACAATACATGACTCAGGAGCATGTCGAGAGACAAATCAAAGAAATGCTCGAAGCTCAAACCTCGAGTAAAGGAATCCAAAATAGATTACAGAAAAACCTAATTGTACAGGAGCTATTGGATGGTAAAGTCCCCACCGGATTCCATACTCTGTAGATCTACAAATACAAAGGAACAGATTCAGTGGAGCACGTCCAAGAATTCTAGGATGCCTTAGGCCTACATTCCATGTCCAACCACATTCCTTGTTGGCTCTTTTCTACCAGCTTGTCTAGAGAACATTTGCGATGGTTCCACATACTACCTGAAGGATCCATCAAAACTTTCGAACAACTACGATAAGTCTTCATCAAGAATTAATCGTATAACAAAGATAAAAAGAAGAGAATTTATACTCCCTTTTCAGCCTTAAGCAGATGCCGGGTGAGAAGCTTGAGACGTTCATAAAGAAGTTCATAAAGTTAGTTCAAAAAGTAGATTAGCTCGACCAGAAGATAACCATTTCAGCTTTCACCAATGCCCTACTTGTTGATGGAAGGGTAAAGGAATACTTTGTCCTCAACAAGCAAACAACTCTAGAAGACATGATCAAAAAGGTCAACGGTTATTTCGACCTGGAAAGAATGGTGTCTAACAGACAGAAATCCCAGAAGTCAACATTAGCAACTCGAGATCAGTCAGCCAGCCAGCCAGGACTTTAATCGTACTGCTGATCAGGGAGGAGACAGGAAATAAAAAAAATCTAGCGACGAGCGACCTCGAAAGGGGAATAACTTGCCCTAGCCCTACCTTTCCAAGATGAATGTGACCATAACCAACATTTATCCTATACTTTAGATGGATTGGTTCTTCTGCAATACACAATATCTCCAACCCATTGAGAACAAACCATATTGCATTCACCACAAGGTCAGACATCATGAAACAGAACACTGCTTTGCCTTACAGCGATTGTTAGAGAATATATTTGCTTATGGACGAATGCATAAATACATTGTAGACATCAAAAGCTACAAGAATGGGAGTTACAAACTTCCTACAAGTACTGTACAAACTGAAGAGTCGGCAGAAGAGAAACAGTTATACCATATGTGGCTCTGCCACTTCGTTGAGACTCAGATTGTCAACCAATCAAACAAAACTAAGAGGTGATTGGTCAACAAATGTCACGACCTGTCCATGAAAGAAAAATAAGCTCATTTACTTCCCGTTTCTAGCACTCAACGAACAAGAATTTATTTCGACGACTGTGATGTTTGTCATATCAACTATCCTCACCATGATGCTTTGGTGATCATGCTAAAAATACGAAATATGGTGCTTTACATGATGATAATAGATACTGGGAGTACTATTGAATTACTATTTCAAAGCACGATCGATCAGATGGGACTGGCCGACAAAGTACAGCCCAATGACATTGATATCTATAGATTTAATGGATCTATAGAAGAACGTGTAGGAAATATTATACTTCCTATCACGGCAGGGCCTGTGACGCTCAACATTATCTTTTATGTTATCAATACAAAATCCCATTATTTAGAGATAATGGGGTGTTGTTGGTTACACAATATGTAAGCTATTCCATCAACCTATCATTTGGCGCTACAATTTGAATGGAATGGCAACATATATGAGATTAAAGGAAGGCAGAAGCTCGCTCGAGCATGTAAAAATTCTATCATCATCATTCCATAATCCTCAGAGCCACAGCTCGAATAGCAATTATAGAAAGCAATAGGAAAAGTTATAGAAACTATAAAGTAAACTCTACATAAAACCATTTGCCAAGCGTTAAAATAATAGAGTACGTCGAAATTAGTGGCGAAAAGTGAGGAACATACATTGGCACTCTTTTGCCCACAGGAGAGCGAGATGTCCTCATTCAGTTCCTTAAAGACAACAGTGATGTAATCACTTGGACATTTCACGAAATGCTAGGTATTAATCCCAATCTAGCTTGTCACAAGCCCAATTTAAAGGATAAAGTCAAAGCTGCCAAACAGCAACGAGACTCCGAGAAGAAGTAAATAAAGGGATCGACAAGCTCATCGAAGTTGGCCTTATCAGAAAGGCCAATTACCCAGAATGGATCTTGAACATTGTGGCAGTCCCAAAGAAGAACGGTAAGATCAGTGTGTGCGTGGATTTTACAGACCTCAACAAATATACTCCAAAGGATAGTTTTCCACTTCCTATCATAAACCATCTGGTCGATTCTGCTGCGTGACACGAACTTCTATCCATGATGGATGCCGCATCAGGATACAATCAGATACCTTTGCTACCTGATGACCAAGAGAAGATAGCTTTTATTATAGAACATGGTTTATACTATTATAAGGTCATGCCTTTCGGTCTTAAGAATATTGGAGCTACTTATCAATGGTTGATGACACAAATGGTTAAAGATTACCTCGGAAAAATGATAGAAGTCTACATTGATGATATGTTGTGCAAAAGCCTTAAAAATGAGAACCATATTGCAGACTTTTGCACTACTTTCAAAATTCTCTGTTCCAACAAGATAAGGCTCAACCCTAAAAAGTGCCATTTCGGGGTCTAGTCAAGAAAAATCTTAGGACATTATCAGAAGAGATGTATAGAAGCTGATCCAGATCGTATTCGGGCTACTGTCTATGCCTTCTCTGAAAGCCAAGAAAGACGTACAAAAGTTAGCAGGCAAGATTGCTGTAATAAATCATTTTGTTTCGAAGTCTTCAGATCGATGTCGATGGTTATTCAACCTTTTACATGAAGGGATAACAAAATAATTTTTTTTTAAAGGATCCTGAGATCGAGTGAACAACAGAGTATGAACCAGCATTTCAGGAGCTCAAACTTTACTTTGGATCACCTCCAGTGCTGAGTACACCTAACGAAGGGGAAGAACTCAGAATATATCTTACGGTTACTGAAGAATCTTTAAGTTTTGTCATCATTCAACTTGATGGGAAGGCAGAAAAGCCTGTCAATTTTATCAGTATGTCTTTCACTCCTGCAGAGTCCCGGTATACCAAGATCAAGAAATTGCTCTTAACTCTCGTGTACACATCACATAAATCGAAACAGTATTTTCAGGCACACTCAGTTCAAATGGTGGCAAATTACCCTTTACGAGAGATCTTATCCAAACAGGAAAAGTTCAGACGAATACAAATATGGTCGATCACTCTTGGCGAACACAACATCTGTTTTGAACCGCGACACTCTTAAAAAGGTCAAGCAGTAGCAGATTTCCTCGCAGATTTCCCAGTAGTAGATCCTGACTGGGAAAAAATAGTACAGATAACAATGAGGAACACTTCGAAGAAAAGTCAGACTGGATAACTCAAAATGGATGACATCTTTTAACTGATTGATCTTCCAAACCTGTAAGATCAGGTATCAGAATCATATTTATCACACCTTCTAATGACTGGATCGAGAAAGCAGTCAGGCTCAATTTTGAAGCAACCAACAATGAGGTCGAGTATTAAGTAATGATTCACGGTTTATATATGGCTCTAGAGATTGAAGTCTCCGAGTTATCTATCTACGCAGAATCATTACTCATTGTGAACCATTACACAAAAAAGTTCCAGAAGAATGGAAAGATGGTTGACTACGCAGCAGCAGTAGCCGACAGATTGAGCAGATTGAAAAGAATTACTATTGAATATTTACCTCATAAAGAAAATCGACATTCAGACTCTCTCGCATACCTGGCAGGAATACTTGGTACGGAAGCGCATTATCTAAAGATTGAAGTATCATCCACCCCCAGTATTAATATCATAAGCTCGAATTCTGTCAATACTGAGGGCGTTGAAGATGACGAGAACGAGGTCGATTAGAGATGACCTTACCTCAAGTATATTGGGACTAAAAATACATTTGATGATGAACTCCTTGCAGATCCCACATCAAAGATACACATATTTGATAATGTTAAGCGATACATCGTGGACAATGGTATCCTTTACAAAATTTCAGTCACAGGACTGTACCTCAAATGTTTGTCGAACAAAGAAGCTTAAAAGTTCCTACACGAACTCCATAAGGGGACTTGTGGTTCCCAAGCAGCGGGATGATCTCTTAGAAATCAAGCTCTTACTCAAGGAGTCTTTTGGCCCAAGATGAAAACTCAAGCCATTAAATCGTAAACAAGTACGATGCGTGCCAAAGACATGGCCCCCAAATTCGAGCTCCAGCCTTGGAACTCTATTACAGCAACGTTGTTTGGTCATTTAAAAGATGGGCCCTCGACCTTATAGGAGAATTCTCTACAACACCAGGCAAAGGGAAACACCTCTTAGTAGTGACATATTACTTCATAAAATGGGTAGAAGCAGTCCCTCTATGCCACACATGAGAAGACAAAGTCATCAATTTTATCTGGGAAACTATCATCATCCGATTCGACAATGGACCTTAGTTCGTTGGTTCCAGAGTTGTTGAGTTTTTCAATCAACACAATATCATCCACTCCCTTTCAAATCCATATTACCCTCAAGGAAATGGTCAGGCGGAAATCACTAATCAAACTATAGTGGATGGGATTAAAAAGTGTTTGACAGAGAAGAAAGGTAATTGGGTCAAAGAACTACCACATATCTTGTGGGCATACCACAGAACACCTCAGGTATCAACTGGATACACGCCATTCTTACTAGCATATGGTATAGAAGCAATCATCCCCACTCTGTATCATAACCCAATATGAGACCATACCATGACGGATGAAGAAAATGAGTACCAGTTGGCATGTAACATAAATTGGATTGAGGAGACTAAAGACATAACAATCATGAATTTGGGAAGATACCACCAAGATCTAGACTGATCTTAAAATAAGTATGTTTGTCACAAAGAGTTCAAAATCAAAGATCTCATCCTACGAAAATTCCCAAATACAGAAAGGAAGCAAGCGCTGGGAAACTGTCTAAAAATTGGGAAGGCCCTTTTATTATTATTGGAAAAAGCGGTATTGGTTCTTACGATCTTTCCAGTGAACATGGTGATCGAATTCCTAATCCTTGGAATGCAAGGAGATTGAAATTGTATCGCCGATAAAAATCCATCACAGTGTACTTTTCTACAAATTAATCTATTATCTCGTATGATGATCTTACATCAGTGAAAGATTTATGCTCGATCCACATACATCTGAGTACTTTCTACTATTTCATACAGTACTATATCTAGCACATTCATTATATGTTAATCTTATACCAATGAAATACTTGTGTTTGATTGCCCAACACTATAGTACTTTTCTAATATATCTAAAAAGTACTTCTATATATTGGTTATAGATCATTTGGTCCTTTGGCCAAACTGATCATCTATTATATTATAGATCGTTTGTTACTTTGGCCAAACTGATTATCTATTATATTACATATTGTTTGTTGCTTTGGCCAAACTGATCATCTATTACATTGCAGATCGTTTGTTGCTTTAGCCAAACTGATCATCTATTACATTACAGATCATTTGTTGTTTTAGCAAAACTGATCATCTACTACATTACAGATCATTTGTTACTTTGGCCAAACTGATTATCTATTACATTACAGATCATTGGTTGTTTTGGCCTAACTGATCATCTATTACATTACAGATCATTTGTTTCTTTGGCCAAACTGATCATTTATTTATATTAAAGATCATTTGTTGCTCCAGCCAAACTAATCACCTCTTACGTTACGAATCATTTATTGCTTTAGCTGAACCAATCTTCCATCTATGCTCCTCTACGTTCGATAACCTCTGGGACCATCCTATACAACAGATGTTCGACTAATACGGTATCGTTGATTTAATGAAAGGTTAATATAAATCATTATCCTAGACATTCCTATTTTCATACATTATATGCGTTAGTATACATAGTGCATCTTCCCAATCATTACTCCTCACTAGAGCTATCACTCAAGCCATTACCTATATTAGAAGGTCCCGCAACTTCAGGTGCATAACCCGTGTATAGCCCTTGATGTATAAACTCAGGCATTTTCCCGATAACAATTTTCTTTCCATCTCTAACCATACGCTATCTCAGAACTCCAATTTTGGCTGCCATGGGACCTAGATACTCACACCGTATCGCCTCCATGTCACACTGCACACTTTTTCCAACTACAACATCATATACCAGTTTGCTTTCTTCTTATAATCTCTGGAACTCTGATGCAAAGAATGAGATTAATGCTGTCATATCTCTCTCATGCACCTCACCTACTTCAGTCTTCACCTGTTTAGACATAATAAACTCGTTAAGTTTAATTTGAGCTTACTTCAGTGAATTTTTCAAATGGTCGTAATGCTTCTCAACTCGTCGTTTCCCATCCAGCACAGCAGAATTCCAAGACTCCAACACTGTCATGAACTCATCCATATGATAAATAAGAGACATTAGCCCATCAAGTTCTACTTCACGATTCTCCCATTCTACCCTCCTTTCATCAAGATGTATCTCCGCCTGTAATAGGTCAGCATTTAACTTTGTATTGGCATCACGTAATTTCATATTCTTATCCAGGTGCTTCATGGTATGTAACTCCAACCCTTGTATGGCATGCTCTAGAGTGACTACTTTGCTCCAAGCTATATTTATGTTTTCATTCCGTCTATTACGGGCCTCTTCCATCTTCTTATCTGAACATCAGCAACTAGCCATAATAATTCATACTTAGAAGCGTGCGCTAGCGTATCAACTACCTTCACTTCAAGCACATTTACTTGGAATTGCAAGTCTTTCACATTCTTATCTTCCTCATCTAATTCTGCCAATAGTTTTATAATTCAAACTCGAGCAGATGTCAACTCCGCTCCATACAGGCTCGCTTGCCTAGAGCTACCTGTAAATCCAACCTTTTTCTTTCTTATAATTTCTCTTAACTCCTCTATCTTTCTTAGTCCATTAGCTAGATTTGCCTTTTTCTTCTGTAGATCCTCAGATAATCGAGCTCCAACGTCTTACTCTTTCACCATCTCTGCTTTCGTTCTTTCTACTAACTCAGTAGAACTTTTTAGTGCGACCTGACTCGAACTTAGCTCAGCGTTCAGTTGTTCATTTTGGGCGCATAGCGCGTCACACTAATTTTGAATAACTACCAATTCTACATGTCATCACAGTTTACATTCATAACAATTTGATTATACCAATAGATTACATCTCACAAACAGTTAACAAGTTTAAATCAAGAACATGGTATCTGAGTAATATTGATACACTGTTTCATTCATCATCACAGAGAACAAATTTTATTTATCATTAATAACAGAATATAAAGATCTAACACATATGCAGGGCCGGTAAAAGAAAATTGAGAATACCCAATTTTTAATTTTTTAAGGAACGAGAAAACTTCTCTTTATCTCTCAAACTATTTTTGTTGTTAATTGCACATCTATCGGAGTGGTAATGGTCACCACCTCCTGTGGACGTTGTTTACACCGTGATCAGGATATCAAACTTTCGACCTCCACCTTACTCTCATCTGAAGACAGTTCCCTCGACCTCGGAAGGGGTTTGTCGTCACCAATAATTTCTCCATCACTTTTGGCAAACAACATATTCTCAGCCTTGACATTCTCTATATCAAAATCCTTCTCACATCCCGTCATGAACTTCTTGAATTCATTCTCAACCCTGGACAGTTCTCCCCCATGAAAATCAATAACACTGTCTATATGACGCTCATGCTTTGTCTGAGCAGCGACTTTTGATCGCGATAGATATAGATGATCCTTCAATATCATTTACACTTGAAGTAGCCGTTGACGCATATCCTTCTATAATACACCTAAAGCCCTCAAATCTTCTTCTACCTTCATTCGAACAACCACTTCTTTCGACAACTACGTTGCTAAAGATATTTTTTGCTCCACATGCTGTAATAACTCATCCTATAACCCCTTTAATTCACCCTCTAATTACTTTTGAACCTTTATTTGCTCTTTCCTTATCTTGAAAAATATAATTATCATAGCCCTCTGATCCTATATAAAGCCAAATACATCAGATAAAGGTTCTACATCACCCCATACAGCAAATACACCAGCTCGAGCAGAACACCTTCTCGCCACTAAACTATGACGATTACGTGCTTCTTGAGCTAAAAATATAACTCAAACTGGGTCTGAAACTATGCCTTTCTCCATCAACAGCTCTATATAAGCTTCATTTAGCCCTTGTTCGCTATCTACTTTGACCTCAAAATACAGTGTTAGAGTTATTAACATACTTTGACACCTAGCCTTATCACTCGAGTCATTAAAACAAGGCAACTCTTTAGATTTTCAAACTAATAACCCCCTTTCCTCTTCATTCCTTAACACCTCATCCCTTTCTATTTTTATCTTAGCATATCTACATTGAAGATTATATAGCTTTTTAATAGTTTTCTCTGAATTCAAATTACATTTCCTTCTCTTATATTAAATTTTATTAAGTACCCGTTGAATACGAGCCACAAAATCTCTCGCTCTACTCAACAATCTCTCAAGTTTGTAATTCATTTTTCTCAGTCGCTCTATCTCCTACAGAGTACAAATATTTTGTTATAATATAGACATCCAAAACAAAAATGTTTCAAATCATTACTTAAACTTTAACAAATACAGAGTACTATCACTTTGATATCCCACAAACTACATCAAATCAAAAATAGAATATCACAAAAGGTTTAGAGATTCTTGCAGGTTTCTACCTCAGATGAAGGATCTAATGTTTGCCCAACCAGCTGACTCAGACCAACACGTTCTGAAGGAGGATCCAGTATATTTTTAGCTACCCGGACTGGTTCGATACTTTCTGATGGAAACTCCAACACCTTCTTAGGAGAAAGACCAGCGTCCGCCATCACTGTCTCCAGAATCTCTGAAGGAAACTCAGTTTCCTTATACCTTCTGACCTAGCCTAGCTCCACATCAGCTGGACTCAATCCAAAATTATAGTAGGATTGGATGAAGTAATTTCATTCCACTTTTAAAGGCCTCTACTGATTTCGATATCACATCATCATGCTCCACTAGATTTGAATACTTTTCTGCGAGCTTTACAGCCGCTTTGGCATCCACAACTCTTTTCTCCTTCTCCAGCTTGAGCTCAGCTTCAAGCTCCTTTACACGAGCAAATTGATCATTAAACTCCTTCAAGCGAGCATATTGAACTTCTAACCTCGCTGTAAGAGCCCCAAACTCCTGACTCCTCTTTTCTAAACGCTTTTTCGCCCCCTTCAGCAGCATTGAGAACTTCGAGTACAAACATACATAGTCAAAGTCAGCACAACAGTTTTCAGTCCGAATGCAAAAACAATTAAGGACTTCAAGAAAAAGTACCATAAAAGTATGTTCGTAATACTCCGTATTGAGCTGTTCCGGATCCGTCCCAGCCATCGAGCAGTATTTCAGCTCCATCTCGGCCATCTTAGCTGAGGTATGAGGATTAGTTCGAGAACTACCCTCTTCCTCATGCCTTTTTCTTTTTAGCGAGGACTTCTCGACCTTAACAGAAGTAACTTCAAGTTTCTCAGCCACATCGCCAGAAATAGACTTTGTGATCTCTTATGCCATGGCTGCCCCCGGTGATAGAAGTACTCTGCCAAGTTGGCCTTACAGGCCGCCAAGTATTCCGCTTGGTACTTTGAGATATAGGAGGTGGAATACTAAGAACATCAGCAACAATCAAGACAACTTTTTCCTCAGCCATAACTCGTTTCTCCTGAGCTCACTGAACTTTAGGGGCAGCAGAATCTACCCTTTTATCTTTATGGATACCCAACTCACTGAGTACCTATTTTAGCTTGTCTAGATCTCGAGCAATACAGTTGAACTAGTTGGTCTTGTCCGGCGTAGATAAAGGCTTGGGTTCTACTAAAATAAGGAACACAACATTAATTAACAGATCGAAGACAAGTATAGTTTATTTGAAGATTGGTCAACATTACTTACTCGGATTATAATATTTATGGTTCAGTTCGAGCGCTGATTCATCTGGAACCTGCATACAGTTACCCTCTACCCATACAAGGTGGTCGTTCCATGGTCTACCCGCAGATTCAAAATCATAAAATTTTGGCCTAGCTAAATCACTATATAGATAACCACTACTTCGACCTTTGACATATTTCCATTTGTAAAACTTTATCACATCTTCACCTTTGAACTGCTTCGCAGTCCCTTCCTTCCTCTATTTTTCATTCAGTACCTCACATACCCTTATCATTTTATAAACATTCCCATTTAACTGGGCAGGGCAATACTAAAATACATTCATAACCCCTTTCTAAAAGAAGTTCAGAGGAATTCTAAGGCCATATATGACCTGATTCAAAAAATACAAAAACCCATCCCTCGAGCCTGATAGCCCAAGACCATTATAATATGAAAGATTAACCTCCTAACTAATCCCTCTATCATTCTTTCACTTCGCCAAGCTTGGGACTTGGTAGTAGACAACCTCATCTCCTTTACTGGGGATATAGCCTCTAAACCATAATCCTTGCTCCTCCATATAACTTTCCCATTCATTTTGTAATTTCTTTTTATATTTCAAGTATTCTTTCTCTACATCTACCCCCTCTAAAACAGTCTCAAAACTTATTCGCCCCTATAGAGGATCCGATTGACTTATATTATTTTTGTTACATTCAAAACATTTATATTATTCATAAGACACACTTCGGCAATCTTTATAGATAATTGTCCTTCCATACAGCACGAATCCTCAGAGATCAAGCCGTATCATCCTAAATCTCTCCTCCATTTTTCTTTCATCCTACCCATATTTATACGTTTCTCACTAACTTTCTACTCAAAATACGTAATTTTTATCTTTTATCTCATAACAGAAACCCCAAATCTTAAGATCAATTATTCGAACTTATCCCCTCACCAGTATAAAAAATAGCCACTGTATTCGACCTTACGCTACCACGGGTATTCCCCCTTTCGACCTATAACATCTCGAGTTTACATATTTTCTACAATTTCTATCCCTCACCTATTAAACATAAATCATTTATATCAGCATGACATTGACAACACATATTTATCTCAGTTCGAGCAGCATTGCAACATTGTTTCATCACTTATTAACAGTTATTCAACTAACACCCAACACAATTCAGGTCGATTCAAGAAATTTTTCTATACACAGTTTCATAAAAATTAACTTTTAATCATATCAAAGATATTACATACGATTTATAGATAACAAGTTTTCACACTGGAATACAACAGAATGTTATCCGTCTAACTCCAAACTCCAAGTACTTTACAGATAACAAGTTTTCCCTATTTGTTAAAAACTACAGGTCATTCAGGCATGGCAAGGTATCATGTTTTCCAGTTCTTCTTATTTCAGTGATTCTTCACCCTGATGCAAAGAAGACATTAAAACCAATAAAGATCTTCCCTCACATGGCTCAGTTGAAGCCCAGTCGAACTCCAAGCGAGAACTATGCAAACAGTGGACTCAGTGTTGGCACTCACAAATCAAGATGAAAGGTCTTCTTAGCACAAAAACATGATGGAAATGCGTCAGCAGGATCCCCTTTCCTATTCTCCTCCTCCACTGCCATCACCGCCTCTTTTATAACCACCACCACCGAAGAGTTGGTAGAGATGAAAAAGACCCAACCTTAGGATCCATGGAAACACAAGAAATCAGCATATATGCCCCGAAAATGCACCTTTCCCTGCATATGAACCCTAACCCTGTCTTCAGCAAGAGTGCAGAGATAAGTCCAACGTTCCTGGCCTGTCAAGACGAAGGCATGAAATCTCTACTTATAGTAGAAATCTTCCTTAGCTTCAACCGCTTCCTCTCCCGACAAGCCTTGGTACGTCGGAGGAACAGGGGTTGGGATCACCATTTCCAAGGAACGATCACCAAAGTACTTCAACTTCAACCTCTGCGCTTCAGGCGCAATCCTCTCTTCAAGAGCCATAATCTAAGTTTTTACCATCTCAGAGAAAGTTTTGCAAGCAAGAATTGTTCCAATGAGTTGATAAAGGTACTCTTTATATAACCCTAACTTTATTGTGCAGATACGTTTTCCCAAGCGTCATCATTCATTACGGACGCGACTATTCAAACGCAAACGTCACATACATCCGCATCATCATTTAATACCTACCACTTCCCAATATCATGTAACTTCTGCTTAATCAAATATCATCATTGCTCTATTTGGTTGCGAGGGGGCGATTGTAGGAACTTATCCCCCGACCTCACTCATAATCGAGCTTACGCAGTTCGATTTACCACCATCTCAGGCTCACACAATTTTAGCACTTAACACTTCAGTCAAACATTCCAACCAGCCCCACGAACTACTTAAGAACGTGGGTCGAGCTAAACCTAAAAAATGTTATTCAATTAAAAACACCTGTCTCCCATGAACTCGTCAGTTATTCAGTCAACCGTCATTAACCA
This sequence comes from Kingdonia uniflora, assembly GCA_014058105.1. Classification (NCBI taxonomy): domain Eukaryota; kingdom Viridiplantae; phylum Streptophyta; class Magnoliopsida; order Ranunculales; family Circaeasteraceae; genus Kingdonia; species Kingdonia uniflora. The sequence goes on from JACGCM010002073.1 coordinate 649,096, forward strand.
CATTATTCAGAAAATGTGTTCTAGCACAACGAAGAGCTGTGGAGAAGCCTATACAAGGGGAAAGTTCCAGAAGAGACAGAGACCAAAAAAATCGCTCAAAACTTCTTATTTACTAAATTAAAAACATTTCTAGATTTTAGAGATCACTTGTAATAAAGATATCTACTCAAAGCAATTAAGATACTTTTACAAAAATCTTTCATACGAGGTCGTGGCTTTTTATCTATTAAGAGGTTTTCTATGCTAAAAACGCCTATTTTCATTTCTTACTTTCTAGTAAAGTATTGTTACAGGTTCATTGGTGTGATAGTTAATTCTTAATCAAATCGAGTTTACGGAATTTGGCCATTACAGGGGGTACTCATTATTGGAGGTTTTCCCAAATAATTTTTTTAACTCCTTAAATGTTGTTTCACATTCGTTATTCCATTCGATCTCTGGATCCTTTTGAGTTTTTCCCTTTTGTCCCTTCCTGTAATAGGTTAAATAACCATCTACATCGATCTGATAACTTTGATACAAACCGGTTTATTGCTGTTATTTTACCAGCCAACTTTTTTATGTCTTTCTTCGATTTTGGTGAAGGCATGGATAGTAAAGTATGAATGCGATTGGGGTCAACTTTGATTCCTTTCTTACTAATCAAATGCCCTAAAAACTTTCCTGATTGGACATCGAACTAACATTTATCGGGGTTGAGCTTCATTTTGTATAATCGGAGAATCTCAAAAGCTGTGTGTAAATTTGTGAGATGGCTTTCTTTTTTTAGACTTTTATACAACATGTTATCGATATAGACTTCTATTATTTTTCCGAGGTGATCTTTAAACATTTGGTACATCAGTCTTTGATAAGTAGCTCCCACATTTTTAAGTTTGAAAGACATCACTTTGTAACAGTACAATCCATGTTCTATGATGAAAGCTATTTTTTCCTAGTCGTCTGATAAGAGTGGTATTTTGTTATATCCAGATGTAGCATCTATCATGGACTGAAGCTCGTGTCCCATGGTAAAATCTAGCAAATGATTGATTATAAGAAGGGGGAAATTATCATTTAGAGTATGTTTAATGAGGTCTGCAAAATCTACGTAAACTCTGATCTTGCCATTTTTCTTTAGAACTACTACGATGTTTGAGATCCAGTCAGGATAGTTCACCTTTCCAATAAAACTGCCTTTAATAAGTTTATCGATCTTCCTATTTACTTCCTTCTAGAGTCGAGGTGCTAGAGTCCTCTATTTTTGCTTAATCACCACAACCTTGTCTTTTAGATAGAGTTTAAGGAAAGCTAAAGTAGGATCTACTCCTCGCATTTCGTGAAACGTCCATGCGAGTACATCGCTATTCTCTTTTAAAAATTGAATAAGAGTACCTCGTTCTAGTAAAGATAAAAGAGTCTCAATATATGTGCCTCACTTATCTCCGTTAATCTTGATGTACTCTGTAATTTTTACACTTGGTGGTAGGTCCTGTGTGGGTTTAGTATTCTGTAATTGTTATTCTTCGTACTTCTCAGAAGGGTTTGTCACGATAGTCACGGTATTTTTACAGGCTCGAGCTAACATCTGACTACCTTTGATCTCATATATCCCGCCATTCCAATCAAATCGTAGTACCAAGTGATAAGTCAAGGGAATGGCCCTCACGTTATGCAGCCAACATCGTCCTATGATTCCCAAATAACGTGATTTCGTATTTATAACGTAAAATGTTACGTCAATTGTTACTGCTCCTACTGTAATATGAAGTACAATCTTGCCTACTCGTTCTTCTTTAAATCTATTGAAACCGCTGATGTCGATATCGTTAGCCTCAACTTGATTTGTTAAACCCATCTGATCGATTCTAATTTGAAAAAGTACCTCAATACCGCTCTCGGTATTTATCATTATAGTGTGCATAACAATATTCCTCATCTTCAACATGACAATGAGCGCGTCGTGATGAGGTAATTTGACATGGCTGTCATCGCAATCTTCAAAGGAGATCCCTGTTTTCCTATAACTAGATTCTAGGAGCAACCGGGCTTCATTTTCCACCATGGATAGGTCGTGACATTGGATGAGACAACATCTTTTGAATCTGACTAATCAATTGATCTTGTACGTCTTAATAAATTAGCTAAGACAAATATGGTACAAATGTTTCTCCCCCGTTCCTCCTTCAATCTGGACGACCTCATTTTCGAGCTTATAACTTCCGTTTTTTTAACTCTCCAAATCGACAATGTATTTGTACAATCTTCCGCCTTTAAGTATGTACTTCATAAGTCTTTATAAAGCATAGTAACATTTTGTATCATGGTGTCGAACTTTGTGGTATTTGCAATAGGGCTTACCCTCGATGGGTTGTAGTGGTTGTGTATTCTGAAGAACTTGTCTTTCTGAAGGGTAGGATAGATATCGGCCAATTTTGCAGTTAATCTTAGAAGGCATGGCTTTGGAAGGTCATTACCCTTTCGAGGGCGATCTTCATCAGATTTAGTTTGCTTTATGTCTCCTCCTGTATCTATAGAATACTCGAAATCTCGTCATGTGATTTGTCATTTTGTCAATAAGATTGACTTCTGTGGTTTTTGTCTATCGGACATCATCCTTTCGAGATCAATGTAACTGTTTACATTTTCGATCATGTCTTCTAAGGTTATAGATTTGTTCAAGATGAAGTGTTCCTTTACGCGACTCTCTATAAGTAGAGAGTCGCGTGATTTGTCATTTTGTCAATAAGATTGACTTCTGTGGTTTTTGTCTATCGGACATCATCCTTTCGAGATCAATGTAACTGTTTACATTTTCGATCATGTCTTCTAAGGTTATAGATTTGTTCAAGATGAAGTGTTCCTTTACGCGACTCTCTATAAGTAGAGAGTCGCGTGATTTGTCATTTTGTCAATAAGATTGACTTCTGTGGTTTTTGTCTATCGGACATCATCCTTTCGAGATCAATGTAACTGTTTACATTTTCGATCATGTCTTCCAAGGTTATAGATTTGTTCAAGATGAAGTGTTCCTTTACGCGACTCTCTATAAGTAGAGAGTCGCGTGATTTGTCATTTTGTCAATAAGATTGACTTCTGTGGTTTTTGTCTATCGGACATCATCCTTTCGAGATCAATGTAACTGTTTACATTTTTGATCATGTCTTCCAAGGTTATAGATTTGTTCAAGATGAAGTGTTCCTTTACGCGACTCTCTATAAGTAGAGCATTGGTGAAGGCCGAAACTGCAATTTTCTAGTCAAGACTATCGACCCTTCTTGCCAAATTTATAAATAAAAAATTTGTGAATGTCTCAAGCTTTTCCTCCGATATTTGTTTGAGACTTACCAGGGAGTAAAGGTTCTCCTCTTTGTCTCTGTTGTGCAAATAGTTCTTAACATAAAGCTCGTGCAGCTGTTCAAAAGTATGAGCCGATCCTTCTTCTAATGAATAGAACCATCGTAGAGGTTCGCCCGGGAGGATAGTGGGGATAAGTTAGCATAAAATGTGATTTTACGTAGAATGTAAACCCAAAGAGTCTTAGAACTCTTGAACATGTTCAACGGGATCAGTCTCTTTGTATTTTTAAATTTTTGGCGTGTGAAAGCTAGTTGGCACTTCACTGTCTAGCAGATCTTGCATTATCGGGCTCTTCTATAGTCTGTTGAAGATGTTTTTGCATGTGCGTATTTGGGCTTTAAATAGCTCATTGATGCATTTGTCTATGTGTTCCTGAGTAACGAATTGTCGAGTCGTGATTGTATGGCGTTAAAGAGGTCCCTCTCTAGGATTGTGATCTTCACTGCCTTAATTGGGCCTTTCGCGTATGGGAACCCGAGTTCTTTCTCTTTGTAATTCTTCTACTTGTCTGAGGTCGGTGGGGGCTTTATCGACTTCTTGAGCAACAGTAGGTATAGTATAACTTTGGGTCCTCGCTGATTATGATCAGGTCGAATATCAGCTCCTTGGCTAACACCTCTGAGAGGTCCTAATTAACCTATCGCGGGCCAAAATCCTTAACGTAGCCCGGTGTGCCTCTTTGTTATTTTGTGTTGTCATATGTTGTCCTTGCAGAACTTTTAATTCTTCTCCCACTTCAGTCAATTGCTGCTCCATAATAGCTCTTCTTTATGTCTCAAAATTCAGAGTGGCGCGTAATTCTGCCATTTGATTTGTTCCTGTGCTAGCTCCTTCCATCTGTCCAACTAAGGGATTTTGACTTGGGCTCGGCATTACGCAATGATGAAAAAATATATGTTACCTTCGAGGATTGTGGCTAGTTGTCTCGATTCCCACAGACGGCGCCAAATGTAAGAACCTAATTTTGGATCTCGAATTTAGTATCTCATACCAAAGATTATCAGAACGCTAGAAATAACAAACAGTCATTAACACACAATAATTAGTGTGAAAACCTTTTAATAGGTAAAAACCACGACCTCTCTTAAGGATTTAGAAAGAATGATTGATCTTATTGATTGAGTGACTAGCTATTACAATGAACGTTCTGAATAGTTTTTGTATAGACTTTGTAGATAGAATCATCCGTCCTTAATATATTCTTCATTGGTCCTATTTATAGGTCTCATATTATGACCGTTTTATGACTAATATCTCTTTTAATGACGAACGTTACAACATTGTTTTGACGAATCTTTATAATGTCTGTATAACGGTCTAGTTCTTCTTTCTGTAACGACTTCTTTAATGACTTTGTGTGTTTACATACTAAGCTGTTTATACGGAGTTCCATATCACAACTTCTATTAGGTAAAGAGCGGGAATAAGCCTCTACACTAGTCATTTCAAAGAAAAAGCGTTTCACATGGAATTTTTCTTAACCAATTATTTTGGTCAAAACAAACAAAAACCGAAGGAAAAGAAAATCTTAAACAAACAAACTCCTTAAACATGGAAAGAAACCAGGGTGTTTTCGTACTTTTCGTCGAAGTGTCGGCTCTTAACCAGGGTTAGTTTTAAATCGACGATTCGAGTTAAAATTAGTGATTGTAGAAGACGTCGTTTAGATGACCTTTGGTTAAGTTGCAGTTATAGAGACCGACGAAACCCAGAAGCTCAAGAAAGAATCCGAAATTGCCAAATTATTCGGAAAACCAAAATCTCTCTCTTAAGCTCAGAGAGAGAGAGAGAGAGAGAGAGATAGAGGTGCGAAAGATGGGAGAGTCGAGTGATTCGGTATCGGTAGACATGGAGACCATCTCTCTCGGTGGAAAGGTAAGTTTTTTTTCTCAAAGTTCGAATAAAGATTGATGTTTTTATTGAAATGGGGTTTGCTGGTTGGTTTGAATGTGTATCTTTATGTTATGTTTGAGTATTTATTTTTGTGAATGTGAGTTGAATTTGGTTTGGTTTTGTTGAGCTTAAAATGTGGTAATGGCCCATCGGGGTTCATTTATTATTCTTTATTTTATCATTTGATGCTTTATGTGATGATTTGTGTTTATTCTTGTATAAGCTCTATGCATTATGGTAATGGGTTTTGTTGGATATATGAAATAATATAGAATTAGTAAATTTTCTTGTGCAATTATAATACCCATCTGTTTTTGTTTTCCCACTGTGTTTTGGTGTATACAGGGTTTAAGGGTTTTAATATTCTCAACGCGTAATTAAGAAAATAGAAACAGGGGGAAAATGATTTTCTTGCAATATGATTGATCATTTTTTTGGGACATATTTGGCGCGAAGGAGCTGATTTTATGCGTCTAAGTTGATTCATCTTTTTTGGACTAATAATAATTAGGTGATACACACTTCGTTGAGTTGTATTAAGTAAAGATTGAGTTTGGTAAACCTGAATAGTTGAGGTCAAAATATGTTGTAATTAAGCGACAACTGTCAAACTTTGAATTTGTTGAAGTGATATAATATTTATGATTCCGGTCAATAGCAATTACCGCCGACGGGAAAAATTAGTTTGTGAAGTTAATTAAAAGTGTTTTGCTTCTCATATAACTTAAGTTGCCTACACTACCGGAACGCTGTAATATTGTTGTGTTCTTATATTTGTTGTTTTTTATACTGCGATGCAAAGCCATCTTATTGAGTGAAAATTGATAGCCATTGACTTTAAAAGGGTTGCAACTTCTGGGAATCTCGTTGCTATCAATATTGTGTCTTGGAAAGTAATGCCTTAAGGATAATTATACGCATTTGGTTTTACAGTATTGAGTATTTTTTTAGTCATTTTCAACCTTTCGTACCGATTTTATGTGTCTAATTTGATTTATCCCTTTTGGACTATTAGTAATTAGGTATGCATTATTCATCGAAACGCTTTTATCAAAGATTGATGCAATATTATTTGATTGAGCGTCAACTACTAACCTTTGATTTTACCAAAGTATTTTGATTTTCTTGATTCTGCTGAAAAAACAATGTTGCCCTTCTGGGAAAATCCTGTCTGTGAAGCTACTAAGGTGTATCAAATAGGGTCTTGATTATTCTAACTTAAATTGCCTGCCAGAACTTCTTAATATTGATTTTTCTTGGTCTGGACTGTTATTTAGTTTGGCAGTTAATTTCAGTTTCTTCTTTTCCGAAACACTTTTTTGGTATTTATTGTTTGTCTATTATGAGTGAGAATTGAGAGCCATTGACCTTTGAAGTGTTAGAATTTCCGAAAATCCTTTGACTAGCAATTTCCACATCCCTAGAAAGCAAAATCTCTTTGAATCGTCACGCGGGTGCGTATGAAGTAGAGCCTTAACAGCTAATCCAACTTAAATTACCTACAAAAATGTCTTATTATTTAATTTTCATAGCTGAGCTCAAACTGCCTACCATGTCGTCTTATTATCCAATTCTCATGATTTGTAGTTTTATTCGTCTTGGACCCATGTTTAGTTTCTTTTCCTACTCTCTTAGAAAGTACAGTTTTTATTTCCTCTTCTTTTATTTTAATGTTGTACTGAAATTAATATTTATTTGTAAACCAGAAGTATATGTCAATGCCTTTTTCTATAATAATGTTATACTGCCATACTCTTATTTAGATAGTCTTTGGTTTTAACTGTTTATGATTGTGAATCATGCCTATATTATATTCTATCATTCGATTGTTTTTATGTAAGATGGGTTGGCTATATAAAAGGAATCTATGCACATGCCCAGCTCTTTTAGGTACTAATTAGGAACACACTTTAGTTTTTGTTTTGGGTAAACATATTTTTTTCTTCTCTCCTTATTACTTTCGTTTTTTAGTTTTTGTTCCTTATTGAGGTTTTCTCTTTTTATTATACTCGGTAATGCTCTTCATATCTACCTACTTGACTTGCAAAACTGATTTTTTTATTCCTAAAAAAGAGAATAGTTTAGCAAGTCTTACACTAAGTTTAAACCTCTGATTTAGTTATTGTAGCAATTGAGAAATGGGGGCGTGTTTACAAAATGGGAATATGTTGACTTTTTTTTGGAATATGTTGACCCCTCTTATGATAAAAAATCGACTGGCACTCGTAAAGTCTTGAACATCTTAACCACTCCCAGAACTTGAATTGGCCCTTGTCATTTTTAATTTTTGAGGTCTAAGTATTCCAATAATGTATTAGGTTTAATGTAAAATAAAGGAAGGTCCCTAATAGTTATTAGCAAATGGGGGCAAGTGAAAACTCAAAAAGTTCGACAATTTAAGTCTAATTTACCAAATATGGCATTATGTTATTATTTCTCCGTGGGTGTTACTTCTTATCTTGTCCAAGTGTAAATTAATTAATGTTCTTCGCGTTTTCTGTATTCAGGAGCATCTTATACAAACTGGTTGTGGCTCTGTCTCTGTTGTTGTGTATGGAGACCATGGCAAGCCGGCACTTATTACTTATCCCGATTTAGCTCTTAACAGTAAGTGAAATGTTTTCTTGCAAATTATTATGTAATTGAAAATTTCTTCTTTCATGTTGTCATATTCTAATGCTTTTATTCCAATTTGTATGCAATTCACCAGATATGTCGTGTTTCCAAGGATTATTCTTTTGTTCTGAAACGGCTTCTCTACTGCTTCACAACTTCTGTATGTACCACATCAGTCCCCCTGGGCACGAGGTCAGTGACTTGGTAGACTTGATTATACCCGTTAGTCTCTCTTCAATTAATTTAGTTTGAAAGGAACTTTGTAATCATTCTTTTGTATGCATCCGCCGTGCTATTCTTCACATACTTCTTGTCTGGCTCTTGCTCAAGAGCTCTTGCAGTTGGGAGCTGCTGCAATTTCTTCTGATGTCTGTGTTCCCTCTGTTGACACCTTAGCGGATCAGATTGTAGCGGTCCTTGATTTTTTTGGGTAACAATTAGTAATACCATTTTAATGTTTGTTCTTTTGCATCAATAATATACATATAATGAGTTAACATATTTATCTATAGGGTCTCAGTCGGTAGAGTGGTAGACATAAGTTTTCACAACATTTATCCACAGATTTTATTAGAAACTTTTGCAGAAAAATAATAATTAGTGAATTAGTTAAGCCACATGTAGACAAATGAATGAACTTTGTCTCCATGTCGCTCAACTCATTCTCTAATACAATTTGTTACAAATTGAATAGTCGTGTCCACCAATAGATATTAAATCTCAACTATCTCCAATAGATATTTATCAAATTTGCTGCCAAATTGTTGCTGGACCTTCCTCAATGTATATTATTTCAGTATTTTACAACCCGTATTTTGACTTGGATAATATATAAGTTTTTAGAAAAGGTTGATACTAATATATTCTCGTACTCTTTATTTGAAGTAAAACTCGGATTTCCAAGGTCTTTTATAATGACATATGTAATTCGTATTTTCAGGCTTGGTTCTGTGATGTGTTTGGGAGTTACAGCGGGGGCATACATCCTTACCCTATTTGCCGTATGTTCTTCTCGCCCTGATATAATTCCTTGAGATGCTTCAAACTAACTTTTGACATTTGTCAACGGCTTAAAATTTGAAATTTATTGTTGCTTTGCTACAGATAAAGCATAGAGACCGTGTTCTTGGTTTGATGCTTGTCTCTCCTTTGTGCCAAGCAGCCTCTTGGAAAGAATGGTTATATAATAAGGTTTCTTTCTGATTACATGACGAAGTATCCGTAAGATGACGCCTATGTGTTCCAATCTGTACTGAGGTTAAAAAGGGCGCATCTTAGTGATATATTGCGGATTATTCCCGAATCACGATATATCGCCACTATCTTTACTTGTATTTCACAAAGAACTATATTCGTGAAAATAAAGTCATTTATTGGTATTTCAAATGTTTTCAACTATAGTTTATTGGGTCTTTTTTGATATTTTTTGTATTTTCTACAACTCAAGATGCAAACTTATCTGCAGGTTATGTCAAATCTGCTATATTATTATGGGATGTGTGGTATACTAAAGGAATGCTTGCTACTGCGGTACTTTAGCAAGGTACTTCTCTTTTACTTGACAATGACTAGTGGATGGAATGTTCTTTGCATGTTTTACTTGTGTGTGTTCCTTAGGCATGAAGATACTACTCACACATGGTTGTGATCGATTCTCGTGTTTCTACACACATCTCAACTCGAGTTTCCGTATGGGTCAGGTGTATTGTGGCGTCACTAGGTGGACAAAATACCAAAATATCAACATTGTTAGTGTCCGTTGACCTTTAGATTAATATATTTAGTGATCAACTATCGTTAGAGCAACAGTTTTGCAAAATCTGTGTTATAGATTGTAGCGACTAGTTGACCCTGGATATATCTACGTGCACCTGTAGTAAACCATGAGTCCACAAAAAGTATTATACCTAATGGTAAGAATATTCCTAAGAATAGGTCATTATAGTTGTTAACTTGTAATGTATTAAGTACATATACATTTATTGACTGTTTTTCATTCTACCCTTTCAGAATAACTAAAAGGGATTGGACATCAATAATGTTCAGATCTGGGTCTAGAACTTGGGGCAAATATAATGGTTAGAGCTAAGCTAAATTAAAACACATCTGGTATCTATGTAATGTTTTAAAGGCATTTTCAGAATATTACTTTTAAGGCACATGCATGGCGAGGGCCGCTATAGTTATTTTCACTCTTTACTTCATTATTATTTTGATATTAACCTTTCCTCTGTTTTTATTATGACGTTCGTAAATTGAATCATGGAGTGTTCTTTTTACATGGCAGGAAGTTCGTGGTACTCATGATGTCCCAGAATCGGACATTGTACAAGCATGTAGAAGGGTTAGTGATACTGTTGTTTTTTAGCGTCTTCCTTTCATATAAGAAATAAATAATAACTGCAGCAATAAAATTCTTTGGTTCCACACCTCTATAGAGATTTGGAAAATGTGAGCACTTGTTCTGATTTCAAATGTGTATGTCTGCAGTTGCTTGATGAGAGGCAAAGTACAAACGTTATGCGGTTTCTTGAAGCTATTAATGGGTAATGCGCCACCATTAGATTGCTTTTGCTCTCTTTTATCACAGATTTCTTCTAATGAACATAGTATCGGGCAACCTAGGATAATATTGCTATTTACTACAATATTTTTCACATAACCATACACCAAGAATTTTGGAGCCATAATCTGAACTGATTTGCTGTGGAATTGCAGGAGAAGCGATCTTAGTGAAGGATTGAAGAAATTACAATGTCGAACACTTGTATTCGTTGGCGAGAACTCTCCATTCCACTCTGAGGCTATGCACATGATCACAAAACTTGATAGAAAATATAGTGCCTTAGTTGAGGTTTGTAATACAATGACTTTTGGTTTTTAATTTTTAATTTTTAAGAAAAATGTTGCATTTGGTTCTTAATATGAACTCATGTTCATGTTGATGCCAAAGGGATTATCTTATCGTTGGGATTGAACAGGTTCAAGGATGCGGATCAATGGTGACGGAGGAACAACCCCATGCCATGTTGATACCCATGGAGTACTTCTTGATAGGATATGGATTGTGTAAACCAAACCTGATTACTTTAAGCCCACGGAGCCCATTGAGCCCGTCATGCATTTCACCAGAGCTGCTCTCAGCAGAAAGTATGGGTTTGAAGCTAAAGCCAATAAGAACAAGGGCTTCCGAACAAGTTTGAGAGGGGGAAGTACAAAACTGTACAGTTACATTTGTAAACTATATTGAAACTTTTCGGGTGTAGATAGGAGAGGCTTGAGCCGGTTGGTTATATTCATTTTTAGACGGTATAATTCTCAATTATATTTGTTAATTTGTTTACAATGATTCTCTATAAATAATAAAATGAGAGTAATTGATATCAAAGTCGTAAATGTTGACTCTTGATATGCTGGTATTTTTTCTACTTTCTCCCATTCAAAATTTCCTTTAGCTGCTTTCCCGATGTGCATCAGTATGAAACAACATCAAGGTGTGCTCCTCGTAATTGTTTTCTTACCTTGTAGGCTATATGATATGAAAGCCTAACCCAGAGTCGAGTGATAGGTACTTTATTAGGAGCCATTTGCAGATGTGGGCCTGCGGCCACACTTGATTAGGAGCCATTTTTTTCATTTCAGACAGATTTTTTCGTTGAGCCAAGCGTGAAGTCTTTCTTCTTCCTGTACTTTAGTAACTGTATTTGCATCTTTGTAATTGAGTAGGAGGCTTAGACTCAGTTTGATTCGATGCAAATCATGAGCTATAAAAGCAACACTCTGCAATTGCATTTCAATCATTTACCTGCACTTTAATTCCCTTGCATTTGCACACAACTTGCATTGCAAAACATTGGTTGCAATGCAACACAAATGAATTGTATTTACAATATGTTGCAAGTAATACAATGCAACTTATTAACATGTGTTTGGTTGAAAGTAATAGAAACAAATGTTTATGTTTGGTTAAAGGCATTTTCACATGTATCAGATAACAAAATCAATTGGGTAACCATCACATACATGAATCATATAACACAATCAATCGCATAAACACCTAGAGAGAGAGATGGGCTTTAATGGTGATGATCTTGAGGCTAATTAGCAATGCGAATTGCACAATTTTTTTTTGCCGAAAAAAATTCTTTTGGAGTGGTTAAATTGTAAAAACGTCGATTTGGATTCCTGTTTTGGTATTGGTTTTGATAGAGAAAGTAAATGCAGAGTAGAGGGAGACTGAGTTGAATCACCATTAATTGTTTTGAGAGAAAGAGAATTGTACATAGACTTTGAGCGTTTTGTTGTTGTAAAGATGTGATAATTTGGAAGAAAGATAAGAAGTATTTATCAGATGGATTAGTAGAAGTGTTTGAGAATGAGTAAAAGACTTGCCAAAGTTTCATCAACCCATAGGGCCAAAGTCACTATTTTTTTAGTTTTAGCAGTGATCGTCGTATTTCACTAGTTTAGAAGCGATAAGTCATAAGAGTTTGAGAAGACTAAAGCATTAGATTGGATTTGTTGTTGAGAAAACGATAGGAATTCTAATTAAGTACTTAAGTAGGGAACATAACGACTATTATTTAAATTTTGTTATTTTTTTTTATCCCTGAGTAATTATTGATATTTTTTTACATGGAGAAGAGAAGAGTTTGAGAGTTGCAATTTGTTGTAGAGATTTTTGGCTGCAGCAGAATGCAAAGAAAATGAGTCATTTTTACACCAAATGCAAATTCCTTGCTTTTGCATTGGATAATTAACATTGAAACAAACACTTGCAACTTGTGTGTATTTGCTTTATGAAAACGAACCAAACACATGTAAGTGGTCAAGATTGCAGTTAACTTATATTTACAATGAACCAAACACCTACAAATGGTTAACACTAGATTCATCTTCTATTTAAGTTGAACCAAACACCTACAATCGGTTGGAAATGCAAACTATTGTTATTGCATCCAGTTTGCCTCGAACCAAACTGAGCCTTAAGTTCCTTGAAATCATTAGGTCAATCTCTACTCTCTTAATCTTCAACAGTGTTATATCCTTCAAGGAAAAGTTAAATTGTTTACTAGGATGGAAGAAACAAAAGAAAATTGTGACGGGGAATAATGAAGAGGCTGTGACTAACGAGGTGGAGTTTTCAAGTCCTTGTATCCATTCTCCGTCTTATGTCTTCCCTCATGGGAAGAAATGGATGAGAAAACTGCATAAGTAGACTTTCTACACTATGGAAAAATAAGACAATAGAACTTGCGATATAGCTATCCCCAAAATGGAACTGTAATTCTGAACTACAGCAAGATGAAGAGCTAGAAGGAAGTGTAGAACAACAACAATAATTCTCAATGGGAACAATTCTTTGGAAGGAAATATTGCAGCAACAGAACTAAAAGCAATAGTAAAAGAAAAATCTCAAGGCGTGAATCGCACTTTCTTTAAAGAGTATTTCGACCTACCCCCAAATAGAGGTATTAATAGTATAATCTCTTCCCAAGATACAATGAGCGAATATACAATAGTCTAGTACCGGAAGACTACGTATAGGTATTATAACTTGCACCTTAGCAAAAAGTGAGTAACAAACCAGAGAGAGAGAGAGAGATTAATTACTATGGTTCTGTGTATTTGGAGAGAAGATAATTAAGCTATTTATAGAGTTCTAGTCTACAACGCCTCTCCTCTATTTACTCTAACGTACATGAGCTTTTAACTCAGACGTGAGTACGTGGGGAGTAGTTCCTTCGAAATAGGTCTCTACTACCCGTTAGGAGAGAACACGTAACAACAAAGTAAGCCAAGTCAAAGTCCAAGAAAGACTAAATAACTTTTCAGTAAAAAGATTAGGCCAAGCCTAGCCCAAGCCCAAAGAGCCTCCAGAGCCAATTAACCAAATCCGCCGAGCCAGGCCGCTCGAGAGAGGTCTAAGTGTGTCAAGGGTATTAAATCCTCCCCACGCACTCACACACATATACACTCTATCTTAGCCTCATGTACACACATAACATATCAACCATAAGTTATATGAATATACACTCCCAACTTTTTCTCCAATATGGTTTAGACTATTATTTGGGTTTTAAGGTCGCATGAGTTAAATAAGCAAAAGAGGCAAATGATAAGGAATTATTAGAAATGAGCAAGAGGTCAAAGAAGCAAGCCCATCAAAAGTGTTTTTATGAAAACCTTTTTATTTTTCTTTATCATAAATATCCTTTATTTGTTTATAAAAATTTAATAATCCCCCACTTTTAAAAACTTTTCAAAAAGAGAAAAGAAACGAGAAAACAGTTTCGATATATAGAGTTGTACTTAAGTAAAGGCATCCTTAGATTTAAACTTTTACGTAGTGGACAATCTCTAAGGTATAAGAATAATAAGTGATCAAATTTTTAAACTCATTATCCAATTTTATACAGTGAAGAAAACCGCACACAACCCTATTAGGTGCAAGTACTAAATGCCATCACATTTCGGCCATGTGCTTCATCCCAATATGGGTGAATACTTTAAAACATTAGCCAATTTCTCATAGGAAGCGATCTCACTTCCACAATCATTATCAAGAGTGTTATTGTAGCTAGACAACCCATTCAAAGAATAAGATATAAAACTCGTTAAGGGTTTAAAAACTCAGCCTTACAATCGCTTCAAGATATCATGCATATATACATATATGTACATCGGGATGAACTTTGGAGTGACAAGCTCCTTAGTTGCATGATTATAACTTATAGTAATTTTTTTTCCCATTAAACGGATTTCTTGGGATCTCTAGTCATTTAGGTTGGGTTCCCACCACTTGTGATTCTATAACGAGCCTCAGTCCCATCTCTAAAGAGATGTGTTCTAAACTTTGTCACGAGACAGTTCTTTCGTCAAAGGATCGGCCAGGTTATTTTTCGATCTTACAAAATCTACTGTAACAATACCAGATGTGAGAAACCCTCTCATCGTATTGTGCTTGCGACATATCGCTAACTTATTACCATTATAGTAATTGTTTCGTACTCTGGCTATTACAGTAGTACTATCCGAGTGGATCAAAATTAACGGTATAGGCCTACTCCATAAAGAAATATAAAGCAAGAGGTCTTTCAACAAACTTGCCTCCTCACTAGCTACAACTAGTACTACTAACTTAGACTCCATAGTCGACTGAGCTAGAATAGTTTATTTCTTGGATCTCCAAGAAATTGCCCTGCCAGCTATACTAAATACGATGGCAGCTTTAGAATCATCTGGAAATGTATTCCAATATGTATCGTTAAATCCATCAAGGACCACAGGAAACCTTTTGTAATATAAACCCAAGTTCATGGTCCTTTTCAGGTACTACATAACTCAATCAATAGCATCCCAGTGCACCAACTTAGTTTACTTGTAAATCTACATAGAACTCCTGCAACATAAGTTATATCGGGTCTAATACAGTCCGTAACATAATGAAGGCTACCAATAATACTTGCGTATTCTTTATATCTAATTGTATCCCTTACATTCTTTAAACGTTTAACATGTGGGTCATAAGGAGTACAAATAGGTCTACAGTCAAAATATTTGTATTTCTTCAAGATCTTCTCAATGTAATGAGATTGATCAAGAGTAATATCAGTCCCTGTATGTGTAATCTTCATGCCCAAAATCACACTAGCCTCGCCTAGGTCCTTCATATCAAAGTTATCATTTAAATATGCTTTTGGTTTCTAAAATAATGTCAAGTGAATAACCAAAAATAAGAAGACCATCAACATATAGACAAATCATTATACAACTTTCACCAGATACTTTATAATATAGGCATTCATCAACAACGCTAATCATAAAACTATTTGAACGAAGTAATTGGTCGATCCTCTCGTGCTACTAATTTAGAGCTTGCTTTAAACTGTAAAAGGTCTTGTTTAGCTTACAAACTTTGTGTTCCTCACCAGGTACCACAAAGTCTTTCGGCTAATCTATATATAATTTCTCTTCAAGCTTTTTATTTTAAAACATAGTTTTTACATCTATTTGGTGAATAATCAAATTGTACACGGCAGTAATGAGCAATAATACTTTAATGGTTGTCATACGAGTAATTGGGGAATATTTTTCTAAGAAATCAATGTTTTCCTTTTTCACATATCCCTTTGTTACAAGTCTTGCCTTATATTTATCCATAGTGCCATCTGGTTTAAGTTTTCTCTTTAAGATCTATTTATACCCAATATAACAACTATCGGAAGGTAAGTTAACTAAATCCCAAAGTCCTTAGCAATCCTTGGATGTTTACCCCCCCTCCCTACGAAGTTCTGGGTGTGTATCATGAGAATCAACAACACTAGGAACTTTTACTTGTGGTACATTAGGGGTCGAAGATGTATATGGTTGAAAACCCCCACTACTACCCCCACTGTCCCTCAGTAAGTATGAAAACTTATCCTCAAAGAAATCAACATCAAGTGATTCAATAATAACATATTGTTCTTAATATCAAGAAACATGTAAGCCTTAATGTTAGGAGAATAAGTAATAAAAACACATTCTAAGGCTCTACTAACTAGTTTTGTTCGTTTAAGATCAGGTTTACGATCATAGGCTAAACAGGCCCAAACTTTAAAATAACTAACATTTGATTTTCTATTTCTCCAAATTTTATAAGGTGATAATTCAGATGTGATATGAGGATTACGGTTTAAAATATGACAAACAGATAATAATGTTTCACCCCATAAAGATTTAGGTGATCCAAAACTAAGTAATATTGCAACTACTAGTTCAATGAACATTCTATTTTTGCGTTTAGCTTTACCGTTAGATTCTGGAGAATATAGAGCAGTAGTTTCGTAAGAAATCCCTAAGGATTCATATAAGTTTTGAAATTCATATGAATCATACTTTGTACATCTATCACTATGAAATCTTTTAATGTTTCTATGAAACTGATTTTTAGCATCTGTTACATATGTCCTAAACATATTTATTGCTTCACTTTTGTAACGCATTAGGTAAACATTATAGTTTGAGTGATCATCTATAAAAGTTATAAAAGATTTTTTACTATTTCGAGCTAAAGTACTGTCCATTTCACAAATGTCAGAGTGGAACTAAATCCAAAAGTTCCCTAAAAACACTTTTATGCGAGGTTTTAGTTATTTTAGCTTGACTTCAAGATTAACATTTATCAAAATCATTCAAATCTACTTTAGGGATCATACTGAGTTTACTCATATTGTGTACTAACTTCTTGTTAACATGACATAATCTAGAGTGCCAAATATTAAAAGAAGACAATAAGTAAAGGGAAGTAGATTTATCAATTTTGATACTCATTTTGAACCTTCTATTACAAGTAAAACCCTTTCCCCCAAAAAATCCCCCCTGGTTAAAATTTACTGATTTGAGTCAATGGTCTGCTAAAATTCTGCCTTGTTGGGAAAATAATCAGAGATAAGATTTTTCCTCATTTTAGGAGAGTGCGTCACATCCTTCAGAGTCACTGTCCTTCCAAAGGTAAATACCAGTTCAACATCTTCAGTGTCCAGCTCTTTGGTGCTTTGAGAATTCCCAAGTAACACCTTCTGGCCTTCAGTATCCTTGTAGGTCTTGAACCAATTATGTTCATAGCAAGCATGCCTAGAAGCGCTCGAGTCAGCCCACTACCCATCGATTCTACCGACCATGTTGATCTTCATAATTATAGCCACTAAAGGCTCTTTGATAACGTTAGCCTGAGCAACAGGTCTGCAGTTCTGGCAGCTCCTAGATATGTGTACAGGCTTCTTAAAGTTGAAGCACACAATATGAACTGTTCCATTATTTGGTGGGGATTGATGGTTTATTCCCTTATTTAGATTCTGGTGTCCACTATTCTAACAGTTATTCGGATTGCCCCGTTCTAGCGTTATTACGATTACTACCATTCTTAGCCTTCATGAGTTTCCCCTTAGGTTTCAAATGGACCTTTCATTTAAACCGTACCAAAAAGATCTCCTCTTTTAGGTCTTGTTTCCTAGATTCTTTTTCAATCCTAAGACGAATAATCCAATTTTCCATGGTGAGCTCCTTGGGTTATAGTCCTTCCAATTTGGCGGTAATTTGTCAATCATCACGACAACCAGAAATTAGTTATTAAGAGGTATCCCTTCAGACACAATCTCATGTGATTGAGTAATTACCGACTTATCGTTAACCATACAACAGGACAAGTCATGGCGCTACGTGCAGTTACACAGGGTTTATTCTGGTCGAACTTAAAAAAACAAGCCAAAGATTATGCAAGATATTGTAATAAGTGCCAGAAACATTGTTACAACATCAAACAAATTTCCCAAGATCTCTATTGCAGCCAAGTCGTCGTGGCCATTTAAATGTTGGGCCATCGACCAAATCGGCCCTTTCCCCAAAGCTTCGGGTAAGAGAGAACATGTCCTCGTAGTCGCTAATTATTTTACCAAATGGATTAGAACAATCCCTTTATGTAGAAGAAGGGAAGAAGAAGTAGTTGAGTTCTTTTAGGAGAACATAATTAGACTCTTTGGATGTCCTTACATAATTCGATGTGGCAATGGCCCGCAGTTCGTTGGAGAAAAGGTAAAAACATTCATAAAGAAGTATAACATCATTTTGTATCCCTCTACACCGTACTACCCATAGGGTAACGGTCAGGTCGAAGCTATCAACAAGACTATAGTCGATGACCACAAGAAGCGTGTCGACGATTAAAAAGGGGCGATGGGTACAAGAACTACAACACGTCTTATGGGCCAATCATACAGTACCAAGAAAATTGACAGGTCCTTTCCTCCTTGCATACAGAATAAAGGCAGTTCTTCAAGCACAGTCCTAAGTCCCCACAAGGGACCCCGGCCTCCCAGATGAACAAAACGAGTTCCAACTTGGACACAACATGTTGTGGATAGACGAAACACGGGACAGATCATTGGGCAACTTTAGCCGATATCACAACTCATTGATAAAGTCATAAAACAAATAGGTTCAACCCAGATCTTCTGCAATCAGAGACTTGGTCCTTCGACAGGTCATACAATTATCAAAACCCATAATTAAACTCTGGGAAACTGGCTAAATCTTGGGAAGACCATTATGTTGTCGATGACAAGACGAACAAGGGGTCTTATTATCTTATGACTGAAGACAAAAAACCCTTGGAACATGATGCAGTTAGATTGTTAAAAGAAAATAATTGATGTATTCCATGAATGTAATTACAAAATTTTGCATCAATGAAAAACACAGTTTTGGGTGATCTCATTCTGAATGTTTCATATATAACATACAATTTTTAAACTTCTTGAGTTGATCAAACCTAAGTATCATTTCAGTACTTCGACCTTACTGATATTTGGGGGCGACCTCAAAGTTTTTCAAATTAAGTTTCTTTATTTGGGCAACCCAAGTGTCATGAATAATTGACCAAATTAAACAATTGGCGGCAACCTTGCAGCCGATCACGTTTGGTTTCATTTAGGTTTAAACCCACATATTAAAATACTTGGGGCGACCATGAAACCTCATGAACTTCTTGAGTTGGTCAAATCTAAGTATCATGTCAGTACTTCGACCTAACTGATACTTAAGGGGGACCTCAAAGTTTTTTAAAGTTCCTTGATTTGGGCAAACCCAAGTATCATGAATAATCGACCAGATTAAACACTTGGGGGAGACCTCAGAGATGACCACGTTTGGTTTCGTTTAGGTTCAAACCCACGTATTAGAATACTCGGGGGTGAGCTCAAAGCCTCATGAACTTCTTGAGTTGTTCAAACCTAAGTATCATGTTAGTACTTCGACCTAACTAATACTTTGAGGCGACCTCAAAATTTTTTCTAAGTTCCTCACTTTGGTCAAGCCCAAGTATGAAGTTAGTACTTCCAAGGAAATCAGTAGTATGATCTAGACAAATCCATATTCTTGCATATACAAATTCAATTTTATAGGCAATCAAGAAGACAAATATCCTAGCATGAAAGACCATCATACAACTAAAGTCAAAAGTATTTGAATAACAAGTCATAATACACAAATGAAAGTACCAACAACTATATAGCTGATTGCAAGTTCACAATAAAAGACTATTCTACTAGGGGATTATTAGGATTCGCCTCACTGGGTTTTGCCGCATTAGTATCTTGTCGCACATCAGCCTCGAGAGCAATATCCTCACGCTCGACAGTCGGCCCCACAATCAGTGGACTAAGGACCGTCTCGAGAGTATGGACCATGCCCTTTACAGTATTGATCACAGGCAGGTCGGGGCCAAAATGCTCGAAGGTCATAGGGTCGTAGCCAAGGTCGTCGATGAATTACTTTAACGTCGCTGTTACATGGCACTCTCGCTCGAAGTTCGCCGGGAACCTCGGGTAATTTTCCTTTAGTTTTTCTTCGAGCTCTATAACCATCTTTACATGTTGCTCGACCATGGCCGACTTCTCCTTTGAGGCATCAGTTCGAACCTGGAAGATTTCCCGCTCCAACTCTTCCATGTGGGTATTTAACAAGAGGATAATCACTTTCGGCACATTCGCAGACTCTGTAACAACTTTGACCCTCTAGCTAGAAACCCTCTAGGCCTTCTGAAAGCACATTCCCCAAGATGAAACCTGGTGAAGTAAAAAATTAAATGAAGTACACAAACCCAAAGGAAGAAAGTATAATTATTAACAAAGGCTATAACTACCTGTTTTAGAGAAGTTTTGAATTTACGACCAACTTCATTTGGGTCTTATACATGCAAAGCTACACCAACGATTCGGGCGTAGCTCAGGCATCGTCGTCCTTTTCAGCCGCCAGCAGAGTGGCCTCACTCGCATCTTCCATCTACTCTTACAGCCTTTTTAGAGACAATGACCTAGGGGCCCTCGAACCCAATCCCTCCCTAACTACTTTGCCTTTATCCTTCTGTAAGGAGGCCTTCCTAGCCATATTTGGCAGGGCTCTCAAACCCAAGTTACCTGGCTGGTTCCTAAGAATATAAGTACTCTTTAGCCTTGTAAGCTTATTGTAGTCCATGTCGCTCGAGCCCTCCTGAGGGTTCGAGACTTTTATTCTTTTTGAAGGTCTTTGAGAGTTCGAGGGACCCTTTAGAAGGTTATATGTCATCTTCTTCTTTTTCCTCAATAACTTTAATCTTAAAAATATTGCATTGATATGCTCGTCATCCTCATCGATTAAATCATCCAAATAGTGTCATGAACTATTGGGTACTCCACACCGAGGTTTTGCAAACAGAAAAACAAGTTAAAAACATACCCGAAGTAAAGCAGTAAAAGAAGTATACAACACAAAATAAATACAACTTACCAGAATTATAAACCCTATTTCTTAATACGAGCTCTTCTTCACCATCGGGATACTCGTGATTACCATCTACAACAACCAGGTTAGTATCCCACCCTCGACCTGTTGAACACAGATAGAATAGCCAAGGTATCTTAAGGTGACACTGAATGTGATATGTTTCACCCTTAGGATTGCCTTTCATAAAGTAGAAGGCAACAATATCCCCACACCCTACTAAAGGGCTTCCCTTCGACCAACAAATCTTCATTTATGGCCCCGATGATTTTCATCATCTCATAAAAGTTGTCATTTATCTGGCAAGGAGCCACATTCCAAAAATTTAAAACCTTTTTAACAAGATGTCGACGGGGGAATAACATACCTAACCTAATTTACTATCAAAATGCCATTATTCCCCTCACGGGTGCGTCCATGAAATAAAACCTCAGGCCACAGGAAAATAGGTCGAAACCCTTACCCGTCAGATTATACATCTTCAAAAATTTGTCAAGTTTTTTTTTTTGTCTCAAGCATCGACTTCACCAATCCTCATACCATCGTCCTCGGTATGCTCATTACCATCTTCCTTATCATCTCCTTCATCCTCACATTCTTACTCCATACTTTATTCCTCCTCATCCTCTTCCTCGCCGCTCTCTCCAACCACTCGAGCTCGCCTCCACTTTCGTCTCATAAATTCATAATCGGGTATAGCGATAGCTAGAGGGGCAGCATCTGCTATTTGTAGCTCCTCTGCATCGCTGCCACTTTCTTCTTCTCACCCAGAGGAACTCGATCTATTCATTAAATCCTTGACCTCATCCATTAGCCCCATTATTGGCTCACGAGTACATATTTTTTACCCTACAGAAGAAGAGGGAACCAATTAGCTCGATACATTCAAGTTAAAACCCCTCATTAACTCTAATTTGTGTGACTTCTAGCAAACACGTGAATACAATCTACACGCTCGACTACACCAACCCTCTGGTGTAACATAAGTATTCCCCTTCGGCCGCACCTAAATCTCAACTCGAAGGAATTACATTAGATAGAATCCCCAACTAAATCCTAACATTACCCAAAACCTACTCGATGGTGATCGTCAAATTGCAAATATCAAAATTTACCTTCTAGTCAACCCTTTTTCTACCCTACCCAGCTAAAAACTTACCATCTCCCCCAAAGTAACAAAATCCGCCATTAATGGCGGACGCCAAGATTTTATAATCTAATTCACAGAATAAACAGAGAAGCAAGAAGAATATGAAACAAGTAAAAGGAAAGTACATGCAAGGCATACCTTACAATGACAATTTCAGGTGATCTCCGACAATAATAGTGTCAGGAACACGATTTACAGTGGCGTCTCTTTCTTCCTCAGACAAAAAATTACGAGTAGAGTAAAAATAATTCACTTTTTTTTTCTCTCTCACATTCTTTAAATACACCAGCCTTAATTAAACCGTATCGATTTCCACAGTTGCCATTATTGCCCCCACTAACCCCACTATCTCTCACCTTTCCACCTTTCCGCAATAGTTTTAATAAACTGTCCCTTACAAAAAAAATTTGTCTCTCTAATCTCTTCGACCACCTTGCTCTCCTAGCTTCGCTTAATTTTCTCTTCAAAATTTTCTAATCTAGCAAACAAACACCCTCGTTAGCCCATTCTTCCTTAGTGTCTTGATTAACATCAACCCCCTTTTCTGCCTCCCGAATGAGAAAATTGCTGGCATAACCAGATGCTCGTTCCAATTCGAATCCTCGAAACAAGGGGTCACTTACGTCCTTATCATGATACCCATTATAGTACCCTACACAAGAAATGATGTGATTAGCAACCCTAGTTTTGTACTCTAATCAAATAAAGAGGGCCCCTACAAATCATGAATAAAGCCTGTAAAACTCAAATCAGTGTAGGCTTCGACCTGAAATATAACCGCAGGCTTCTAGACCTGAATTCACATTATCAGCAACGTTATAACAATCGACCAGTCAACCATCGATGATGACATAGTAGAAGGAAGAGGATAACCTTCAATATAGACCTCAACGACATTCCAATGCAATTCATATCTTAGCAATCTGCTGAATATTTCATAAAATATTTGGGGCCTAATGCGGCAACTCGCACATGACATTAATACTGATGCAGGGTCGAAGCTCATAAAGCCCTACCCTTTTAAATTTCAAATTCTTTTCCTTCGACCTACTTTCGTAAGCCTCGACTATTCAAATACTATGTACAAAGAAAGCAGAGGTAATAAACAGAATTATTATTTATTCATCGCTTCAATTACAAAAAACCCACAACAAACATCATTTACAACCGGGGCAAGCCTTCTTGTGCCCCAAACTACTACCAGCAGATGCATCTTCAGCTTCGACTAGCTTCTTTGCCATACCCACAAGCTTCAGCCCGTTCAGCAGCAGTTAGAAGGTGTTAGCTAAACATTACCCACCAAAACCCGTACTCCTCAGCTACATCTCGCTCCTTCCCAGTCAATTCATCCATCTGAAGGTCGATATGTTCAGGAAGCTTTACTTCCAAACCCATATGACCAAAGAACTTTGTGGCTTCTTTGCCAACTTCACCACCTTCACTGTAACCCTGGCCTCTTTATTCTCTTATTGGCTCTGTGAAGGAGTCTTCATCTTGATCAACGAAGGTGAATATAGATTATCAAAGACAGTACACCAAACTTATTCCCCCTTTTATAAGAGGTTAAGGAGTCATTAATGGTATTGCTAATCACAATCATCGTAATCAGTAACTAATGATCTCGATAACTGGCGCAATAACAACAGTTAAAATTCTAAATTCTCATGCAACAACTTCTCAGCTCGAACCTTCGACCAACGTCTACTCGATGTTTCCAAGGTCCCACCAGAGGGTTTGATGTAGTAGCCTACTCGCAACTTTAAGGATAGACAAGGTACTCAAAGATTCCCAACCAGCTCGAAGCCTACCTTACCTGCCAATTAATCAAGGCCATAGAAAATATACCCTCGAGTTCACCAAGGCTTCGACCGCCACTTTAACATAGCTTAGCACCAGGTCGAAGGCAGACAACTTAGCAGACAAACTGTAGTACAAATTAGCTAAAAAGAAGGATACATTTGAAATTTAACTTCTCTATGATGACATCACCTATCCTATCCTCTATAAATAGGATAGGAGAGCCACCATAAAGAGGTTAAGATTTTTTTCCCTCACACATCCCTTAGAAGCTTTAACAACCATTTAACACATTTTAAAGCTTGAAGACTCAATTCTACTCGATCCTTATTTGTAATCTCAGTCGTTAATACCATCTCATTTTAAAAATCGTCACTAGAGTTCGTGAGGAATCCCACATTATATACACTTGTTAGAACCCCTAGGCGAGTATCAACTCAGTAGTGTAAGAGTTTAATCTCCCCTCTACGAGATTAGGCCCCTAACATAAGGTTTTTCTAAATAATTAAAAGGGAAAGAAAGGGGTGTCGTAACCCACACTATATCTCAAATGCATTAATCATTAGCACTAGTTATGGAAGAGAGCATTTGAGATAGTACAAGAATATTTTCAAAGGAAGCGATGTCATGCCGTATAAAAGAATGAATACCTTCTTAGGATTGTCTTCTTCATCGACGATTCTCTTCCAACTCTTCCTAGTTGTTGGTTCTTGGTGTAAATATTAAGGGTTGCTTAAGAGCTATGGCTACATCCCTTGGGATTACACTACTTTATTAGCTTAATCAAAATTCAGAGTTGGTTGGGGGTTACATTTTTAAGCATATCTACTTATTTATTGTAAGCAACAATATGTGACAATGGTTGCTAAATACCTACACATAGATAACATGGACACATACTTTATGCATAATACACCCACATAAATTCAAAAATAAAATAAAAGAAGAACAAAATAAGGTTGACTTACCATGCTTACATTAAATCATAAACTTGCAAACAAAACCTAAATACAACAATGAGTAAAACATCGATCTACAAGCTCATCGCAAATAGTGCACAACATCATAAAAACAATTAGAGAAATGATATTCATAAATAGTGTACAACATCATGGAAAGGGGATGAAGCATGGGTGGATGATGTACATTTGTGAGTAGTAGATGACGTACATTTCTTACTACTATTCCCATGAGTGGTGGAGTAGACTGTTATAACTCAATCATTAGAGCATCTCCTAAAGTACCTCACTCACTTGGTTTTTGAGGTGCCACGTAGGATTTTTGTCCTCCAATAGTGCCTCCCTCACTTGGTTTTTCTCGTCAAAAAGTAAAATTGAGCCTTGCTTTCCAAGGTGCAATTTTGCTTTTTTATGTCGCGATCGGGCACCCAAGTGTTGGGCATATGTTTGTTTTCTAATCGGGTACCTAAGGTTTGGGTACCCAATTATTTTCTTTTAATTTCAAATTGGTCACCTAATACTTACGAGCCTGATTGACTTTTTTAAGGAATTAAATGGGTGACTAACATATAGGCGCCTGTTAAGAAAACCAACTGAGTACTGTTGGATGAAATTGGACCTCGCTCAGTTAGATTTTGGTTTTTTTTACCCAACTAAGTGAGGTACTTTAGGAAATGCTCTTATAACAAAACTTATTGTCCTCGAGCAGCTTTGCTATTTATTTATACCCATTGTGTGTACAACAATCTGTGACTTCTTAATCAATGGGAATGCTGTAAAGAAAAAGTCGAATGAGAAATTAAGGGCGGAGCCGTAACGGGGACTGGTTCTTCAAAGTCCAACTTGAAATGGTTTTATACCTCTTTGAGTAGGGAAGTGATAACACAGGATACGGTCTAGTTAATAAGCGGAAAGTATATATGCCCTAAGGTGTATTAGGTAGACATGGTTGTTATCACATTTAGCAAAAGAAGAAATGCAAGTTGATAGAATCGTTATCTTATTACATATTCACAAAACTAATTTATAAAGGATACATCTAGAAGTTAGAAGAAGTTAAAGGAGTTTGAGGAAGTTACAAAAGCAAAGTTTATCTACAAGAATAACTACCTAGTAGTTAGCCAACGTGGCTTTATTTATTTGTGAGAGATTGTTTCTCTATTACACCCCTGCAAGCTAATGGGCTTCGGACAAACCATGAGCTTGGAGTTGAATAATTGAAAGCGAGCACTAGTGAGTCCTTTTGTAAAAACATCGACAACTTGATCCACCGTACTAATATACCGGACAGTAAGCTCTTTAACGACTACTTTTTCGCGAACAAAATGGTAGTCAACTTCTAGATGTTTGGTATGTGCATGGAATATCGGATTTGAAGCAAGGGACATCGAACTAATATTATCACACCATATTGTCGGAGCATCCCTTAGAAATATACGAAGATCGCGAAATAAAGAGCATAACCACGATAGTTTCGCAGCTATTAGTGCCATTTGGCGATATTCGTCTTCCGTACTTGAACATGATACGATTGCTTGCTTCTTCGAACTCCAAGAAATTGGGAAAAAACCAAGATAAATACAATAGCCTCCCGTGGAGCGTCGATCAATCGTACTACCCGCGTAATCTGCATCTGAGTAAGTTTATACTTTTAGGGGTCCGGGTTAGAAAAAAATTCCTTGATCAAACGTGCCTTTAATGTAACGAAGGATTCTTTTCACTGCCGTCCAATGAGTAGTGTGAGGAGCATGAAGAAATTGACACACCTGATTAACGGCGAAAGCAATGTTCGGCCTTGTTAATGTGAGATATTGAAGTGCCCCGACTAGACTTCGATAAATCGCAGGATCGGAAATAAAATCACCATTTGATAGTTCTAATTTTTGGTTAGTAGCAACTGGAGAGGAATATGGCTTAGTCATCTCCATATTGACTTTCTTTAGAAGATCAAGTGCATATTTACTTTGTGTAAGAGATATACCAGATTCTGAATAGTGAGCCTCGATCCCTAGGAAGTAATGCAACTGTCGGAGATCCTTAAGTGCAAATAGAGTACCGATTTTATGAAGAAGATGTTGTAAAGCGGAGACGCTGTTGCCGGTTACCAAAATATCATAAACATAGATGAGAAGAAATATCAAAACGCCGTCTGTATGATATGCAAAAAGAGAATAGTCCACCTTCGAGCATGCAAATCCAATTTCTATAGAGAGACTTGTGGAGTTTAAATATAGAATTAAGAAAAGATGGGTTTTCAAATCTACGGGGTTGTTTCATATAAACTTGCTCCGATGGTGTACCATGCAAAAATGCGTTTTGAACATCCAATTGTCGGATTGGCCATTTATGGTGGACCGCCAATGCAATGAATGTACGAATAGTAGTATGTTTAGCTGCAGGACTAAATGTTTCAAAGTAATCTAAACCCTATTGGTGATGGAAGCCATTAGCGACAAGATGAGCTTTAAACCATTTGATAGTCCCATCAGCATTTTTCTTGATCTTAACTACCCATTTATTTGCCAATATATTCATCTTTGAAGTGGGTTGCACGAGGGACCAAGTACCATTTCTTTGAAGAGCATAAAACTCAAAACACATTGCAGCTCTCCAATCCGCACTCTTATTGGCTTCGGTAAATGATGTTGGTTCATGTGGATCATGAGAGATATTGACAGTTAATGCATACTTAGGATTAGGTTTCACTATCCCACATTTGGATCGGGTAAGCATTGAGTGAGTAGGTGTTTCCTGTGGCATAATATCAAGAGAAGTGCCTTGGTGAGGAGAAAGGGGAGGAGAAGGCATAGGCAATGGTGAGGGTAAGGCATGTTGAGGTACTGGAGGTTGTGATGGTAAATTTATAATTTGTGGTATTGGTGCAATATCTACAGTGGGATAAGGTACATTAAGGTTAGCATTTATATGTGGCAAATGAATAACTGTTGAGCACTCTTCTGTAGCATTTGTGGCAATAGGTTGTTGCGAGGATGACTTAAACGGAAACTTAAGTTCATTAAAAACGACATGGCGAGATAGAAATTCTCGGCCAGTGGTTGGATCAAAACATCTATATCCTTGATAATTAAGGGAATAACCTAAGAAGATACATTCCTTGGAGCGAAATTCAAGTTTATTGTGATTATAGGGAAGTAAATAAGGAAAACATGCACAACCAAAAGCACGAAGACATGAATATTGAGGGGTGCGATGAAACATTTTTTCATAAGAAGATATATTTTGAATTGTTTTAGTAGGTAATCAATTAATGAGGTATATAAAAGCATTGAAAGCTTCGGCCCAAAAATTGGTTTCTAACCCAGATTGAGCAAGAAGAATAAGTCCCATATTAACAATATGACGATGTTTGCGTTCTGCCACACCATTTTGCTCGGGTGTGTGTGGACACGAGAGGCGATGTAGAATACCTTGTTTAGGAAAGATAAGTTTTGAATTGATTACCAAGATATTCACCGCCTCCATCGGTTTGGAAAGATTTGATGCGCGCGGAAAATATATTTTCAAAAAGAGCATTGAATTTGACAAAATGATTGAACACTTTGCTTTTGAAGCGCATAGGGTACAACAAAGTGTATTTTGAAAAATCATCGATAAAAAGTACATAATATTTAAAACCTTTATTTGAATTGTAGGAAAAGTCCAACCATCTGAGTGAATAAGCTCTAAAGGAGAAGACAAAATTGAAGAAGATAAAGAAAATAACAATTTCGTACTTTTTCCTAAGGGACACAGATCACAGAAATCAATTTTATTGAATGAGTTACACACGGAAGGAACTTATTCAATGCTAAATGCTTTAGAACTTGAGAAGACGGATGTCCTAATCTTTGATGCCATAGGGATGGAGTCACTAGGATCCAAGAAATGCAACATGAGACAAAACTTTGTTTGAATGATGATGACGAAGATGTAGCGGATATAACCCATTGTCACTCTTGCCTTGGAAAAAAGTCCTCCCCGAGTTGATGTCCTTTATACAAAAACCATGAGGAGAAAATACAAAAAAACAATTATTATCTCGAGTAAATTTGTTTACGGATAAAAGATTGGCAAAAAAATTAGGACAACGTAATATATTTCGAAGGTAAAGAGGAGATGAATTATGATAAAATGTAGAGGATCCAATATGAGATATAGGCAAACCTGACCCATTTCCAACCTCAACTTTGTCATTTCCATGATATTCCTGATGCATAGAGAGATTAGCAAGGTCAGACGTTACATGAGTAGATGCCCCACTATCGGTATACCATGGTTGATCCTCCGAATTTGAAGTAGAGGTAGCAATCATGGCTTAAAGTTTTTTTGTAGAAACACGCCCTTCGTAAGCAAGGTTAAAGCGGTTGTAATAATTAATATCCGCATGACCTATACGATCACAAATATCACATTTTGGACGACTAGAGCCATTAGTATTGAAATGGCCTGATGAAGTATGGGTGGCACCGGGTGAAGACGTGGTTTGACCAATAGAGGATGGGGGTTTGTGGCTATAACGACCACCCATATAGTGTGGCTGGAAGGCATTTTTGCCACGTCCACGACCATTGGAACGATAGGTGAAGAGAACCGTATCAGTTGGTTCAACAGGAAGCAACTCGTGGTGACGTAATTCGGCGCTAAGAAGGAGACTAGTAAGATCATCCAGGTCGATGTAAGATTCTTTAGCTTGAACCAAATTAACAGTGGCTTCGAAGGCTTGACCAACACCGTTAAGAATTATAGTGACGAGATCATCATCTTCGACGGGTTTTTCGGTAAGTGCAAGATTGTCCACAATGTCGTTCATCTTGTCAAGATAGTCCAAAATTGAGAGATTGCCTCGTTTCGTTGAGTGAAGTTGGTTTTTGAGTTGCATAATACGAGAACGAGATATGCAAGCGAAATCCAAACATCACGAGATGTTGTGTACCGAGTAACGGTATAAAGAACGGTAGGAGTCAAAATGACATTAACCCAACTTAACAAAGATTGGTCAAGTTGCTACCATTTGACATACTCTGGATTCATCGCAGATCTTTCATCTTCGGATATGATGAATTGTATCGGGCATGGTTTTGTTCCATCGACAAAACCAAAAAGATTCTGGCCTTTTAGAAATGGTAAAAACTGAGCAAGCCAAAGGACATAGTTGGTTCGATCAAGTTTGATCGAAACCAATTGAGAGACATTCAAATGTGGTTGATTCGAAGACGACATGGTGTTGTTTGAGAGAGAAAAAAAAATGCCTAAGTCGCAAGACAATAGGCTCTGGATACCATAAAAGAAGAAATACAAGTTGATAGAATCGTATCTTATTACATATTCACAAAACTAATTTATAGAAGATACATTCAGGAGTTAGAGGAAGTTATAGGAGTTTGAGGAAGTTACAAAGAAAAGTTTATCTACAAGAATAACTACCTAGTAGTTGGCAACGTGGCTTTATTTATTTGTGAGAGATTGCTTCTCTATTATTCAGGTCATTATTCTCTTGTGGTTGTGGGCTCGCAATTGTAGTAGCAGATATATAGTAGGGTGGTCCCGTATTGCTAAAGTGGAAGCCCCTAAATCAATCTGATAACAAATTAAACCTCATTTTAGTTAAGTTGCACTAAAAATGGGGGAAAATGAAGATCTGGGTAACCAAAAGGTTCGATTAAGGAACCTTGTTTTATGATATTTTCATCATTTTGAAAACATAAATGCATAATTTTATCTGTATACTATAATTCATGTAGAAGATGAAGAAGGTGGTGATGTTGCAGACATGTAACCCTTACGTAACTTCCTTGAGAGGAAACAAAATTAAAAATAAGGAGATTGAGGAAAAGGAGATTGGGTTGAAGGAAACTTAAATTTCCTATATGAGCGAGTTTGAATTGAATTAGTCTGGGCTTTTGGAGGGTACTCTAGGATTAAGAGGTTAGTTTTGGTTGAGAAAGTTGAATTTGGTGTAGACAAAAGTTTTTGGAATGGACGAAAGGGGTAATATCCAAATGTACCCCGAACATGTTGACTAATTACAATTTAGATACCTATTTTGAAGTATTCTAGGTTTAAAGAGAGTACTCATTATTCCAACAACAAGTCTAATACTGGAACCTCTCATGCTTTTCTTCTAGTAGAGTTAAAGTTCTTCTGCAGTATAAAATTGGTATGTTAGATCCATGTACTTTTCTTTTTATAGAAGGGTACTGTGTACTGCTTTGTAGAGTTCTAGAAGGACATGTAGTGCATAAGCGGTTTAAAGAAGCACCAAAGAGTCATACTTCCTTATGTAAAGAAAACAAAGTTTTTAACGATTTAAAACTCGTTAATAGAGTTGCACAATAATATGAAATTCCTTAATAAAGTTGAACAATAACACAATCTTTTAATGACTTGAAACTACTTAATATAGTTGCGACACAGTTTGAATGATTTGAAACTTTTTAATGTAGTTACGACACAGTGTTTAAATGATTTGAAAGTTCATACATAAACTAATAGTTGTTTGTTAAGTCAGTGAAACAGCTTATAATTGCCCTCATGCCTTCGTAAAGTATTTTTGTTCATCGAGTCCATGTCTGATTTAATTAACGTACGTAATTATTTTTCCACGACTATGATGACTTGTATATTTCTAAAGTCGTTGATATCAGAAATTGGTAGAGATTGGCACTTCACTTCTATACTAAAAAGGAATAGCCATTCAATGGATATTAATCTCGACTGTTAATTGCAATTAGATACACATGTTCAGGATAGATCTATGGTTAAGTTTATAAAATCAAAATTGTTCGAGTAGTTCAAATAGTGCGTGCGAATAACTTACACATCACATAGGATAGAGAGTGATTGTTGGGAGGTATTTTGTTAAGTTTTGTTGGAGTTCCCCCAGTCCCAACCCAACAACAATTAGAGATGCTCTAGGTCGGGTCGGGTCAGGTCAGATAACGGGTTTAACAAATCTCTATTGGCAACCCTAAATATTGTTTGCTCACACCATCCTTGTTACCAATTAGTCGAATTATTCCCGTTTAATTCATGGATTTTTCCGTTTTATTGATGAGCCGAATTAAAAAAGCAGTATTTTCAAAAATTCTTTAAAACACGAATTTTAAAGTCAAAATGTTTAAAATACAAAATTTTCATTTTTCAAAAAAACTTTCCCAAAAATACTCCAATATTGTAGGAAAAATAAATAAATAAAATTAAAATTTGTATGGATACTAAAGGTTGTATTGATCTATTACGAAAACTTTAAGAAAAAATTGTTGAGCAATAAACTAATATTGAAGGATTACCAGTTCTATGTTTTGGAGAGTAATTGAGAGAGAGAGAGAATTCTTATAGATATTTGAAGAACTGTAAAACTGTACGTAATACAATAGTAGATAACCCTATTGAATAGGCTACCTAACCTACTCAAACTCTCCCCATAACCCTAAAGGGCATATGGGCTTGTTAGGAGTCCTATAGGACACCCCAACTTTGTTGGGATCCTAGCTTGGGCAGGACCCAACTCCTAGCACTCCCCCTTGGGGTATTCCATACCAGGACGACTTACCACATCAAAATCTCTGCCTAGCAAAACCCCCTTGGGCAAAAAGTTGTACAGGGAAAAAGTACAATCTTATGCCCTGTATGGGTTGTAGACGCGTATACGTTGCCTTATCAAAACCTCCAGTCAATAAAACTTTCCAAGATAAAAGCTACATTATCAGAAAAAAAAAAAAAGTACAACACGCATATCTCTACGTCAAGCTGGATCTACTCCCCCTGACGTCGATCTCCCTAAGATCTATCTCTCTAAGATATTGATAAGTAAATCTTCTGCATGCCGATTCTGTGTACTAGCTGCTTGAACGTAATTGGTGCAAGGGTCTTCGTGCATGGATTTGCAAAGATATCTTCTAAAATATTTTCAACAATGTCAATCTCATTCGCCTTTATAATTCATAAGGATGGAATGGCTTCTATGAAATGTGCTTCGTTCTGTCGCCATTGATAAATCGCCATTGACTTGAATGATGCAAGCTGAATTGTCTTCATACATAGTTGATATTTTATCTTGGATAGAACAAGCGACAACTTTGGTTGATAAGATGTGTCTTGGAGCGCAACCATCATTCTCTGCCAGCTTCATGAAGTGCAAGAATCTTTGAGGTTCGAGGTGCAGCTGCTGCCGTCTGCTTCATCGATCTCCAAGAATCTTTATATATCCCCGTACATAAATACAGAATCCATTTGACAATGGCCTCTATGCGGATCTAAGAAGTATTTTGTATTAGTATACTCTATACTTTTACGTTTACCATTTCGAGTAGAACAGACCCCAGTCTTTCATACCGATCAGATACCTCAGAATGTGCCTGATCTCAATCCAGTGCCTTTGGGAAGGAACCAAACAATGGCAAGCCAAACAGTTTACTGTGAATAAGTCAATGGGTCTAGTATACCCAACTAACTATAACAAAACACCTCCTAGCTAGGCGTCACGGCCCTAGTAGTTTCTCCCCCATTAGGATGGTGAAAGATGTCGTTGTCCACACCCAAGTGATGGACGCGCAATAAATGACTTAGTACTGTGTGTTACATCTATACCGGAGGGTTAAATAACTCTTCCAATATATATTGTTTGGTGTATAAGTATGCCACTATCATGAAGTATGATCTGTAAATCGAGATACTACTTAATTTCCCAAGGTCTAGTATTTTAAATTTCTTCCCAAGGTATTTGGCGGCTCTCGCAATCTCCCCTGGAGTTCTAATGATATCCAAATCATTTAGTAAACTGTTATGACAAGTGAAACTAATATTTGTGCTTTAAATAAGAACGCATGGACAGATAAAGATATTTACAAAGTCCCCAACCTTCAAACAGTCAGTCAACTTACTATGTCTCATGGGCCCTAATTGCTTCAAGTCAATAATAACTTTTCTAATTTAATTACGTGCACACCTCGTACGTCAGGCTTAGTTGCTTCCAGAAGCTTATACCTTCTCAGGTAGCTTCATGTAGATATTCGTATCTTGTTTCCCATATAGATACGCGATATTTATATCAGACGCATGTCTAGCTTGTCATCGACAACTTGACAGACTGATCAGTGCCAAAACATTATAGCGTTCATAACCGAGTAATAGGTCACACTACAATCGATGCCAGATCTCTTAATGATTTCATGGGCAACTAGTCTTTCCTTGAGCAAATTATCTCTATAAGTTAATCATATTTTTGTACCTTTCCCATTTATGACCGACATGCTCAATTGTACCACTTTACATTACGCTAGCAAGCTGAGCTCCGCTTGGATTCCAGATGCCCACTTTGGCCAATGTATAACAACACACAGTTATTTACAATAAGTGGTTCTGAATCCTCATCCCTGATGGCGAACATAGTATCAAATATGAATACCTTGTCGACAAATGTCTACCAAACAATCCTACATTGTACAATTACAGACTTGTAATAGATCGATATCTTCTTATCATCATACGCGTATGTACCACCCTGGGCTAGTCTTATAATGGATCAACTGGTCGCGTAACTATTATTGCCTCGTTGATGGGTGGTTCCATCCTCAATGAACTGACTATAGCCTTAGTCATATTTGTCATTTATTCTACAGCTTCCCAGCTCAGAATACTTTCTTTCAACGGTGCTCCGCACTAAGCGCGGGCCTCAAATTCAGTTGTAGTACTAATTCTCCTAGAATGTTCAGCTATATAGGTATATTACTTACAGGTACATATACTTACAATACTTCAATAGTGTCTATAAATGTGTCTAGCAATTCATTTATGATCTATTGGTGGCTTGTAATCCGTTGAACCTTATTGTCACCTAACTTATGTATAGGGATCTAGATGAGATAATGATGGTATTTTCCAAGACCTCTTAGAAACATTCTCAGCATTGGCTGTCATATCTCCCTCCAATACTGGGAATATCGTCTCATCAGAGTAACAATTATCTGCCCTGTAGTATATACATCGTCAGTGTGTTCCAAATATCCAGTGATAAATACGAATCATAACCCACATAATACCAAACAGGCATTGAGTGTTCCATCTTCGTACATTATTGTGTGATTGACACTTGTAGAGAACATCCAAATGTTCATTGATGGGAAGCACCAGGCTCTGACCCAGTTACTAGTCGCTTTTGGGAAAAATAATTTAATGATTTGTTATGGGACGAACCCTAATCAGTGTTGTGGGAGCAAGATTGTATATCCCACACACTAACCAAAAGATGTGATCGTAATAACAGTGGCCTAGCGATTATCCTAAATCGCTTGATTAAGTTTTCTGCCAATCCCGAGTTGGGCATGGTATAGGGTACTCACGATGCTCAATCATCTATCCCACTTAGCAGTAAAATAATTATCAAAAGCCTATAAGTTAGACTCTTAAGCCCCCGTCAAGTTGCATCGATCGACTTTGATCGGTTAATCTAGAAACTGAGCCTGCGATCGAATGATCTAAGTAAGAAGTCATGCTAACGTTGCATTCCTAGATTTTTTGAGTAGGCAAACGTAAGACCATCTCCGAGATGCGTCTTTTATGACCATAAATATTCAAGTGGGCCACAATGTGGATGGAAAGGTCCACATGTGTCTTTTTGGATGCGTTTGGAGCAAAGGCTGGAGATCCAACTCCACCTTGGTCATACTAGGATAAAATAATAGACTTTTCTTGAAAGCAATCGTTATGCCTACACTCTCTGGATCTTCTCTCCTTTTAAGGAAAGTTGAGATGTAATCCCGATAATCCTCTTCACTATCCGAGCCCTGAGGAGTGTATTGGAAACCATTCCAACAGTGTGTTCTAACCTTTAGACATTGAGTGAATGCACATAACCTTGTCTGTCATTTTCTCCGATAGTCATTACGCGATAAACATTAACATGTATCTCCTTAACTTAGTAAAATTTGCCTGAATTTACTAGTTTATAAAGTGGACTAGATACCCCGTATCATACTGTTAGAGAGTAATAGTATGACGTACTTACTGCGTTCTATCATGTTGGTCGTGCCAATGATATTCGTGCCATCCCCGATACACAAGGTTAGACAAGAAATATATTTATATCTCAGAAGGATCAAGTGTATGATGCTAATATCTCTTAGACATATGTCGTCACTCATCCGATTATCTGTCATACTTAATGAGCATATAGATCCATAGGCGGGTTGTATGTAGTATATCAGCTATTATACATAGAATTTAACTACTTCTCAAGCAATAAATTCGAATAATCACAATTTAGAACAAATTGAAAATCTCATGTATCTCACGAGCACTTTATTGAAATATAAATGATATGTTCCCAACAAAATCAAAAATACTGACAATAAAAAGAATAGTAAATCAAGTCTGTACTAGAAAAGAAACTACTAGTACTACTAGTACTCTCTCTAATGTGACATCACATGTCTACTGAAATATCAATATGGATTACTCTGTATGTTGATCCATGTCGGCATTAGTATCGCCGACGAAGTCTGACGTTGTTAACTTCATAGTGATAGAAGTTATATTAGTGGTAATGTGGCTAGCCTGGACTTTGACTCTAGGCACCCACGGTGTATTACAGTCGCGAACCCAGTATCCAGCTGCCCCACATCTTAAGCAAGGAGATTCAAAATTTGGCTTCTTGATATTCTTTGGTGTCTGTGGTTGACCAACCTTTTTGAACCTGTTGTGCTTCTGAGGGCCCAAGAATCCCCGATTCCTGCCTTCAATTGTCGTCCCACTTCTAGAACCCCGTTCATGGTTATCTCTGTCACGAGAGAAGATCTTTCATGCAGCTGGTTTCTTCCTCCTAAGGGAAACCTCTTGTTTTTTCCCAAAACAAATGTGCTATCTTGTTTCGTAGTGAGCAAAAGTTGGATTAAATATCCAGGACTACTAAATTCTATTTTCACATACTGGTCCCTGAGAGTAGCCTGTGAATGTGAAAATGTGGAAATAGTCTTTTGTAAAATCTCTTCCGCGAAGATGTAGTCGTTGTTGAGCATCCAAGCTGAAACAATCTTCTGTAGTGCTAAATTATAGGCAACTACAGCCTTGAAGTTACATAGCCTCAAGTTGTTCCAGGGATTATAGGGCCTGCTGTAGACCAAAACGCTCTTCTAAACTCTTCCATAACTCAAATGGAGTTCTGCAACGGAGATGCTGAAATTTCATCTCCGGCTCAAGGTGGGCGCGCATAGCCAACATGGCATGCGCCCTGAGTGGTTCAGAGACAGTATTATCTGCAACAATTAACTTTGAAATATTCATTGTCTGCAGATGGAGTTTTATGTCCGTGCACCAAGACAGGTAGTTGGAACTATCAAGCCGCAATGGTCCGTAATCGTAACGTGGGTTGGTAGACATCTGTAATGCAAAATATATATCGTAATTAGTGACAATTCTTGATAAATATATCAATTGCATTAAAGACAGATCATAGTACTTAGAATAAAGATAAATAAATGATTCCTAATCATGTTATAGGTGAACCTTGTTCATATTCTAAAACTCATAAAATTCTTTTATAATAATTAAATCCCAAATTTTAGCCCATAAAAATGACGATCTTAATTTTAGATGTGCATTTTAATAGAATCTTAGCCAAGATTGATGTTTAAAACCACCAAATGTGTGCGTTCCTTATGAAATCTTATTTAAGTACATGATTTTAATCATTACTATAAGAAATTCATATTATACAAGTCAGTGATTCTCAATTATTACTTATAGGTGAACCTTGTTCATATCATATTAAGCGTTAAATTCTAATTTTACCCTCTAAAATGGTGATCTTAATCTTAAAGTGTGTTTTAATGAAGTCTTAGCCAAGACAGCTATTCAAAACCACTAGATTAAAAAACAACTAGAGTATTCTAAGCCTTAACGCTCTATAAAGGTCTATATATTCTAGCCAAATGACCTTATTTGCTACGAATATGAAGGGTATTAAATGTTTAGCTGACAAACGGTCCCACCCTGAAGTCTGCTGGGTTCACAAGATAAGTAGATTATGTTTGTCTTTAAACTAATATTCTAGGGTATTATAAGTTACTATCAGTATCTATATACCTCTAAATGTTATCATATTACATCTAATTGTACCTAGATACAAAAAATTGGTTCCTCAGACACCAAGTTTTTAGAAATAAGACTAAGTCAATTTCTTATTGAGCTTTAATTATTTGTCATTGACAATTAATTGTGATTTAGATATGACTTCTTGTCGTATCCTAAATTAGTCTTGGTTTCGTATTATCTTTTATTCCCAGATCATGATAATTAGTATCCTAGGAGCATACCATTAATATCCTATTGACCATCGTAACATACTTAAATAGGTATTAATATAGTTGTTTATATCTGATATAAGTGAGTCAATTTTCCTATACAAGGTACCTCTTCCCAAAATAATTTAGAAATATTTTTTTTATAAAAAAATTAAAAATAGGTCCCCCACGGGGTAGGTCCAGTCAATAGGAATTTTTCAAAAAAAAAATGGACTCAATTTGACAAAGAAATAGGCTTTTTATAGCCATTATAGTGTCTGAACCGGTCCTGGACCAGTCTGACTTGGTCTGGGTCAACGCCTGGACCAATTGACCGGTCTGGGCCGGTTTGAACCGGTCAACAGTCTGCACACGTGTCCCATATGTTTTTGTCACACATGCACACGAGCTTATCATGTGGCACTCCGATCACTGTCCTGCGGCCGGTCCGATGATTGCTACGTATCACAATATGTGTCACACACATGTCAGGCATGCCACAAATGCCACGCACCTGCCTGCCACATCAGCATGTCACGTCTCCTCGACACGTGTCATTGCTGATGTTAGTAATAAATAATGATGACGTCATCAACAGATAAAAATAAAAATTAAGAAAAATATATTTTATTTGCTGACGTCATCATGACCTAAAACTTCCTAGTTTCAACGTGAATTTCCCGGCGATTGGGACATCTCCCTGAGACGTGTCATATGCCATTGGAAAGCTTTCTGGATAGGTTTTTTAACCGAGGTGGTCTCGCCTCAATCCGATTTCCACAGAGAAAATATTTTTGGTTTGATAACAACCTTATTTCTAGGGTAAAAAACATCAAAAAATGGTTATTTTTAATTCGAAAAAATAGTAAAAATTGTTATTAATCTATATTTAGATATCATACAACATTGATTAGATATAAATTAAAACAAAATTCATAAAACTTTGAAAATACCTCTCTGATCGCAAGATTTCCCTAAAAATGCTTATTGAAGAGTGATTTTTCTTTCTCTTCTTACGTGTTGATAACGTGTTGAGCAATAAACTAATATAGAAGGATTAACAGATCTATGTTTTGGAGAACAATTGAGAGAAAGAGATTTCTTATTGATATTTGGAGAACTGTAAAAATTGAATAGGTTACCTAATCTACTCAAACTCTTCCCATAACCATAAAGGGCCTATGGGCTTGTTAGGAGTCCTATAGAACACCCCAACCTTGTTGGGCTCCTAGCTTGGGCTGGACCCAACTCTTAACAAAAATAAATATTTTCACATAGTTTGTATATGATAAATATTAATTAATGAAAACACACTTGAAAATATTATTATTCAATGTTATTTTAGTGAGATTCGTTAATAATTGCAGTAACTAAGAATAAATTGTGGGTATGAATTAGAATTTATCACTTGCCGTTCATATATAACTTAAAAAAAATTGTGTTTATTTTATGGTAAGAAATTCATATACACGCACGTATAAATTTGTTTATTTTATTAACTCACGAATAATTGAAAAGTTTAAAACTCGCATTTTTTATCATATTCCGTTTTGCTTATTGGCCGAATTAAAAAGTTGGAAAACAATAAAACCAGCGTTATTGTCGAACCCTATAAATCTCAAATTCCGAATTATGAACAAAGGCAGACCAACTCTTTCACCCCCAAAACCTCTCTCTCTCTCTCTCTCTCTCTCTCTCTCTCTCTCTCTCTCTCTCTCTCTCTCTCTCAAACTTCATTAATTTGTTCTCTTTGAAAGTTTTAGAGAGAGAGAGAGAGAGAGAGAGAGAGAGAGGGAGGGAGGGAGGGAGGGAGAGAGAGAAAAAAAAAAAAAAGATCCCTGCCTGAGATATTTTACAACGAAAACGAAGCTCGCAAGTGCACTTCATCTTCTCGCATAGTTGAGATTCAAGTTTTTTTTTCTCCCACAAAAATACTCATACCCTTTGTTTAATTGCTTAATTAGGTGTAGAATTCACTTTAATTTGGTTGTAATTGGGTTCTAATGGGTATATGTTTGTGTGTTCGAATCAAAAGTCGAAGCTTTCAGAGAGAGCACTTGGGCTTCTTGACTTGCCTAATGACGAGGTTCCTCGGCTTCTTCTCGATATCGGTGAATTACATGTTGCTGTTTTTTTGGAATTTGGTTATTATGGGGTGTGATTATTATTTAAGATAACTATTGAAATGTATATAAAGTTGCAAGTTGGAACGTGGTTTGTAATGGGGTTCATTCGATACGGGGTCGGAGTTATTTTGTGGTTTTGTTAATTGAAATGACTAATTTTGTGTATCTTATCAATGTGCCCACCTTGTAAAGTGAAAGAATGATGATTGTAGTTTCGAAAGTTAACTTGGAATTATCGATTTTGTATGTGTAGGTTGTGGATCAGGACTTAGTGGGGAGACGCTATCGGAGAATGGGCAACAATGGATCGGCTTAGATATTTTAGATTTAATTCTTGGTATGTTAAGTAACTCCTTTTTTAAACTCAAAGTATATTTGTAGTTTCTTATTAGTTCATAGCTTGGTTATTTTCTTATTGGTTTCATTGTAGTTATTTTGTGGTTTTGTTAATTGGAATGACTAAATTTGTGTATCTTACACGATGTAAAGTGAAGGAAATTTTTTTCAGACGGAGAATATTCGCCAATACTTTTAGAGAAAGAGGAATAATTGGTAGCTATAACACTGAATTTTATGTGGAAAACTCTGACTAACTTGAGTAAAACCACGACCTCGTAGAGAGTTTTGGGAGAAAATCTAATATTATGCTAACTATTACAATTTTTGGATAGTGAGTAAAGGAAAGAGCGAGGCTTGGAGTAAGTGTGGGTTGGTGTTTATGAGTGTTGAGAGTCCAATCCTGTTTTTAAAGGGTCTTGCCTGTATTTATAGTGGATACAGGCAGTTACAAAGTCAACCTATTTCCGGATTTTGTGTTCAGTTGAAGATCTTCGCGGAGTTTCCGTAGCGACCAGCTGACTAAGCGTAACGGTTGTTGACCAGATATCTTTGAGATCTGAAGTTCGAGAACTGTGAAGTTGTATGAAGTTCGACCTTTGAACTGCTACAGTAACTTCGAGAATTATGAAGTTGCAGTGGTCTTTGATAGGTCTTGATCGAGAAGAATGTTTGCTACTATTGTTCCATCTGAAGTGTTTATGATATCTTCGACTATCTTCTTCAGGCTTGTGTTCGAGATCAGTGTTCGATGTTTGTAGTCCGTCTGCAATGGACCTTCGACTAAGATCTTCAGGCTTGTAGTTGTCGATGTTGGGAAATATGGCATTACAATCGCCACATTCTTGACAGAAGCACTTGTGTTTTTGTCGAGAATAATCTGCAGAAAATGAAAAGTTGCCGAAGTTCGGAAAATGGTTGCTTTGTATCTTCCGATGTCAGATGCGTTGAACTTGGACATGGTGTTCTCGAGGTGCAATAAATGCTAGTCTATATACATAGGGAGTGGGTTATTTTGTTTTCATTTGAATGTCACGTGTTGTTGTTTTGCTGTGAGGAGGTTGGAGTGTGAATCATGGATGGTAAGGTACGTTATTCTGGGGGTTTGAGGTATCAGAGTGATGAAATTTTGGTTTGTGTGTGGTTATGTAGTGATAAATTGGGTTGTAATGTCGTTATTATAGGCGTTGCTATTGGATCTTGTTGTTTTGGAAACGGTGCCATAGCGATGTTTGCTGGTCAAGTAGGTAGTCCTTAAGGCAGGTATCAGGCGAGTATTAGTGTTGCTGTCAGAAGGTATCTTCTGACTTCAACTTTTAGTGACTTGAGATTCATTGAGTTACTTGAAGGACGTGGCCCTTTCATCAGATAAAAGATCGGGGTAGTGTGTCTGAGCTTGTTTCTGGAAGATCAGCATTGTCGCGGCCAGGAAAAGTTTTCGAGCTCCCAGAACTATTCTAGGTCTGTCGAATGAAAGACTTGAAGAACTGTATCGAACTGTGTAATAAAAATGTAACTATATTTGTTAGATGTCGAACAAGAGTTATGTCTAATGTAAACTGTACTTGAGAAGTTAATGAATACAAATAAATTGTTCGAGATATTTTTCTTGTTGATTTGGATTCGAAGTATGATAGAAGGTTGTTTCGAATAAGATTGGTTGGAGTTGGGGGTCCCACTATTTGGTGTCATAATGAGTGATGTGACTAGGATTTCTAGTTTCAATCATTTGATTCTAGCATTAAATGTTGAGAGACTATAAATACCAACGTTGTAGGTGTAAATAAGCAGGGAAGAATGGCGAAGACTAGAAGTCAGACTCTGCGAGAGATTGTTTCCCGGCGTAATGAAGAGATGTATTGTGCCTTGTTGATGCGCTATTACGGCTGTTTGGACCTGTATGCTCCAGTGTTACCTCCACCTGAGGTGAACTACAAAGGGATGGACGAATCTGAAGCTTCTTTTTGGAGAAAGGATTTTATTTTTCATTGCAGTCTTCAATCTATGGTGTATGTTCTTGGTCGGGAAGCGATGATTATTCAGCGTGTGAAGGCATTGGTAAAGGAAGGAAGGACCCTGTAAGGAAAAATTTGTAATAGTTTCTAGGTATACATGAATGTACACTGTTTCTCGAATGAATTATTGAGGAAGTTTAATGATGTGTGAAACATAGGATTTTGTTGTTGCCGAAGTATTTTTAGTCGAATGTATTATTTTGCGGAAATGTAGGTGTAGGTTTTACTTTTTTCGAGAAGGAAAAAATTTGAGGAAGTCGAGAAGGATAGGTGAAGATGAAAAGTTAGGGATTGCAAACCGTCGGATGTAGTTATACATAACAGACACCTGAGGTCTATAAGTAGCCCTGCAGTCATATTTTAAACTTCTGCCAAATTTTTCTTCACCTCTACAAACTGTCAAATCGCTTATTTGACTTTCTTTCTACGATTGGGAGGGAGGAGATAAACTTGTTGATTGAAAGGGCAAAACTTGCCAAGGAGAGGAACGTAGAAGCAACGAGGTTGCACGGTAAGTGATTGTTTTTGTGCTTCGATTGATTTTTTCTATTTTGTAAACTCGTTTAGACTAGGTGAATGTCTGATGAATTGGAGAGAAGACTATTAGAATATAGGAAATAAAAATGTTTGAAAATAGTTACTGATATGGTTGAAAAATTGATAATGGAGGAATTTTCGAGTAGAGGCGTGGAAGGAGTTTGTTTGGTGCATTGTTGCCGTTTATGTGGACTGTCGTCGTCGGTAATGTGTATGGAGTTTGTCATTCAGTTCCGTTGGGTTATATGGTCGTGATTTTGGTGTTTGGAGTTGGAAATTGATTTTGAAACGGTTAGGTTGTTATCGATTTTGGCGGGAAAATCATAACTGTTATTTCTTTTGAGAAGATGGGCCGCTGCAAATGAACATAATTAGTTACCGATAATGAAGTTAGATAAGAAAGGTTCACGATGGTCGAGAACTTCAAACAACTTTTGTAACTCGTGAACTAATAATTGATATTTAAGTTCGAGATATGTCAGCTGTAAGTAAAAAAGAAATTGTTGGAGAATTACTCGACAATGCTAGACTGAGAAAG
Organism: Kingdonia uniflora; assembly: GCA_014058105.1. Lineage (NCBI taxonomy): Eukaryota > Viridiplantae > Streptophyta > Magnoliopsida > Ranunculales > Circaeasteraceae > Kingdonia > Kingdonia uniflora. The sequence goes on from JACGCM010002073.1 coordinate 692,978, forward strand.
TTATTATAAGTAAATTAAATGATCGGAATGAATCTTCTAAACGAAATAATAGAACGTATGTGATATATATTATGTTATAAACTGATTTGTTAAGAAAAAACTCGGATCTGATTTTCAGGTTCATAAAAAATGGCTGAACCAATTTTCAATGCTGAGAACTCAATAACCGAAAATCCTATTCACGTTATTCTTTTGCGAGTGGATGTAACCACGTGTGTGCAGAGGTTAGGTAGGGAATATCGCGCATGAGGAGTTGGTAATGTATGGCAGGCAGGTACTGGACCCGGTCATGTCGAAGTATTTGATGACGAAGTTACCGAGACTGATGTCGAGCAATCTCCCCAATCTAGTGGTCGAGATGGTGATGGAGATGGTCAAGGTGATGTGTGTGATAGTAGGCATGCTAGTTTTGGGATGGGCAAAGAAACGTCTGAAATTCTTAAGTTTAAAAGAAAATTTGGTATTCCTAAAGATGTAAGGCTGGAAGAGTATGCACATGAGATGGATGACCAAAATGTTCCTCTAGGTGGGATTTTGGTACATCGAGAACAGATAAGAAAAGGTTTGAAGTTGCCTCTGCGGGCTGATCAAAAGAAATTGCTAAATTTATTTGATGTGGTTCCTGGGCAATTCAACCCGAATGTATACGACTTGTTTCGAGTATGTAGGGCTCTGAATGGCCAATTGCAGAAGAGAGGAGTAGCATTGATAACTGTCGATGACATTTGCGTATACTATATGCTAAGAGTAAATTCGGCTAAAGTAGGGTACCGATATCTAGCGAGGTTCGCTAAGAGATCTATGTTTTATGAGATGGTATCGACTGGTAGGAAGTACTGTGATGAGCATCTTTTAGTAACAGGGAACTATGAGTTCGATGTTAATGTTCCTGGGGAGTCTTTGAAAAGGAAAGCTTTTCATCTAGGTAAATAGTTGCTGATATGTACTCTTGAGAATTAGGTTAACTGTTGTGTGACTTTCTAATTTTCTTTGTTGCAGCTCTGAAAGAAGTTGATAGGAACTCGAGGGTTAACGAGCGGCTATACAACCTCAGGAAGGGATATATTGGGAGGATCGACGAGTTGGCAGCTGACCAAGAGGGTTTGTCTGTTTTGTTCGAGGAGGCTGGTTTAAAGAGATTGAGAACAACATGATTAATAGTGTCTCTTATTGACGGCAGGATGTCTGCGCAAAATAAGAGAAGTGCCGATGTTGGTTTGCAATTGGAGAATCAGTCGTTGGCGGGATATACGACTGATACAAATAGTGAGATAGAGGCTCTGTACAATGTTCCTTCGAGGAAGGTGTCGAAGAAAAGGGCTGCTCCTAGCGACGCAGTGGATCATTTACAAGATCCAAAACGACTTTCTCGAAAGAATGGCACTGTTGATGGGCAAAAAATTGTAACTCAAAGTTCTGTGGATAAACCTCCCCTTGGGTCGGTAAGTGGTACATCGAAGAAAGTAGGAAATGTATCGAAGAAGAAAAGTGCGGATGGCTCCGACCCGAATTATGTTGTTCAATCTGAAGTAGAGATTGCGGCAAATTTGGATTCAGTTGCTGTAGGCTCAACATTGTTGGGAGATTGTTTGGATGACTGCATGGTCAATTTGGATAGCTTAATGAGTTTCTTCGGCGAGGGTCAATCGAGTTTGAATAAGGTGAGGAATTTATATTGTTTACCGAGGTTAATGAATTTAGTTCCCAATGTGAATACCTCTTTTATGAAATTGTTACAGATTAAGGAAATTGCTGCTGAGGCGAGGCCGCGCATTATGAGTGCTGGGGATATCGCGAATCAATTGAAGGGGTACCAGATCCTCGAAAAGGAATTGACTGAGGAAAAAGAGAGATTGATAAAAGAGAAAGATAAACTGAATTCGACGCTTAACAGGTATAAGGTGGATGCTAATAAGTCGAAGAAAGCTGTAATTGCTGTGGTGAGGAAGGAGAAAGATGAGGAGATCGCGAAGTTGAAGGAAGCTTCTGAGGCAGCTAGGGAGGTGGCAATCGAGGCGGCAAACGAGGAACGCAATAATGCTCTAGAAAATCTTCGGCAAGAGTATTTAGGAAAGTTTGTGAATTTGAGAAAACAGTTAGATGGAGACTACGAGGATGAGTTTCTTAGGAAAAAATATTACAAGAATATCATTAAGAAGAATTTGCTGCCGTTTGTGGATTCAGAGGATGAATCATCGGGGGGTTCTCCTAATGTTGAAAAGGAGTGTGAGGTGGTCGAGGAACCCGTGTTAACTGTTCCTTCTGGTGTCGAAGCTGAAGTACTGTTTGATTTGGCAGATAGTGACGGAGTCGAAGGAAATGGTGCTGATTTACCCATTGAGTAAGCGTCTCTGCATTGAAGTGGAATTTGAAACAAATGGCCAGTGGGGCTAAGATAATATTTTATTTGATAAAGTTTGTAAAAATGGCCAGTGGGGCCGATACATTTTGGTTAACAGTAGAATTTTTATCGAAGTAAGTAGTTTTTGCATAAAAATTGTGAATATATGATAGTGAATCAAATATAGAACTTGTGTATCGAAAAGGTAGTTGTTGATGCAAATAGGAACGAGGACCAGGTGTTTATCCTCGATTGGATACTTGGATTTGGAAAAACCAATCATAAAGATCTGGTTTGTAGAAATGTAGTAAGAGTTTAGGCCGGATTTATACTGTTTAAAGTGTGGTCAATGCTAAATGAATACCAGGTGTTGCTCCTCGATGGGATACCTGGATTTGAAAAAACCAATCATAAAGATGTGGTTTGTAGAAATGTAGTAAGAGTTTAGCCCGGATCCATACTGTTTAAAGTGTGGTCAATGCTAAATGAATACTAGGTGTTGTTCCTCGATGGGATACCTGGATTTGAAAAAACCAATCTTAAAGATGTGGTTTGTAGAAATGTAGTGTCGTAGTGTTGATGCGTACGTAAAAAGTATGCATTGATACTGCGTAATAGTAAAGGAGAATCGATGTGACTGTAGAGAAAGATGTAAAGAATGAGCCTTTATTAATAGTAGTCGAAGAGGTACATTACTTATCGATAGAACAATTTGAGATGTGTTGTATTCCAGGGATATTCAAGCTGAACTTCATCCTCTGTCATCCGCCAGTAAGTTCCACACTCCGTTTTGTCGCTGATGATGTAGGGCCCTTCCCAGTTTTCAGATAATTTTCCTAAATTCTTGAGTCGAGTACTATCTTGTATTCGGCGAAGGACGAGATCACCTATGTCGAATTGTCGCTTGCAAACTTTTTTGTTGTACGCTTTTCTGAGTTTATCGTGGTATCGCCCCAAGTTTACGATTGCTTGATCTCGAGTTTCTTCAATCCAATTAAGGTTACAAAGCAATCCTAACTCGTTTTCTTCATCTGTAACCTTCTTCCGACTGCGTGGTAAGTCCAATTCAGAGGGTATGACAGCTTCAGTACCAAAGGCCATCATAAAGGGAGTGCAGCCAGTGGAGGTCCGTGGAGTAGTTCTGTAAGCCCAGAGAACACTGAGTAATTCATCGACCCATCTTCCTTTTTTCTCGTCTAATCGTTTGCATAACCTGGATTTGATACGTTTATTGATGGCTTCTACTTGACCGTTTCCTTGAGGGTAGTAGGGTGTCGATGTAGAGAGCTGTATTTTGTACTTCTGGAGGAACAATAGAACTTTGATGCTGATGAACTATTTTTCGTTGTCTGATCTTATCATTTGTGGACAACCGAACCTAGTAATGATGTTTTCCCAGAGGAACTTGATAACTGCATTTTCATCGGTGTGGCAAAGGGGAACTGCTTCGACCCATTTGGTGAAATAGTCCGTAGCGACGAGGACGAACTTGCGATTTCTTGATGCTGGGTGAAAAAGACCAATTATGTCGATGCCCCATCCTTTGAACGGCCAGAGGACATTGCTGATATGTAAGTCGAGTGTGGGGTTTTTGATGTCTTGTGCATGTATTTGGCATTTGTAGCACTTGCGGACGAAATCTTTACAATCTTGTCGCATCTTCGGCCAGTATAGTCCTTGAGTAAATGCTCGCTGTGCTAAAGAACGACCAGATATGTGTGCTCCGCATATCCCTTCATGTAATTCTCTGATCTTGATGCTGGCTTCCTACTGAGAAATACATTCGATGAGGGGTCCGCCTCCTGTTATTCGGTATAGTAATTTATCTTGAACTGTAAAACGTGTGCATCTGGCCAGTAGTGATCGAGCTTCCTCTTTATTGCTTGGGAGAATGTTGGAATTGAGGTATTCGAGAAACGGTTTTCTCCAGTCATATTTGTCTTCGTCTTCAGTAGCAGTGATTTGCATAATATTTGTGATGTCGAGGCTTGAGTGTTCAAGATCTTGGATTTCGAGTTGTCTACTTTCACTGTCTTCGAGCATAGCGGCGACGCATGCCAAGGCGTCTGCATGTCTATTTTCTGCCTGAGGGAGGTAGGAGATTGATGAGGATTGGAACATGAGCATTTTTTCTTCGACTAGAGCTGCATAACTAACCATTTTGCCTGAGGTCTTGAAGGTTTTATTGTAATGATTGGTGACAAACAGTGAGTCGACATAGACCGCTATGTCTGTCGCCCCAAGTGTGATTGCGAGGTCTAATCCATGAAGGATAGCTTCGTATTTGGCTTCGTTGTTGGTGGCATAAAACTTGAGTTTAATTGCTTTCTCGATTCGATGATTAGATGGTGTAACGAGGACTATTCCAATCCCGGATCCTCGTGGTCCTGCCGATCCATATGTGAAGAGTCTCTATCCTGTACTTTTTGACTAGGCATCTGGTTCTGCAATTGCGTCATCTGTAAGTGCTTCTTCAAGTTCTTCCCATTCGGGGTCTTCGACAGGAAAGTCAGCTAAAAAGTCAGTGACTGCCTGTCCTTTACAAGAAATCTAAGGTTCGAAGGATATGTCGTACTCTCCGAGGAAAACGGACCATTGCTGAACTCGTCGAGATTTTTCCTTTTTTGAGAGGACAAGTTTTAGAGGGTACTTTGTGATTACCTTGATAGGGTGAGCCTGCAAATAAGGATGTAGTTTCTGCGAACTGTAGACCAATGCTAGTAGTTATTTTTCCGTTGATGTATAATTACGTTAAGCTTGTACGAGAGTTTTGCTGATGAAGTAAATTGGTTTCTCGATGTAATTGTCTTCTCGAATGAGAACGGAACTGATAGATTCTTCTGTGGTGGACAGATACATAGTAAGTGTTTCGCCGTCAACTGGTGTGTTCATGATCGGAGGTCTTCCCAGGTATCGTTTAAGATCTTGAAAGGCTAGGTCACAATCTGAGGTCCAGGTGATTTCATTTGGCTTCTTTTTGGAATGTAAGGTGGGATTACCACGAAGAAGGAGATACAGTAGTTTACATCGATCATAAGATTTTGAAATGAATCTGTGGAGGGCGGCAATTTCGCCAGTGAACTTTTGAACATCTTTCTTTGTTCAAGGTGACGGCATTGCCATGAGTGCTTTAATCTGTGCTGGATCTATTTCAATACCTCTTTTGCTGACCAAATGTCCAAGAAATTTGTCGGCTGTGACTCCAAATTGGCATTTTTCGGGGTTGAGTTTCATTTGGTAATTTCGAAGAATGTCGAAGATGGTTTGGAGATTATTGAAATGATCTTCGCGCTTTAAGCTTTTGCATATCATGTCGTCGATGTAGACTTCCATGATTTTTCCCAAATGGTCTTTGAACATTCGGGTAACAAGTCTCTGGTAGGTTGCCCCGGCGTTCTTCAAACCAAATGGCATGACTGTGTAGCAGTACAAGCCTCTTTCGGTGACGAAAGTAGTTTTTTCTTGATCTTCTATTGCGAGAGGAACTTAGTTGTAACCTGAGGCTGCATCCATCATAGAAAGAAGCTCGTGGCCTGCAACTGAGTCGAGGAGTTGTGGTATCAATGGGAGAGGAAAATTATCCTTTGGTATGAACTTGTTTGATTCTGTAAAGTCGACACAGACTCTTATTTTCCCATTTTTCTTCGGGACGGCCACAATATTAGAAACCCATTTTGGATACTTGGTTTCTCGAATGAAACCAACACGAAGGAGTTTGTCAATCTCTTCATTGACGGCTTCACGAAGCCGTGGAGCAAGATTCCAGCGTTTTTGTACGACTGCTTTAGTATCAGGCAGGAGGTTGAGCTTGTGGTATGCGATAGTTGGGTCGATTCCCGGCATTTCTTAAAAAGACCATGCGAAGATATCGACGTTCTTTTTGAGGAGCTGAATCATTGTTTCATTCTCTTCGGCTGATAATTTGGAACCGATAAATGTATGACGACCGGGCCCATCGATCTCAATGGAGCCAACAGTTTCAGTATCATGCTACTCGAAGATGGGTGGTGATTATGACTGTAATTGCTATGCTTTGAGTAGTTTTTGAGCGTGAGAGTTAATCATGGTGTTCTCGCACATTCGTACGACTGCTTGGCTGCCTTTGATCTCGTAGATACCATAGTCAGTTAGGAATCGAAGAGAAAGATGATAAGTTGATGGAACTGCTTTTATTGAGTGTGGCCAACTTCGTCCCAGAATACCAAGATATTTGGATTCGGCGTCGATGACTAAGAACTTGACGAATGTCGTTTAGGATCCTGCTTGTACTGGCAAGGTGATTTTGCCAGTGGCAGATTCTTTCGAACCATTGATGCCCGATATTGTTGTTGTTGAAGCTTTCACATAATTTGTCAGAACCAGTAGTTGTATTGCTCTCCGGAACAAGACGTCAGTGGCGCTTCCGGTATCGACAAGCATCGTGTGAAGATAATCTTGTCCTACCTTTAGCATTATAACAAGTGGATCATCGTGGGGATATGTAACGTGGCTAGTGTCACAGTCTTCGAATGAGATAGAGTACGGACGTTTAGATTTGCTGGAACTTGGAAGGAGTTTTGCTGATTTTTTGGAAGAGGTCATTTTGCAACAGGACGTAATTCGGTCGTCCTGCTTTCTTTTCTTCCCTTTTTCTATCTCGATCATATAGAGATGTCGAGCTTCTCCTTGTTCGTTAACTGGGCCGGGATTGTTCCTATCAGCTTCTTCGTTGAGAAATTTTTGGATATCAACCACATAATTTCGGAGTCGCCCTGCTGATATAATGCGGTTGAAGATGCGAATGAGTGAATAACAGTTGTCAGTTTCGTGGTTGTGTACATTATGGTGCAGGCAGAAAGGTTGCCCTGGTCTGTCGGGGATCGTCTGAGCTTCTCGATAAAATTCATCACCCTTGATCACATGAAGATAGCCGAAAGAGTTGTTGTTAAAGGAGGTAGATTTGGAATTGGTATGTCTATCTTTTCTTCTCGCCTTCTAGTACTGTCGTTGTTCCTTCCACATGGTTTTTCTCCTGTGGTGGCTGTTTTTCTTGGTTGGAATGGTGTCGAATCAGAGGACTGGATTACGGCAGAACTTTTCATCTTATCTTTCTTCGACCTTTCGAGTTCGATATAGTTATTAACTACACCTATCATCTCTGGTACTGTTCGAGGTTTGTAAAGGGTCAGTTCTTCTCGAACTTTAGAGTCGAAGTGTAACGCTGAAGTGAACGCAGGAACGACGATTTTTGGATCAGAATTGCCAATTTTTTGTGCCTCTTGCAAGAATCGCTTGTAGAAGCTGGCTAGGGACTCCTTTGCTCCTTGTTCGAAGAAGAAAAGGGAATCCACTGTAATTTCTCGTTCTTTGGCATGAGCGTAGTTAGACTCAAAGAGGCGCTGTAACTGAGCGAATGTGGTGATAGAACCCTCAGGTAAAGTGTGAAACCACCTGAGGGGTTCTTTCAGACTCATGTTAAAAAGCCTACAGAGCATGTGATCCAGCTTCGAGTATAATCCTACTGAAGCTTTGAAATGTATGACACACATGTCAGAGGGTCGGTGAGACCTGCGTACTAGATGAACTTTGGCATATGAAAATTATCTAGAATGGCCATAGCTTCGAGATGCACAGATATGGGATTTGTTTCGATCCTATCTAATGCAGATATTCGATCAGGTACTTCCGAATTAATTGCCCGAATCTGGGTGTTGAAATCATCTAGTGTGATGTATTGCGGTGGTTAGGCTGGTTCGACTTGTACCTGGGGATCAAAATTGACGTGCCCCTCAGGTCCTAATCGCTCCCTCAGAGGTCGTCTCGCCGGTGGTAGCGGAGAACGTTGGCGAGTTCGATGACTTCCTATTGTAGATGAAGAGGACGTAAGTCCAAAATGTCGGGAACCTCCTTCGGGATTTCTTGATCTGGACCGCGAGACTCGCGTCTGATCTTCCCTTGGTTGTTCTTCTCTGTGGCTTGCTCTCGAATGGTGGTTACTATGAGCCCGGGGGTGGTGATACGTTTGCTCTGCGCAAGTTCTCCATTTCATTCTGATGCGTCCAGCTTTGCTGATCCAAAGCTTTCTGCCTTGCATCCCTTTCGATTTGGAGAGCTTGAGCATGAACTGTTTGGTATTCTATTCTTTGAATCCGGTTATGCTCCATCTGTTTCTGTAACTCGACCACAACACCGTGCAAGTCGACGGTCTCTGGTGCTGTATTGACCTCCTGGTTTCTCAGAGTGGAGGTGCTCCGGAGATTCATGTTGGTCATCGTTTTTTTTTTTTTTTTGAAGTCTCAATTTGGTAAAGAGGTGTGGATTCCCACAGACGGCGCCAATTATAATGACGGATTTTCTGGACGGAGAATATTCGCCAATACTTTTAGAGAAAGAAGAATATTTGGTAGCTATAACACTGAATTTTACGTGGAAAACTCAGACTAACCTGAGTAAAACCACGACCTCGTAGAGGGTTTTGGGAGAAAATCCAATATTATGCTAACTATTACAATTTTTGGATAGTGAGTAAAGAAAAGAGCGAGGCTTGGAGTAAGTGTGGGTTGCTGTTTCTGAGTGTTGAGAGTCCGATCATGTTTCCAAAGGGTCCTGCCTGTATTTATAGTGGATACAGGCAGTTACAAAGTCAACCTATTTCTGGATTTTGTGTTCAGTTGGAGATCTTCGCGGACTTTCCGTAACGACCGGCTGACTGAGCGTAACGGTTGTTGATCAGATATCTTCGAGATATGAAGTTCGAGAACTGTGAAGTTGTATGAAGTTCGACCTTTGAACTGCTACAGTAACTTCGAGAACTATGAAGTTGCAGTGGCCTTTGATAGGTCTTGATCGAGAAGAATGTTTGCTACCATTGTTCCATCTGAAGTGTTTATGATATCTTCGACTATCTTCTTCAAGCTTGTGTTCGAGATCAGTGTTCGATGCTTGTAGTCCGTCTGCAATGGACCTTCGACTAAGATCTTCAGGCTTGTAGTTGTCGATGTTAGGAAATATGGTATTACATGGTGATTGTGGTTTTGAAAGTTAACTTGGAATTATCGATTTTGTACGTAGGTTGTGGGTCAGGACTTAGTGGGGAGACGTTTTCGGAGAATGGGCAACATTGAATCGGCTTGGATATTTCAGATTCAATGCTTTGTATGTGAAATATCTACCTTTTAAGCTGATGAAAATGTGTTTATAGTTACATATTAGTTCATAACTTGATTATCTTCTAATTGGTGTCATTGTGTAGATGTTGCATTGGAGCGGAAAGTAGCGGGGGGGGGGGGGGGGGGGGGGGGGGGGGGGGTTCTCTTACTCAGTGATATAGGTCAGGTATCGACACCCACTCATCAATTTATCAAACATTGCCGTATTATATTTAGTTTTCTGAATTTGTCTATTTGAAGTACACACAATTGGTTATAGGATAGCTCTATGAAAATTTATGATCATTGATATGTTTCAGGCTTAGGTCTGCGAGATGGCGTGATTGATGGTGCCATTTGTATCTCTACAGTTCAGGTTAGTCCTTCTCTTGCATTTTATTGAATCTTACTTGCTTCCATTTAAAAAAAATGAACCTGTCACTTTCATCAGCTGTTTGTTATGAAATTTTCTTCACATACGGAACAAATGCTATATTTAATTTTATTATATGCTTAGTCTAGTTTGGGGTGCAGCATGAAGCATCAATGAGTTTTTAATCCATGTTGCCTTTTAAGATTCTTTTTTCGCTCTAGTGATTTACTTGTTCTCATATGTAGGGTTCCACCCTGATAAAATGACGCGGCAAGCATGAGAAAGTAAGATAATATCTTCGATAAATGTCAATGTTAAAATTTCTTTGAGAGAATTCGAGTTCCTTCAAGGTTCTAGTCCATAGAAAGCAGCAAAACTTAAAATATTGAACAAGAATCTGAAGTCCTTAAATCCTCGTGGAAGAGAATGAAAAATATCAGGTCCTCAAAAAAGTAGAGTTATCACATTAACAGAGAATTTTGCCTAACCACCAGGTCTTCGTGGCCCATTGAACGAGAGTGAAACTGAAGATGATTTTTTTACTGAGATGGATTTTCATTGATAATAAAGATAATATACAAGAGGTAGTAAAAAAGGGACAATTGAGTTTTTCATTAATAAAAAGAATCATATACAAGTGGTAGTGAAAACAGGGGCAGATAGCGAAGTCATCCACACCTAAAGCCATAGGTACAAACCGAAAAGGATAATATACAAGCGGTAGTAAAACCTGGGATAAATAGCAACGTTATCCATCCCTAAAACCATAAGTACAAACTGAGCTATATATCGTAATTATTAAAAATAAAAGAAAAAGTTCTCATAGTTATTTTTAGAAAAGTAGCTTTTGTATGCTTTTAGACAATCAAACAACTCTATTTCCCCCGTCTGTCAATATCCATATATATTGTATTCTGTCCGTTATACTAATTTGTAAAGGAGACTTTTGAAAATTACCTTATGCCTCTAGCATGATTAGGGTCTAATCATAGGAAATTGCGGAACTTTGCATCTCATTACTTCTCCGTCCGGGGATAGGCACTCCAGTCACATCCTTCTGTCCTTCTCGAGGGGCATGATCTAGCGAGTCATCTCTGATTGTTGATGCCGCACATAATTCTTCTGAACCTTCACAGTTTTCGGTGGTCATGTTGTGGTGAAGGGTATTCATAACCGAAATTTGTTCTTCATTTTCCAAGAGCGGATGTTAGAACGTCCTTTAGAACCATTTTCCATTGACGGAACAAATTCTTCTGCTTAGAGGATTTTCAGTTTCAAACTTTGTAAATTCCTTATTGAATTCAGCGATCTCATAGCCTTTTGCATTCTTCTTTTGTCTTTTTGACAACCCGTCTTTGTCTCATCATCTGTATTACCTTCCATTTCCCCTTTAAATCAATTTTTTCATAGCAAATTGCATATTTCTGCACTCCGCTATTAGATGCCCTACAATTTTGCAATGATCACAAAATTTAGGATGCAGATTTGAATTTCCTGGCTGAAATCATAACCCTCACCATCAATGAGAATTTTTGTAGGGACTGGATGAGAGAGGTTTATATCAGCGAAAACACTCGTAGAAAATCCGAAACTTCTTCGATGTTACTAGAATCAACTTGGACTGGAACCCCAAGAGCCCTCCTCATTGTCAACATTGTTTCCTCCCAGTATTCTATTTTTAATCTAGAAAACGAACCCGTGCCAAAGAATTGGTCTGTTTTGACTTTTGGGGCTGAAATCCTTGGACCATAATGAAAGCTTTATATATTGTTGGTTAATGATCCATGGAGGTATGAAGTCCATGACCAAATACATCTTCTATCTTTTTTACTTTGTGTAAAATTAATAGGTTAAGTCTTATGAACCTGTAAGTATAGCTTTCCCTTTGATTGAGCAATAGCACGGTGTATAGCAGTAACTCAGATAGTGAACTCCGGCAGCAGCGCAGTTTAAACTTTGGACAAACAGGAGGTAACACCGCAGCAGCGCAGTTTAAACTTAAACTTTGGTAACACCGCAGCAGCAGTTTCAGGCAGTAGCAAACAGGAGGCAACACCGCAGCAGCAGTTTCAGGCAGTAGCAAACAGGAGGCAACACCGCAGCAGCAAACAGGAGGTAACACCGCAGCAGCAGTTTCAGGCAGTAGCCTCCAACAAGAGAGAGAGGTTGTTATTGCTCGAGGCGTGGGTCGCACTCTCTTTAAAGAGTATTTCGACCTACCTCGGGTAAGGTAACGAAGGTCTGATCTCTTTCCAGGAGCGTAACGTATACAGTAGACTTCAGTTACCCCGGAAGTCTACATAAGAATGAAGTATGCACCACAGGTAAACCGTACAAGAGAGAGAAGAGAGAAGAGTTGTGTTCTGACTGTTTTTTTGAAGGTGGTGAGGAGTTGTTTTTATAGAGAGAGTTTGCCCAACTCTCTCTTTATTCAAACGTGTGGGACGTGTCCCTGAGGATTAGGTCTTCTCAAGAGGTGGAGAGAACAAAGTGAAGACCAAGACTAAAGAAATAAACCAAGCCCAAGCCCAATGAACTTTTTGTTAAAAAAATTATGGATACCCAAGCCCAAAGGACCCAAGGCCTCCAGAGCCAGAAGAGCCAATTGCCCAATCCCAATTTCAAGTCCGAGCCGGCCCAGCCTACCGGGCCGCCTGAGAGAGGTCCAAGTGTGTATAGAGTATAAAATCCTCTCACACACTCACACAACTATACACTCTCTCTATGTCACATGGGTATTACCTATATGTTAGTTCCTCTATTGTTTATAAACAATGTGGGACTAAACTTTAGGCTATAGTATAGGAGTCACATAAAATAGATGACCAAGAGGTCATGGGTTCAAGGCTCAAAATAGGTATAAGTTTTGAAAAATTCCAACACTTTGTATTATGGGTTTAAATAAACATTTTCCCATTGGAATAAATTTGTAATTGCCTTTTGTATTTCAAATTTTGGTTAGCTCATATACATCACTTAATTGCATGAACTGTAAGTCTAATCTAACTACCAAGCAAGGTTTGGAGCTCCGAATTCTATTCTTAAAAGATTGAAGGGACTGTAATCAAATGGAATCACCCTCTTCCCTTCCAATGGGAGAAAGGAGATGCCGACCTTTGAACTGGTTCTCTTCCTTGAATCATCCGCTTGCGAGTAAGGAATTTCCAATTTTGCCATCAGTAGTCTGAATTAATTGTCACTTTCTCAGGAATAGACTCTGATTTCTCAACTAATTGCAGACCTGCATTGAAAACCCCAAATACGAAAACATCTTCAAACACAAGCAAATTTTCTTCAATAAAAAATACTTCTCTAAAATGAGACATTATCAGCAACTTAGAATTTTGAATTGAAGTTGTGAAATAGAAAAACTAAATAACTGCAGCAAAGCAAATTGCTCCTTCGAGCATGCCTTTCTTTTGCCTTCAAGGAGGAAGAATCTGATTTTAGCATATCTTGATATAAATTTTACTTTTTATTCGCATATGGTTATATATGCCGGAGTTTAATCTATTCTCGGTATTTTCACAAGCAGTATGCAATGCTGACAAATCCTCTTACGTGCCATGATTGAGGCTAAAGTACGTCTTAACCACAATCTGGCTTCCATTAGTTAACACTTATATTCTAGTAACTAATATGTCATGGTTCAACATCTACACAGGGCATTTTTTGGATCATTATATAGATGTCTAGCAAGGGGAGCAAGAACAGTATTACAAATGTAGCCCAACATGTACTGATTTTGGGTTATGCTATACGTGCTGGATTTTCGGGTGGTGTGGTGGTGGATTACCCCCACAGGTATGTAAAGCCTCTGCGTAGAGGATATGAAACTCACCATCTTAGGTAACACTAATGTTAATTTTTTAACAGATAAAAGAAACAACGTTCCAACATTGTTGGCTACACCCAGACAAGCACAAACACGAACACAAGACATTCTGTCATATATTGGAGGATGATCCATCTATGGGAAATGACCCATATGTTGACCTAATGCCTAACATATAGGCTTTGAGGTTACATATACCGTATACGATATAACCAATTATTTCGTTGACAATATTCTCTATCTCAAGTAGATTATCCTCGCAAAAATTCTTAGTACATCCATGCTTGTGAAATAAAGTTTATTTACACCGTTAACGTCAATCGAGTATTGGATGGGGTTAAAAGTATCGATATACTATGAAATTTATTAAGGATAGTATAATCATGATCAAAAACATTGTCACAGGATGGATTTGTTTTGTAACCTCTAACCCTTCGCACTGCGTTAAACATAGGTCAACATGTAGGTCAATTCCCTTAGGTCAACCTTGTGTATTACCATTAACCAAAGTGTACGTGGTCGTAGGAATTAAATTAAACTTTGTGCACTAAAAATATTTTGTTTGCATCTGTAAAGTAATATTTATGCCAAATGAATTCAACGACCCAACTATTTTGACAACAGTACTAAGGCGAAGAAGGAATACCTTTTCCTCACGTGTGGTCCACCATTCATAAGCTCGGCCCTTCCAAAAGCCAAGGTTGAAGATGGAGAGATTTGCTCCGAAGACGAGAATGATAGCGATGGAGATAATCAGACGGTAAACTCTCGTTCAGTTATGCTTAAGATTATTGCTTTCTTCATATATTTTATTTTATTTTGTTGTAGGGGATAATTTCCCGAGAGACATCAACATATTGGCTGACATTTTCCTATAGATCATTCTCTAGATAGGACACACCAATTATATTAGATGTTTTGGGCAATATAATATCAGATGTTTTGGGCAACATATCAGCCATATATCATCATGGATGATAAACAAGATGTTTTTAAGTTTTGTAGAGAGACTCATATATTTAGAATCGTTCATTTTCATCAAAATAGCTATGATGAAAAATGCATGTAGGACTCTTACGATGTGTCAAAGGTATGACAAACACTGATGATTCGTCTGGTGTGCAGGTTTGCATTTCAGACAGGCAACGGCCCGAGTGAAAGGGAGAAAACATCCAAGAAAGGTAAAGGCAAGGGATGGATCTTAAAGGAGAAGGAACAGATGAGGAGAAAAGGGAACGCTGCCCCAAATGACACCACATACTCAGGTCGCAAATGGAAACCCCAATTTTGATCTGGGACGGGAAGATAGATTTGACTAGTTCAAGCCTTGAGACAAAACCATGGTTTTAGGTTTTCAATTAGGAAGTTTTGTTGAGCTCAGTAACTTGCATTGGTTTATGTTTGTGAATTTTGCATTGCACTTGTTGAAGACTTCATCCTATTTGTTGCAAGTAATTTAATGTACAAGGAGAAAGTGTTTCATTTTGTAGAGCACATTACCAGTTATGCGGTTTGTACGACTAAGAAAGTTTATCTTTGAAAGTAACTCTCTCTGCCATTTCTTTCCTACTTCTCAGCAACACTTTAGTAGCAGCACTTAAAAATTCCCTCGTGATCAGGATTATGAAAAAGTGTGTTCATGCAAGTCATTTGGATCCAGGTCTGGTTCATCTATCCCCATTTAGCACGAGGCCATAAATATTTGTATGCGAGGAATTAATGTGACCGTGCAAACAATTCCACATGGGTTTTGAAACAATCTAATATTGCATATCTGAGGTCCTTTTAATTCCAATTATGGAGCATTCTTTTGAAAAATCCCAAATCTCAGCTTGAACATTGAAACGAAATAAAATATGCGGGGTCTTTACTTTCTCGACAATGCCTTAAGCAATATTTTCTTTTAATTTGCAATGCGAATAATTCTTAGGCATACCTTAATACTTGCAAGACAAAATTAAGAACTGGCTGATACCAACTAACTTCCCTTCTTCAGGCTTTGTTTGAAACAGTTTTGCTGATTGGGCAATTGAGCCATAGTTTTGATGATCTTAGCCCAGACCATATAGCCTACACATACCAAAGATCCAACTGTTGGAGTGTCGTAATTCTCCAACTTTCGGGAATTACATCCCAAAGCTCAGTCATGACTGGTAATTTTGAATCCTAATTCTTGAAATGTTTCACTTAGATTCTTTGAATTTCATTAATGTGATTGTTTTCTACACTTGAATTACTGTATCCATATCCGTCACTGTATTTGAAGTCAAATTCTCGTTTTTGTTTAAGTGTACCTTATGTGTTGCAGTGGAATTCGGGGTGTGCGAATGCATTTTCTAATATTTTTCTCGTCAAAAAATATGATCAATGTTGGCCAATTTTTGTCAGCCTTTAAACAGATACATTTTCATTTCCTTTGGGAGTAAGTTACTCTCCTTACTATCTGAAATCTTTTCCAAAAATATCATATTCTGATGATCAACTTTTAAGTTCTATGTAGTCTATTTATCTACCTTTGTGGGAATTCAACTTATCCTTAAATTTTACCCTGGAAAGAAATACGGTTCCACCACTTACCAAGTCTCTCTAAAAAAATTGATGTCTTGCCCACATATGAACAAATGTGCTGCAACTAGGATACAGATTTTTCAAGAACAAATGGACGGAATACCTGTCCAACCTCATTATTAAAATACTGCAGAGTTTAGAAAATCAAAGTTGAATTGTTCATCCGTAAAAATAATTCATATTGGTAAAAGAAAAAGTTCACTTGTCATGTTAATATTGCAATTAACGTGCATATTTTGAAAATTGGGGGAAATAGTATCTATGTTTACACTTTCAGGACAGAAAATAACCCTGAAGTTGCAATGTATGTAGTCCTCTAGAAACTTAACTAATTTTTATTTGTAACAAATTGTGGAAACAAAAGAGACTCAAACTTTTACTAGATTTGTATATACTACTAAAACAAAGACATGATCTAGTGATCACAACTATAATGTGGAAGATTCTGGTACTTTTTTTTGCAAGGTAAGTTGGGGTTAGCCAAGACCCCATGACCAGGTATATTGAGAAACCAACAATTACATCCTTAAGTGTGTAACACCCCTGGTATCCTCATCAAGAAATACAAAAGGTTGATAAGGAAAGGATTCAGGGGACAACACTATATAACCTATTACATTGTAACAATAAGCGAAAAATATAGCACAAAAATTTATGCTTCTTATACTTATGGTAGATAAAAAATTCTCGAGCCTAGATAGACACTATCTCTAATGTACTGAACCATCAGAGTTGAATCAGACGATATGGCCAGTTTAGTAATACCCTTCTGAACTGCCAAGTGTAAACTTCATCTCATGAATGATAATAGTCTGGGGGTTCTCTTCCCCAGCATAAGCAGCCATACAATTCCCTTCATTTTCTCTCAAGAGAACTCCTCCCCTCCCCCCCCCCCCCCCCCCCCCCCCCCCCCCCCGGCTCCGGTGGGTTCCCTTAACCAAGCCACTTAAAAGCCAAGTCCCTCTTGGAGAAGGAGACGATCTGCATTCAATAACATTTTTTTTTCCTTGTACCTAAACTGCACTACCCAAGCCTGTAAAGTTCTTCTAGCTTTCAAACTGTCCTCTGCAGTCTTAAGATTCATGTTGAGCTATCTCTGTGTGCATTCTCTTCTTCAAACTAGTAGGAGAGATAATCTTCAATTCAGAAATCTTCTCATTCCTGCAATCCAAATGTAGTAAATCATCGTAGCTAAGGCAGTTTTAAGAAACAGGAGGGTTTGTTTTTAAGGGAGCACATTCACTCATTCTCATGACTAAGAGAGCCACTTTGCCTAGCACTGTCACATTTCTGCAAAGAAGAATACCAACAGTCCTTAGCCAAAAGGCCCAAAACGCATTCCATAAACAGGTGTTGCACACCCTCACCAGGATTACCACAAACATTATAATAAGCATTGCTCAGAATTCTCTTTTGAACTATCTTATTCTGAGTATTAAGAGCTTCCCTAACTGCCTTCCACATAATAAATTGGCTTTTAGGGGAGCTATATTTGTTCCAGCAAATGTCACTCCAATCCATTGGGTCTCTCTTACGCCTAACTCAATTGTAAGTAGAAGCAATACTAAACTCACCAGTGGTGGAAGCAAGCCACAATCTCATCTTCCCCATAAGGTAAGATCTCCACAGCATTAACAGGGTTAAAAACATAGTAACAAATGGAGTTTCTATTATGCTTAGGGATTGAGATAGCAGAGTGTAAGATAGCCTTACTCACCTTGGCATTGATAGAAAGAGTGGAATTATTCCCGAGCCTCTAGGGAAATTTATTTAAGTAAGATACCACTTGGCACCCGAGGATCTCTCCAAAACATGGTCTCGTTACCGTTCCCAACTATATGAAGCACAATATCTCTAGATTTAAGGATGCTCCTCCAAGCCCATGAGCAGCTTTGTGGAATGTCAATGGACCAAAAATTCCTATTCCTTAGTAGGTTCTGACTAACCCACTCAGTCAAATGTTGTCACCTTTGGAAGCTAGTCTCTAAGTGTGTGTAAGAGTGCCTTCTTGGTTCCACTCTTTGAAGCTTCTAATTTTCAGACCACCCTCAGCCTTAGGTTAACAGCAGTAAAATCAAGCAATAAGACAGCTTCTATGTTACACGCCAGAGCCAAACCATTAGTATTAAACACACACTTTGTTGATATTATCAATAGCATGTTGGGGCGATATAAAGATACTCATTCATCCAGTAAACAGTGATGCTTTGGGAAACTGACTGGATCAAAAGCAGCCTGCCTACACCAGAACCTATTCTGCCAAGAGTAGACTCTTATTGTCATTTTGTCAATCAGGATTTGGCAATCTCTTGCTTTCAGTCTTCTAGGGAAATAGGTACTCCTAAATAGTTGAAAGGGAGCTTTCCAGCTCCAGTGCCAAGTGTCTCACAGATGGCCGGTTTATTAGAAGTCTCCACACCTGCAAAGTAGAGTATAGACTTGTCAAAGTTCATTTCAAGACCAGTAAAAACGTTAAACTGCTATAAACAATCTATTATAGAATTGGCAGACACAATATCCCCTTTAAAAAAGACTAGAAGATCATCTGCAAAAGCCAGATGAGTGAGCTGGGGTAAGCAACATTTAGGATGGAGATTAAGAGGGCTCAGCTCTAATCAAAGGGAGCACCGGCCTTATAGGAGTTTTTTCAGAGCCGTAGGCTTTTTTCCACTGTTTTTTCCTCAAGTAATAAGCCAAAAATCTCCATATTCATAACGAATAAATAAGGAGAGAGAGGGTCCCTTGCCTGAGTCTTCTTTTTACCTTTGAAAAAGCCTTTCCAGTGTACCATTCATTGAGATAGAAATGTGTAGTAGTTATGCACTGTTTAATCCAAGTGATGAAAGTACTAGGGAAGTTAAGAGCACACATAGTAGCGGAGACAACTTTCCAATGCATTAGGTCATAAGCCTTTCTTAAATCAATCTTAAAGGTGCCCGTTATGTGAATTCTGAAGACGATTCTGGGAATTGATTCAGATTTCTAAAACCTGTCCCACTTTGATTTGCTTAACTTGGAATCTTATTGTGAAACCCTCATTAGTTCGTTCGTACTTTTCTTTCATAAATCCTTCTTCATCCATCAAACAAACTTAAAAGAATTCTAGAAATATAACGGGTTCTTTTTTTCTCTTAATTTGTTTATTGTGAATTAGTTTACGAGCATAGCTGAAAGGATTTGAGGTCTCCAAGAACTTTTCTCCAAATTTAACAAGCCCACGTCAAATCCAATAAAAAAGAAAATGGACTCTTTAGGCTCACAAAATTGGATTTGAGCTCATACTGCTTCACATGTCATCCATATCAGACTCTGGTTAGAACCCTTGTTAACCTTGAAGCTTGTCTAGTCATTACTCATCAGGAAAGGTTACATTCAACTAAATATATCTTTCTTGTGAAATTTATTTAAGCAATGTGGGATTATGATTTCCATATTTCGGAACCAAAATCTATATCCTCACAACAGCATAAGTTAACCATATCTATAACAATAATCCAGCAAGGGACCTATTGACTTAGCAGCGCTATAATGAGCTAATCTTGCTACTTGTCTTATATATGCTTATCAAAGAGATCGATCCGCCACCGTAGAGGAGGAAATGAGTGCTCAAATGCTCCTCCCGAACGGTGAAATGCATGCTGTTCAAGGACTTTAAATTCATTAAGAATAAACGCATCAAGGAGATCTTGAGTGGTAATAGCATTATGCAGGGAGAACAAATATACATCGATGGATGAATTCTTGGGTTTATGGCATTATCCACGAAGAATAAGGAGAACAAAATTAAGGTTTTATCCCGATAAGTACATTGTACTAATGATTTCCAGGTTCCAAATCATTGCTGGCTCAAAAAAAAAGATGACTAACAAAATCTCTGCAAAAATGGTTTTATACTTAATGCATAGAAAATTATATGGAGCGCAATTTATTCCTATTCCTCAATAATCCCAAAATTAAAATTCTACTGTGGCGGAAAAGAAATAAGAAACAATGGAAATTATCGGTATATGTATCGAATTCGCAACTCCAAAACTTGAATTAGCTTTTCTTAGTTTTCATAGATATAATGTCTAGACCATCTATACACTCCAAACTTTTTCAACCAAACTTCGTGTTTTTTAAATCGGCATCCTTACTTCAGCCAAACCACCATAAAATAAACTTCCGTCATTGATTTGAAAAATGAAGTAAAACATTTCCCAAATACCAAACTTATAACCCATCTTGCAAAAGACCCGCAAAGAATAGCTTCGTACAACTGTAATTTGATTGCTACTACTGGCATTGCTGATATCAAGTACAACCCTTTCTCCATGAATTCCATAGCATCTCTTGCACTCGCCCGTCTTATCATCCATAACTAGAACCCAACAATACAGTGCAGACACAAAGTTCACCAATGTATCCAACAAAAACCACACCAACATAAACGTTGAAGTTTCCACATTCAATCCTTGAACCGAAGGAGACGCATTAGAGAACGGCATTTGGATTAGATGCGAAAACAATTTTAAGCAGGCGAGTTTTCCTTAGGGCTTATTGAAGACTAACAAACCAATGAGTATATTCAACATAAATCTAACAATAAACCTCATGAACAATGCCTGAAAAACTCTCTGGAACCCCAATTTCCAAGCTGATCGTACCCTTTTAATAAACGAATCGTAAGGCCCCAAATGTTCATTAACCACAGTGAGAAACACAGCCCCATGAATATACGACTGTACGTACAAAAACCTGATAATTACCAAACAAGTAGTAAACAATGTCGTCATAAAAATCAACCTGGCAATAAAAAAAACGTCGTCCTTTTCGGAATCCCACCATTGTTTACAAAAAAACAGCTTAAACCCAAACACAACAATCTCATGCGACAACTTGACCACCCTCCTTAACGCCCGAAACACCACTTACATTGGCATTACTACCATTCCCAAAAAATATTTGATCGACATTATTTTGAACCGAGTAATCAGGCGTGTAGAGCAGGGGTTTCCACGACGGGTATTCATCCAAAAAGGTTGTGAAGGATAGGGTTAAGGTTTTACATGTGTGTTTGAAGGAAAAGAAAATTATAGAGAGGAAGAGAAAGGTGAGAAGATGTTGGATATGAATGTTTTGGTTGACTGTTTGATGATTTGCCTCAATGAGACTAAACTAAAGTTATGGTGATCAAACATAGTACTGTTTATGGTGTTTGTTTTTTTGCTGATTTGAACTGCCCCATTAGGAGTATTTTTTTTTAAAGTTTGGATGAGTTTTAAGAAGTTTAAGATTGTGGATTGCTTTGGAGTTTGAGAGATTGTATGCCTGTTTTTAAGGGAACGCATACACAATCAATGAGTCAACTACAACTGAAAAAAAATCCCCATTTGTCAAAATTTGTTGTTGCCTTTTCTAACCAATTAAAGTGTTTTAGAGCATATGCAGCAGCTGGGTGGGTGGAGCTGAAACCACCCCAAAATGTAGACTTGATCATGGTCGAGCGGTTTTGCATTCCGTAGCCATGTGAGTGTAGGGCAAAACCACTCCCCCAACTCACCATGCGGGTCTATTTAGAGAATGGTCAACCAGCAAAGTAGGATGGGTATACTACTGTTTTTCAAGAGAAAGCCAACCACGACCACCAAGTGTCTCCTGAATCGCGCAACACTCTCCAAAAAGTTATGTATCACACACGTGCCACCATCTTAAGAGTTGGAATATTCTGTTCATGGTCTTTGAATCGACGAGTTGAAACTGGTTAAAACCCCCCAAACAATGTGAGTGACCTTAATGTTTGTAGGTACCGTTGGGCTCTTGACCTATTGGTGATTGTGACCCTCCACCAAGAAACGAGTCGTGGGTTCAAAATCCCATGGGGTTGAAACTCAGGGTTACAGATCTCTATATAAAACCGGTTTGCCTTCCAAAAAAAAAAGTTATTTGGAGGTGAGTTCGATGCTCTAAAACGGGGTAAGTGTCACAGAACTCATATTGCTTCGTGTCCTCAAATAATTTAGACATTGGTTTGAACCCTTGTAAACCTAGAAGCTTATCTTATCATTGCTCAATGTTTAGTGCTTAGTGTCTATTACATACAAGTTAATTTTGTATATTAGAAGCTCATGTGAGACTATGAGATCCATGTCTCGGTTTTATGAACATAAAAGATGTTTTTAGAAAATTAGAAGCTCTTCTGATTTTCTCCTTATCGACTTTGATAGGGTAGCCGGTGAATGAATGATAATCCTTAGATGTCTGCGAGACTCATGTGTAATGTGAACTCTGAGGATAGTTTTGTTTTGCCGAAAACATTTTTTAACAGATGTCGTCAACGTATCATGCATTGGTTAGAATTCTGAAAACCTTGAAGCTTATTTGATTTTTGCTCGAGTAAAAAACTTAAGGTTAGCTTAATTGCGTATATCATTCTCGAATTTTCTTCGGGAATTATGCGGGGCTATATGTATTTCTATTGTATGTTTCAATAGCCTAAATGGATAAATCTGAATATTCAAAACATGAGGGAGAGGTTCATTGGTATATGGTTTAGTCTTCTACAGGCAATAAATAATCCCATATCGGCCAAATAAAAGAAATGAGGGTACTACAACTAGTATGTAACTGATCTAGGTATTTACATTAAAAGTATCTTTGCACTTGGGGCAATGACGCAGTCAGTGAGGTTCTAACCGAGGCTTGTCAATTGCTCCGGTTGAAAACCATTTCCAAACCCCTGTTCAAATTATTTGTTAGGCTTATGGTCCCCCAAAGAAGAAGAGTTGGGGACCTTAGGAATAAAGAGTAATAGCAGCGGAGTCAACACTTGTCAACATCCTCTTTCTCCTAAAAATGTTTTTAACTGCCTTGGTGAAATTGGGGACCTTAGGAATAAGAGTAATAGCAGCGGAGTCAACACTTGTCAACATCCTCTTTCTCCTAAAAATGTTTTTAACTGCCTTGGTGAAATTGGGGACCTTAGGAATAAGAGTAATAGCAGCGGAGTCAACACTTGTCAACATCCTCTTTCACCTAAAAATGTTTTTAACTGCCTTGGTAAAATCCTTCCCAACTATGTTCCAATTATACTTAAGAAAGTGGGAATTCAACCCATCAGGATGTTGGGGATTTTGAATCCCCAATTCTAAGGAGAGTACAACTCTTCATCACTCACCTCTCGATTTAAAAACTCATGGTCACAGTTATGCATTTTGTTTTTGAACTCTAGACCTAGAATACCTTAGTATCCACCTCTCTACCCCCCATTATGAGGGATGTTATGAAAATAATCAATTTTGTTTTTGAACTCTAGACCTAGAATACCTTTAGTATCCACCTCTTTAACCCCATTATCAGGGATGTTATGAAAATAATCAATAACAGACTTACTTTCAACCTTAGAGTCAAAGATGGTTTCATTATACTCACTCTACATGTACGTAAGAGTGTTCCTAGACCTTTTAGCTTTAATAATTCTATGGCAGAAAGTACTATTAAGATTCCCAAACTGAAGCCAGTTTGCCCTAGCTCTTTTCTTTAACATATTATCCTCTTTCATAGCAAGCTGGACATAGTTAGCTAAACTGTTATGTGCAACCAAGACAAAATTATTATTAAGGGTGATCCCTGTTGAGCCTCTGTAAGGGAATCTTTGGCTCTCTGAGGATTAACAGCCAGTCCATCAACCTTATTCTTACTCCATTCTTTCATCATCACTTTAGTGTTCGAAAGTTTCTATAGCTTGATCATAGGGATGACAGTCCCAAGCTTCACTAATCATTTCTTCAAAGCCATTCTCTTTACTCCAATAATTATAATATATAGAAGTTCTTTTTAAGGTAGGAAAAGCTTTAACCATCCTACATATGACAGTACTCTAATCAGAGGCGCCAGGAGGAAGAGCTTCAGTTTCAGCATTTTCAAACAGGTTTCTCCACTCCTCATTCCCAAGGAGTCCATCCAGCTTAGAATTATTTCTCTCCCCCAATTTTGTTATTACCCCAAATGAAGTTGTACCCTTTGTATCTGAGATCAAAAAGTTTGGTTTCTGTAATAACTCATTATAGTTTTCAACAACATTGGCATGGTCCACTCTCCCACCCAACTTATCTCCACTTCTCATAGGAGATTTAAAATCCCCAAGGACCATTCATGCTTTGTTGTAGCATCTGGCAAAAACAAACAGATCTGCCCACAAGGTATTTCTATCCTAACCCTCAATAGAAGCATAAACAAAAAAGACGGGAAAGGAGTCAGACCCTATGGCAATATCACAGTGGATATAACCAACCTGCTTGTCAGTCCTCAAAAAAGTGGATTAAATATCTGAGGGTTCCAATATATCATGATCATTTTCTTATTGGAGTTACAGTAGGTTACCATCTCCCAAGAAGATATAAGGAGTTACTAAAATATTTTTCCCTCCCATTTCTCACTTTAGTCTCCCCCAGGAACATTAAAGACCGATGATGCCTATCAATGAGGTTTCTAACTTCTTTTATCTAATACAGGATCAGTCAGACCTCTAATATTCCTTTTACCAAGATTATGCATTTTAAAAGACAGAGTTAGAGACATCACCCCACCTTTCAACCTTGGATCTAACTGATAAGTCACTTGGTCTTCACATACCCTCGTAGGCGGTTGTCTCTCCACCTTGCAGGACCACTCTTTCTATTTTGGTTATTTCTAATTAATTTATTTGATTGGCATTATAACTAGGAGAAGTCTCCTAATTAGAATCTAGCTAGGGTTTTTATTTGTGCTAGGTCTCTTCTCCTAAAAAGAGAGCCTAAACTTAGTTTATTTCTTATATTGGCTTGAGTGAGAAAGGGAGGCTTAACATTAGAGAATGATTGTATAGTTTGGGATAAAACTCATAAACACTAGGTCTCTGACCTTTATTTTTAAGCGATTAAGGGAGGTTAATTCAAAGACGAGTTTTAGGTTAGTTTAATTGTGATTTAGATTGTTGCTTCCTCGTAGTTTCTATATACTTGACATCAAAGCTATGTTTAATCCTAGGTTTGAGATGTATGTACAAGCAATTGTGAGGATTGCGAGATTGAGACTAATGTTGTGACGGAGGATTCGATGGAGTAGGCTTGAAGATGAACCGCTACAAGAAGACAACGGAGATGGAGGGTCACCGTGCAATTGATGTTGTAGGTGGGCAAAATGGAGACGTGTTAAAAATTTCTCGATCAAAGTCCCTGGATGCGAGAAGTTCACACGATTCCGATCATCATGAAGTCCAACCGAAGAAAACCAACATCACCCGAAGTTTACCTGGATTGTGATCTAGGTAACAATGACACTTTACTTTAAATAAATAAAACGTGTTTGACACTCCGACACTCGGATACTTGGACACTAGGACACACGTGTCCAACACTATTTACAGGGTACTTAACAATTTTCTGCCATTTCTGACACCCCGTACTTGTGTCAGACACCAACACCCGTATCCGTGTCGTTGTTATCTAGCTCATGATTATCTAATCGGAGGTGTGATCTTAATTGAAATTGTTAATCTCTCTTACATGCAAGTTTCCCCCCAACATATTAGCTGAAACACTTGTAAAACCCTTCTAGGGTCCACATGGGGATGGTTTAACAACATATCTCTCTTGTATATCATCTCCTTATTCATATTAGTAATGAGGGCGATCTTAATTCCACGGTCAGCTATTCCTTACTAAGTTCTTGGGTATGTGTCCAAAATAAGAGTATCGTGATTGTTAGAAAATCTAGAATCTTTGCCATCAAATTAAAGTACCAATGAACCAATAACTAAGGTCACACAATACTGCAAGTTTTCAAACATGAGGGGTAAAATAAAGGTCATCCAGCTAGAGAAGACTGTCAATTAACCCAAAACATAATTTTATGTAAGATAACAAATGTACTAGTCCCCCGAGTACCATATGATAGATTTATATTGTTGAGGTGTAATAGTCTATGTAATAGAGTTTAACATTAGTAACTGAAATTGTAGGGACCTAATCTATTATACACAATTTGAGTCGAATTGATGAATACAAACTTATGAAGACTATATCAAGCGTTTGAGCAAAGAGAAGCAAGTGATAATAAAATGATACTGAGCTTATCGTGCACTACTGAATTACTCTATAGATTAGTAAAGGGGAGTTAAATTAGAAGGTGAAAGAAAAAAATATTTTATTGATTATTGAAGAGATGATTATAATGACCGTAAAAAAGGATTTAAATAGAGAAACCACTAGAGTCCTAGTAGGAAACTAACTCCTACTATGTAACTACTAAATATTGATAACTGTTGGGATATGATGAATCTAGAGCAGAATAATACTAAAACATGAACAAGAGAGAAAGAGAGAAAGAGATTTATTGATAATCATGATCGTGTTCTCTGTACATAGTACAGTGATATATATAGACATCCCAGAAGGATTCCCTATTCTACTCTAACTCTCCCCATAACCCTATTGGGCTTATGGGTTTGCTAGGAGTCTATATAGGACACCCCAACCCTGTTGGGTTCCTAGCTTGGGCTTGGACCCAACTCCTAACGCTCCCCCTTAGGGTGTTCCATACTAGGACGACTTGCCTCATTAAAATCTCTGCCTTGCAAAACCCCTTGGGCAAAAATTTGTGCAGGGAAAGAGTACAATCATATTCCCTATATGGGTTATAGACGCGTAGACATTGCCTCATCAAAACCTCCAGCCAGTAAAACCTCCCAGGATAAAAACTGTACTATCAGGAAAAAGAGTACAACACGCATGTGTCTACGTCAGGCTGAGACTACTCCCCCTGACATTGATTTCCCTAAGATCTATCTCCCTGAGATCTATCCCCATAAGATAATAAATCTTGTAAACTGCGCATGCCGATTCCATGAACCAATCTCTTAAACGTAGGATATGTAAAAGCGTTCGTGAATAGATCAGCCGGGTTATCTTCTGAATGGACTTGAACAACATCGATCTTGTAGGGGCTTGATCTTCATTGAGAAGCGAAGATGGCTCTTACAACACGGAGGTCAACCTCTCATCAAAGATGTACAAGTATATGGCCTAAAAAGAAACTAATTAGAGACAAATACTTGCGTAGAGGCCCGAATGTGACTCTCTACAACCTCTGATGAGGATTTTTAAACTGTGATTCTATTACTGATGAGTAATAATAAAGATCGAATACAGTTGTAAGTGGTCAAAGGTAAAAAGCATAGGGTTTGGATAGGATTTTTCTAACCCCTTCTTGGTTTCCCCTCTCTTATTTATAAAGACATAAGAGGCTGAGTCACCAAGAGTGGGCTAGGCTACATGATTGCTGTCTGGGTTTTCCGGCGGTGGCATTTATTACGGACATCCCTGTCACTATAGCTGAGAGACCAATTAATGCGTCGTTCAATCCGTTTGAGCTGACTGCTAGTCTCATCATACTTCTGCTATTCAAACGTTCAGTCGAAGGGTATCTGCTGTTATGTGCTAATCCGTTCTCAAAGGTTTATCTGCTGTCGAGGCTTCGACTACAAGAGTTCCTTGAGGGGCTTGATTCTGAGTCGAAATAGTCTTTGATATGCTCGAGTAGGATACGAAGTAGACTTCGAGTGAGGAGGTTGAAGGCTGCGAGTAGGCTACCACATTCACCCCCTCTTAGCAAGGGTCTCAAAGCCAGGTGGAGAGGCGTTTTCTGAGAAAACTGCTGTCTTAGAACCTGTTCTTGTTTGACCATTGGTTTCCGGGAAAATAATAAAGTGGGGGGTGGACTAATTAATAGGTGTAGGTGGGTAAAAGGTAATAAATGAGGTGAAGGCTATAAAAATTGGTTCTTGTCCGGGGATTCTGTATCTTCTTCCATCTTCAACATTGCTCTGTTCATCATTCTGAATATCTGAATTGATAGCCAGCCCAATACCCGTTATCAGAAGAAGATGGGGTTTGCCCGTGATCGTCGTGTGGGGCGGAAAATGGCGGAGCTGCACATGAGGTTTTTCAGACAACATGATCTGAATTGGGACATGCCAGATCTTGTGGATGAAGTTTGGTATGAAGGCATGAAGTTTTGACTGGTCGAATGGGGGGTTTGTTGGTATGAGAGATTTAATAAATCTGAGGTAATTTATTGAAGACTCTTCGAGGTGTAGACTAGTCGAATGTTCGAGTTCGGAAGTGTAACGTCGGTGAATTTTGATAGTGTATCGAAGGTGAAGTTTGATAGTGTATCGAAGCTGAAGTTTGATTTGACTGGCCGATCTGACAATCCAAACGGCTGGTCTGTCAGAGTGGTACGTGCGTTTAGGGCAGTGTGCCGGGAAGTAATGATTATGTTTTACTCGTTTGACGAAAGGAGTGGTGATCTAACTATTGGATTCTGACTGTTTAGTTTCGATCTGGGAGAATAAGGTTCGAGATGCTTCAGCAGTGCATGTAAATTTAGGTAAACGGGTTGTTCACACGTGGAAAATGTTAAGGGTATATTTGTCAAAGCACACTGTTAGCCGAAAAGCCGGGGAGGTGGGGTCGTGGTAATGATAGCGGTTTATAAATTGGGGTATTTTTGGGTTTTTGAAATATATATAAGTGAGAGATGAGGAATTACTGTGCCAGTTTACTGTGAAAACCATAGAGAGTGAGAAGGGGAAGGACAAGCACCATTGCGAACGTGGAAGCTGTTAGGGCATCTGAGGCTGTGATCTTTCTGATTTAGGGGGTAGTTCTGCTAATTTCAGGTATGGCATTTGATCTCTGTGAACTTTGTTCTGTTTGTTTTTTTTTGGTTTAGATAGTAGAGGCGGAACAATCTGTGTTTGTGGTTTAGAAATGGCACTCGAGAGGTCGGAGAGGGGAAAGGTCTGGGTTATGACCCGGTCTGTGGTTTGTTTTAGAGGGGGTAGATAGGATGGTCACAAAATTTGTTCGAGTTTGTCGATCTAATTGCGGCCTCTTCTTCTGGGGCTAAAAATGGATAACCGTCCGGCTTCGAGACGGGCACTGATAGATGAAGAGATCGAAGAAATTGAAGCTAGTATTTCTGGTCGAGCCCCAATGGGTGATGGTAGTGATGTAGAAGTTTTAGATGTAATAACCGAGGCCCCATTATCAATGGTACTGCCTGCTAAGGAGGTTGTGGTTTCGAGGCGTTGGAGGACGATAGTAACTAAGAATAGTGAGGAAGAGGAAAAAGTGTAGGGGGAGAGGGATGATGTAGAGCCCTCGGGTGAGGGAGAGGGAGATAAAGGGCATTGTAGCGATAACGGGGATTCGACTGAGTCAAATGGCATTGGGGGTCTCGTTGTAGCGAAGGATAGGGTTAGGTTAGAGTGGTTTGCGGGTAAGTTAGAACTGTCGAAGGTAGGGATTTTTTTAAGTGTTGTAGGGGCGGGATTGACCTTTAATCGAATCCTGGGAGCGGGAATATGGCTTATAGGGGCCAGATTCGATTGGGGATGGAGTTACTGCTCCGAAGGCTGGTGAAAGAAGTTCTAAATTTTTGGGAGGTGGCTCTAGTGCAAATGAACGGGATTTTTATGAGATGATGAAGGTGATAGAGGGGATGAATGTAAAATTGGCTAGTGAGGGCCAAAATTTGATTAAGTGGTTTGATATTTTTACCTTTTATTCGAGGAAGGCGAGTCAGAACCCAGGGACCTATCACATCCAATGTCACCCTGAGAAACCTTGGTTCTTTGATCTGTGCTCGATGGGTCGAGGGTGGAATAAAGATTTTTTGATAGTGAGAGGTAACTTCGAGAATGTAGACGAGGATGACCCTTATAAATTGCATCATAGGGTATATAATGAAAGTAAGTTTATTGTCGAAGGGTTTGTTGTTGATGTGCTTCTGAAATAAGTGATAACTGTGTTTTGTTTTACTGTTGTAGGTTTGGGAAGTTCGACTAAGGATAATCCGGTGAATTACATTGATAATCTGCTCAAGGCTAGTGAAGACTGGGTAAATTCGGTTTTTGACAGTCTCAAAATCAAGAGGCAAAGGATGAAGAAGGCTGAATCCCTGCTTCGAAGTGTACCCACTACGCTGAAGCAAGCAAAGAGAGAAAGAAGTGAAGGTTCTTCCAAGAAGTCAAAGGAAATGGGAGGAGAGGAGTTACCGAGGAACTATCAGTTTGTGCCGAGACCTCGCAAGGGGTCGAAGCAAGTGGCAGAGGTGCCCGAAGTGGCTGTCGATGCTTCGAGGTTAAGGCCAAGGCCAGTATCGACTCATGTTGAGAAAGGGAAGAGTCGTGCTGCACCCGAAGCCCCGAAATTATAGCAATCGAAGGATGGCCAATGCAAGAGGCGTAGGGCACTGGGGGAGGACGATACATGGGAGGAGGATGAAGAAATGATAAAGGTGGAACGACAGGAGCAGGCTATTGCTAGGCAATCTTCGATGGTCAAACTCTGGGAGGACGACCCAGACGAGACGTCGAAGGAAGTAAAGAGGTACATGTTTTAGGTAACTATATACTGCTCCTTATTGTGATATTCTGAAATGTCTTTCAAATTCTTCGAGTTTTGAGGTTCACTGACTGATTGAATATTTTAGCAGGCGGATGCTTGGGTGCGAACGTGCAGCAAGGCTATGAAGTCAGTAAAAGCAAAGTTTCGGCAAGCAAGGGAAAATCTTGATCTTTCCCGTGGGACGGAGGCATCATTGGTGTCTGAGGTGAAGAAGTTGAAGCATGACCTTGGGTTTCTTACCGAATCTTATGATGAGAGACTCGAACTTCAGCGGTCGAGGCTGTAGCGGGAGTGGGCTGCAAAGCCTATAGTGTGTGAGATGGAGAAGGCTGAACAAAAGGTGCGGTTCCTGGGACTATACGATGGCGAATGCAAGGTGACTGTGAGGTTGAAGACTTTCATAGATGAAAAAGGGTATGACCCTGATACACTTGAACCGTATCCTGTGTCTCCAGAATTTGTTGAAGGTGATGAGGTCCAGCTGAAGGAAGTGGAGTTGCCCGTTGTTCATGAGACAGTTTGGAGTACTGAAGGTGGTGGAGATACTTCTCTCCTTGGAGCACCCAGTAGTGGTCTTGTTGATGGTAAAGCTGTCAGAGTCTCAAATGAAGCCGCCAAGGTTGCTGATGGTGGAGCGTCTGTGAATCAAGAATGTGAGACCGTGCCGGTGTGAGGTACTTATAGTTGGGGTTGTTCGTCATTTTCCGCTGACATGTGGTGATTTGTAATATGTTGAACTGTGCTGCTGCAGTTTTTCTTTGAACTTCTGTTATTAATTCTGAACCTGCTGATGTATATTTTCTGTAGTACATTATGAGTCTGCTGAATCTAACTTTCCGATGTAGTGCCTTAGTAGTCATGCTATCTTATACTAACCTTGGAATGTTGGAATTTGCATGCTTATTCTACTGATTTTGCTTGCTTTGAACTGTTGATGATTGATCTTTGACTTGCTCTGCGACTGCTGTGTTGACATATAATATTTAAGATACTTCCTTGATGTTTACATGACTGTAGCATTGTTGATCCATGTAGAATGTGGATGTAATGTGGATCAAACTCTGTATGTTCTTTTGGACATCGAAGGCCGAAGCCACAGTATTGTTGAAAACTCGAAACATTTCCTGGTCGCCCCCGAGTATTAGTCGGGGCGAGGGTACGTGATACCTAGGGGAAACCCAGAAATGTGCTGAACTTCGAAGGCCTAAGCCACAGCGAAGCAATCGAATCGCTTCCAACGCATTCCCGAGGGTCCGGTCTTTCGACCATCCTTGCCCCTCGAGTTTGTTCGAATGTTGGAAACTTGAGTAATTCAAGGTCGTCCCCAAGTATTTGTCAGGGTGAGGGTGGACATGATACCTAGGGCAGACCAAGAAAAGGACTGTACTTCATCGGCTTCAGAGTCTGGACGAAGGAATATCGAATCGTCTCCAATGCATCCCCAAGGGTCTGGTCTTTCGACCATTCTTGCCCCTCGAGTTTGCTAGAATTTTGGAGACTTGAGCAATTCAAGGTCGCCCCCAAGTATCTGTCGGGGTGAGGGTGGACAAGATACCCGAGGTAAACCAAGAAAAAGGCTGTACTTCGAAGGCCGCATCCACAACGAAGGAATATCGAACTGCCTCCCATGCATCCCTGAGGGTCAGGTCCTTCAATCATCCTTGCCCCTCGAGTTTGCTCGAATTTTAGAGACTGGAAAATTGTCAAGATCATCCTCGAGTACCAGTTGGGTCGAAGGTTGACATGGTATTCGAGTTAAGCCAAGAAATTCATAGTGAAACATGAGACGAAGTATTGGTGACAAAAGCCTCATTTATTGATTATCCAGGATTACATCGGTGGTACATGATTGTAGGTAAGGCCTTTTATAAGAGACCAACTGCATTGTGTTACAAGGGTTCGGTAGAGGCTCTTCGTCTTCTGTCATCAAGTAGTAAGATCCTTTGTTTGTTTTATCGTAGACAATGTAGGGTCCTTCCCAAGATTCGGCTAATTTGCCAGCATTCGCAGGCTTCGTCGACTGATTAACACGTCGGAGTACTAGATCTCCAACATTGAAACTTCGTGGTCGAACTCGCTTGTTGTAAGATTTATGAAGTGATGCGTGGCAGCGGCCCAGGTTGGCGATGGCTCGGCCTCTGGTTTCATCGATCCACAACATGTTGCATGCGAGTTCGAACTCATTATCTTCATCTAGGAGGTTAGGATCTCGAGTGGGTATTTCAAACTGATTTGGTAGTACTGCTTCTGTTCCATATGTTAGGAGGAAGGGGGTGCATCCGGTAGACTTTCTTGGTATTGTGCGATAGGCCCAGAGGACGTGCTGCAACTCTTGATCCTATTGTCCTTTATTTATATCGACTTTCTTCTTCAGACCATCAATGATAGTTTTGTTAATTGCTTCGAATTGACCGTTGCCCTGGGGGTAGTAAGGTGTGGAGGGCGAGAAAATAATGTTGTGTTTTTTGAGGAAATTCCTTACTTTACTGCCAACGATCTGGGAACCATTAT
Organism: Kingdonia uniflora; assembly: GCA_014058105.1. Lineage (NCBI taxonomy): Eukaryota > Viridiplantae > Streptophyta > Magnoliopsida > Ranunculales > Circaeasteraceae > Kingdonia > Kingdonia uniflora. The sequence continues at coordinate 726,165 of JACGCM010002073.1, forward strand.
CGCACTGAATCATGTGGGGGCAGCCGAAGCGAGTGATGATTATTTCCCATAAAAACTTGATAACTTCCTCTTCTCTGGTTCGGCATAAGGGAACAGCTTCGACCCATTTGGTAAAGTAATCAGTGGCAAAGAGGATGTTTTCTCTGTTACTCAAAGATTTTGGAAACGGGCCGATGAAGTCGATGACCTATCTTTTGAATGGCCAAGAAACTTGGCTGACATGAAGATCTCGAGAGGGGCAATGGATATCATGAGCATAACGCTGACATTTGTTACAATGTGCTGCATATTCTGAAGCTTTCTTTTTCATATCGAGCCAAAAAAATCCTTGGGTTACAGCTCGAAGGGTCAAAGATCGACCAGCGGTGTGAGCACTACAGGTACCTTCGTGAAGCTGTGCTAAGATTCGAGAGGTTTCGGTATTGGATATACATCGAAGGAGGACGCCATTTGGGGATTTGCAATGTAGTTCATTGTTATGGATAGTGTATCTACGACAGTTTTCTAACAGTGGACGTCTGGCTTTGGGATCATCGAGAAGGGTGGCGTTGGTAAGGTAGCGAAGGAATGGTGTTCGCCAATCATCTAAATCGAGACTCTCGCCCCTCAGTATTGATGGCATTGATTTCCATCTGGTCGATATTTGGGCGTTCGAGTACATTGATGTGGAGGGTTCGAGATTCTGTCTGTCCCAGCATAGCTGCTATGTAGGCGAAGGCATCGGCATGTCTGTTTTCTCATCGAGGATAATGGGTAATTGTTGATTTTTCGGGAAATCGGTCCATGCACTGTTGCACAAGTAAAGCGTAGTCAGCCATGCGACCGTTAGCTTGATTTTCTCCTGAGTAATGTCTCTGAATGAGTTTGGAATCTGTAAAGACTGTGAGTTTGGTAATGTCGAGATCGAGTGCGAGGTCGAGACCATGGATCAGTGCTTCATACTCTACTTCATTATTGGAACATTCAAAGATAAGTTTATATGCTTTCTCTATTCGGTCCTTAGTCGGTATGACCAAGACAATACCAATTCCTGAACCATTGGGTCCTGCGAAGCCATCTGTGAATAAACGCCAACCGGTAAGGGGGTCCCATGGATCTACGACTTCAGGTTGATCTTCCGGTAGATCATCTTCGTGTTCTTCCCAGTCGCAATCTTCGACCAGGAAGTCGGCGAGGAAATCTGCTACTGCTTGGCCTTTCTGAGATATTTGCTTCTCGAGGGTTATGTCGTGCTCGCCAAGGTATACAGACCATTGTTGTACTCGTCTGGATTTTTCTTTTTTACTAAGTACTTCGCGGAGAGGGTAACTCGTGATGACACGAATGGGGTTGGCCTAAAAATATGGTTTGAGCTTGCGGGCTGAATAAACAAGTGTCAGGAGAAATCGCTCAAGTTTGGAATAACGGGTTTCGGCAGGGGTCACAGGTTTTTTGATGTTGGAATCAAGGCGAATGAGTACGGAACTAATTGAAGTTTCTGTGGCAGCGAGATATAAGGAAAGTGTTTCACCTTCGATGGGGGTACTGATGATGGGTGAGCGGCCAAGATAAGTTTTGAGTTAGAGAAAGGCGTCTTCGCACTCAGGGGTCCAATTGATCTCAGGGTTGTTTTTCTTTCTTATTTTATAGGTGCCCTGACTACATAAGAGGGAGAAGAGCCAAGCACATCTATCAGAGGACTTGTAAATAAAACGGTTTAGGGTTGTTATCCTGCCAACCACCTTTTAGACGTCTCTCTTTGTTGTAGGTGAGGACATGTCAATGAGGGCTCGAATATGGGTGGGGTCGATTTCGATGCCACGTTTACTGATAAGGTGGCCCAAGAATTTTCCGGATGAGAAGCCAAACTGGCACTTCTCTGGGTTGAGTTTCATTTTATAGGTGCGAAGTATTGAGAAGATGTCGGTCAGGTCGTGGATGTGGGTCTGTTTTTGTATACTCTTGCATAACATGTCGTCGATGTAGACTTCGACTGACTTGCCAAGCAGGGGTTTAAACAAAGTTGTGACGAGACGCTGGTAAGTGACACCAGCATTTTTAAGGCCGAAGGGCATGACATTAAAACAATAAAGGCCTTGTTTAGTTATGAAGGAAATTTTAAGTTGATCTTCTGGGAGGAGGGGTACCTGATTGTAACCTAAAGCTGCGTCCATCATGGATAGGCGCTAGTGTCCATCAGTGGCATCGAGGAGTGCTGAAATGGTCGGTAGTGGAAAACTATCTTTCGGTGTGTGTTTATTGTTTTTGGTGAAGTCGACGCAGATTCGGATCTTTCCGTTCTTCTTAGGAACTGCCACAATGTTTGATATCCAGTCAGTGTACTTGACTTCTCTGATAAAGCCTGCGGCTATAAGCTTGTCTACTTCGAGGTTAACCGCTTCTCGAAGTCGTGGTGCCAGGGTACGCTTCTTTTGTTTGACTGCCATAGAATTAGGAATGAGATCGAGGTGATGGCATGCCAGGCTGGGGTCGACACCAGGCATCTCTTAAAATGTCCAAGCAAAGATGTTCGTGTTTGCTCGAAAGAAATCTGTAAGCTCGAGGCGTTCGGTCTCACTAAAAAATTCCAATAAATGTTCCTCGACCAGGGCCGTCGAGTTCGATATAAACGGTAGGCTCAATATGGGGGGGTGGTATCTGTTGAAGTTGATGGGATAAAAAAGGTACAGTGATTGCTATGAGAGTCTGACAATTTTTCTGGTCTGGTCAATTTTTGGGTGCTCGCATGAGCGGGCGAGAAGTTGAGATCCTTTGAGGTTCCACGTACCCTAGAAGTTACAAAACGAAGGGTTAGGTGATAGGTCGAGGGTATAGCTCGCATAGCATGAAGCCAGTCCCGACCTAGTATACCGAGGTATTCGGATTTCTTGTCGATGACAAGGAAGCTGGTTTGAAGGGTGAGGGGTCATGTGGTGACAGGTAGGCTGATACGACAGACGACAACTTTGGTAGTCCCATTGAATCCTTTTAACTCGACGTTGGCTGGGGTAATGAGTTCAGTTTTATGCATTTTTTTATGGTGGGTAGAAATAGGACATCAGCTGCACTTCCTGTGTCGATGAGCATTGTGTGAAGGACAATGTTCTCAATCATAATCATAATGACCAGATGATCGGAATGAGGGAAACGGACGTGTGACGTGTCACAATTGATGAAAGAAATGCCCTCGAGACGAAGGTGACGGTTACATTCTGCTGGCAGTAGGGCAGAGAATTTTTCCTGGTAAGAAAGTTTGTAACATTCCCCGATGCACTTTCGTTTACTATGCGAACGACCACTGTCTATATTGTTGACTTTGATGAAATATGATCGGTAGATATGTACCACAGCTGGGTCAGCAGTAGGGGTGGAGAGGGATTGGAGGTAAGACTCATCAAGATAACTGGAAAGGTCGGTAACGTACTGGTGCAGACGTCCGGCTCGGAAGATGATTTCGAGAGAACGTTGGAGGGCGAAGCATTTGTTCGTATGGTGACAATTACATTTGTGATTGGCGCAATAAGGCTCCCCAGGTCTAACTTTAATTGGGAGAGGGATGTACCATATGGGGTCTGCCTAAATGTGCAGTAAGTGGGTACTGAGGGGGACGGTGAGTGTAGGCAAGATAGGCTTCGATCGCTTTTTGCGAGCTTCAGCACTACTGTCAGTATAAGGGCGTTTGTGCCTCCCAGTCTCCTGTGAGCCGGCAGCGATCAAGGGTAGCGGAGTGGGATGCGAATGCTGTCGCGATTTATTGAAATGGGTAGTGTTCGAAGGTTGGGTATGTTTGTGGGATTCTTGAAGTCTTTCGAGGTCGATGAAGTCGTTGACTTTCGAGAGTATCTCTTCGAGTGTTTGGAGCTTGTGGAGGACAAGGTACTCTTTTACTCGACTATGATCAGGCAGAGCATTTGAATATGAGAAGATAGCATTTGCACAGTCGAGGTTCTCTATTTTCCGTGACTTGTCGAGGAATCGCTTTGTGAAGGCTTCGAGGGTCTCTGTGCTTGACTTTCTGAAATTAAATAATGCGTTAACTCTAACTTCTTTGTCTTTGTTGAAGGAAAACTGGGTAACGAAGAGCTGCGTGAGTTGCTCGAAGCTTCGTATCGTGCCATTTGGGAGATTGTGATACCATCGAAGTGGGTTTTTAGTGAGGCTAGTTGGGAAAAGTCAACATAACAGGTAGTTGGCAGTAGAGTAAAGGCTTAGTGAGTTTAGAAATTCGAAAATGTAGATTTTGGGGTCTGTGTTACGATATTTGTTGAGCTTGGGGGCACGAAAATTGGGGGGTATGTCGATGGCGAGTAGGGTGGCACAAATGGGATTGCTGAGGCAGCTCTATGAGTTTAAGGCTGGGCTTGCGCTGACGCGAATAGCGGGTTGTATCTTGTGGTCGAAGTCTTGTTGCATGACATATGCAGGAGGGGGAAATTGGTAATGTCGATGGTTGCAGGGTCGAATGTGTGGTATATATTCAGCACTGCGCTCCCCGATTTGGTCTCGAGCGGGACGACGCTCGCCGAGCCGGTCTTTGACGGGCCGAGGGTGTCTTGATGAATGGAGGGTGGAGTCAGAAGAGTCTTCTGTGGGGTGGATTCTGAGGTGGATAGAGCCAGTGGGGGGAATAGTACGGGGAATACCTTCGACACCGATAGGAGCTAGGGGTAACTCGAGGTTTATTGAGGGTCCAAGGCGGACGCGGGCAGATACTCGCGATTGATCCGGTACCTGGGACTAACGGGCGGGTTCCAAGGGCTCTAACCTTTGAAGTTCTCGGACTGTGTTGAGTAGCTCATCGATTGCTCGATTTTCTCTATTTTCGTTGTCTACTCGGCGATTTCGTTCGGTTTCCAACGCCTGCGGTAGTTTTCTCGTTGCTGGGTGAGTTGATGTTGATGGCGCTCTTCTGCTTGAGCAATTTGCTGAGATAGTAAAGCGACTTGAGCGGCGACTCTGTCAATGGAGTTGTCTGCCTGAGTTGAGTTGGCACAGCGGGAAGGGGCCATTGAAAATGAGCGGTAAATTGTAGGAAAGAAAGGAAGGTAACAAAGACGAGGTAACTGATAGTGTGGGAAGCACATACGGTGCCAATTGTAGGGGCTTGATCTTCGTTGAGAAGCGAAGATGGCTCTTACAATACGGAGGTCAACCTCTCATCAAAGACGTACAAGTATATGGCCTAAAAAGAGACTAATTAGAGACAAATACTTGCGCAGAGGCCCTAATGTGACTCTCTACGACCTCTGATGAGGATTTTTAAACTGTGATTCTATTACTGATGAGTAATAATAAAGATCAAATACAGTTGTAAGTGGTCGAAGATAAAAAGCATAGGGTTTGGAGAGGATTTTCTAACCCCTTCTTGGTTTCCCCTCTCTCTTATTTATAAAGACATAAGAGGCTGAGTCACCAAGAGTGGCCCAGGCTACATAATTACTGTCTGGGATTTTCGGCGGCGGCATTTATTACGGACATCCCTGTCACTGTAGCTAAGAGGCCAATTAATACGCCGTCCAATCCGTTTGAGCTGACTGCTAGTCTCATCGTACTTCTGCTATTCGAACGTTCAGTCGAAGGGTATCTGCTATTATGTGCTGATCCATTCTTGAAGGTTTATCTGCTATCGAGGCTTCGACTACAAGAGTTCCTTGCGGGGCTTGATTCTGAGTCGAGATAGTCTTTGATATGTTCGAGTAGGATACGAAGTAGACTTCGAGTGAGGAGGTCGAAGGCTGCGAGTAGGCTACCACAGATCTCATTCGTCTTCTGCAACTCGTGTATGTAGAAGAACTTTTGAAATAAGCTTCGTTTTGTCACCTTAAATAAATCCGCCTTTAACTTGAACGATACAAGTTGCATTGTCTTCATAAAGTGTTGTCGGTTTATTTTGGATAGAATTCAGACCACAACTTCCGTTGATATGGTTGATCATAGACCGCAACCAAAAACATTTGTTGTCGGCTTCATGTAATGCAAGAATCTCCGTGTGGTTAGAGGATGTATTAACCATCATCTGCTTCACTGATCTCCATGAAATGGCAGTATCTCCATACAATAATACATAACCCGATTGTGATCGGCCTTTATGTGGATCTGACAAATATCTTGCATCGGCGTATCCTATAATTTCCCATTTTCCAAGTTGTGGATAGAACATACCCTAGTCTTTCGTGCCGATGAGATATCTTAGAATGTGCTTGATCCCATTCCAGTGCCTTTGGGTAGGGACCGAACTATGGCAAGCTTAATAGTTCACTGTGAATGAGTCATTAGGTCTAATATACCCAACTAACTATAGTAAAGCACCTCCTAGCTATGGTGTCACAGCCCTAGGAGTTTCTCCCACCATTAAGATGGTGGAAGATGTCGTTGTCCATACCCAAGTGTTGGACGCGCAATAAACAACTTAGCACCGTGTACTACATCCATATCGAAGTGTTAGATAACTTTTCTGATATATATTGCTTGGTGTATGAGTACCACTATCAAGATGTTTGATCTCCAAATCGAGATACTCTTGATTTCCCAAGGTCTTGTATTTCGAATTCCTTCCCGAGGTATTCGGCGGCTCTCGCGATCTCCCCCGGAGGTCTAATGATATCCAAATCACTTAGTACACTGTTATGATAAGTGAAGCTAATATCTGTGTTCTAAATAAGAACGTATGGATAGATAAGGATATTTGCAAAGTCTCTGACCTTCAAATACTCAGTCAACTTACTATGTCTTATGGGCCCATTGCTTCAAGTCAACAATAACTTTTCTAGTTTTATTATGTACACACCTCTTGTGTCGGGCTTAATTGCTTCCAGAAGCTTATACCATCCCAAGTAGCTTCATGTATATATCCATATCTAGTTTCCCATATAGATACGCGGTATTTACATAAGGCGCATGTCTAGCTTGTCCCCGACAACTTGATAGACTGATCAGTACCGAAACGTTATAGCGTCCATAACCGGGTAATAGGTCACACTTCACTTGATGCCAGATCTCTTAAAGATTTCTTGGGCAACTAGTCTTGCCTTGATCAAATTATTTCTCCGAGTTAATCGTGTTTCCGTACCTTTCCCATTTATAATCGACAGGCTCAATGGTAACATTTCGTATTATGCGCAAGCTAAGCTTCACTTGGATTCCTGACACCTACTTTTGTTAATGTACAACAACACACAGTCTTTTACAATTAGTGGTTTTGAATACTTATCCTAGATGATGAGCACAACAACGAATATGAATACCTTATCAATGAGTGGCTCCATCCTCAATTAACCGACTATACCATTAGTCATATGTGTCCCTTATTCTGCAGTACCCCAGCTCAAAATACTTTCTTCCAACGGTGCTCCGCATTAAGCGCGAGCCTCAGATTTTTTTACGGTACTATTTCCCCTGGAACGTTCTGCTGTGTATGTGTATTACTTGCAGGTGCATACACTTACGGTACTTCAATAGTGTTTATAAATGTATCTAGCAATTCATTTATGACCTATTGAAGATTTGTAATCTGTTGAACCTTATGGTTACCTAACTTATGTATAGGGATCTAGATGAGACAACAATGGTATTTTCCATGACCTCTTGGAGACATCCGTAGCATTGCCTGTCATATCACCCCCAATGCTTGGAATATCATCTCATCAAAGTGACAATAATTTGCCCTGCAGAATATACGTTGCCAGTAGGTTTTAAATATCCAGTGATAAATATGAATCATAACCCACATAATACCAGGCCGACGTGGAGGGTTCCATCTTCATGCATAGTAGTGTGATTGGCACCTATACAGAACATCCAAATGTTCGTTGATAAGTGACACTGGGCTCCGACCAAGTTACTATTCACTTTTGGGAAAAAATAATTTGATGATTTTGCTAAAGGATGAACCCTAATCAGTGTTGTGGGAGAAAAAATTCATATCCCATATACTAGCTGGAAGTTGTGATCGTAATAACAGTAGCCTAACAATTATCTGAAATCGCTTGATTAGGTTCTTCGCCAATCCCGAGATGGGTATGGTATGGGGTACTCACGATGCTCAATCATCTATCCCATTTAGCGGTAAAATAATCATCAAAAGCCTGTGAGTCACACTCTCAAGCCCCCGTCAAATCGCATCAATCGACTTTGATCGGTTAACCCAGGAACTGAGCCTGCGATTGAATGATCTAAGTGAGAAATCATGTTAACGTTGCATTCCTAGAACCATCTCCTAAATGCGTCTTTTATGACCATAAATATTTAAGTGTGCCACTATGTGGATGGAAAGGTCCACATGGATCTCTATGGATGTTGTTGGAGCAAAGGCTGGAGATCCCACTCCACCTTGGTCATAATAGACTTTCTTTGAAAGCAATCATTACACGTACATTCTCTGGATCTTCTCTCCCTTCAAGGAAAGTTGAGATGTAATCCTGATAATCATCCTCGCTATCCGAGCCCTGAGGAGTGTATTAGAAACTATTCCAATAGCGTGTTTTATCCTTTAAACATGGAGTGAATGCACATAACCCTGTCTGTCATGTTCTCCGATAATCATTACGTGATAAGTATTATCATGTATCTTCTGAAACTCAGTAAAATCTGGCAGGATTTACTAGTTTACAAAGTGGACTAGATACCCTGTATCGTACCGTTAGAGAGTAATAGCGTAACGCATCTAGTGCGTTCTATCATGTTGGTCGTGCCAATGATATTCATGCCATCCCTGATGCACAAGGTTAGATTTGAAATATATTCATATTGCAAAAGGATCGAGTACGTGGTACTAATGTCTCATAGATATGTGTCACCACTCATCCGATTATCGGTCATGCTCAATGAGCAGAGAGATCCATAAGCAGGCTGTTTGTAGTAGATCAACTATCATACATAGAATTTAACTACTTCCCAAGTAATAAATTCGAGTAATCATAATTTAGATCAAATAGAGATTCTCATGTATGTCACGAGCACTTTATTGAAATATAAATGATATGTTCCCAATAAAATCAAAAATACTGACAACAAAAAGTAAATCAAGTCTGCCTAGAAAAGAAACTACTAGTGCTCTCTCTAATGTGACATCACATGTCTACTGAGAAATCATTACGGAATACTCCGTATGTTGATCCATGACGGCATCAGTATCGCTGAAGAAGTTTGACGCTGCAAACTCCAGAGGGGCAGAGTTAGCATAAATAACTGCATGGTGGGTTCGGACTCTGTCACCGGTAGCCACCCGTGGTACAAGGCATTCTCGTGCCCAGTGTCTTGTGTCACCGCAGTTAAAGTAAGTAGATCCCTGATCAGTCTTCTTTTCCTTCTTCACATTTCCTTGTGTCCAGGATTTCTAAAATCCTTTACCTCTCATAGGGCCAAAGGGTATCTGGTTCCCACCCTTTCTATATCCCTGGTAGCCTCTCCTGCCCCTTCCATATCGCTGTCCCCGACGTGCAGAGTTATTTCCCCGAAATTGAACATTGTTTGATGCAGGCAACGGTGTACTCCCAGAAGGCCATATAGCATAATTCTTCATCAGAAGTTCATCGTTCTGCTCAGAGAAGAGCAGTGCCTGAATCAAGGCTGCATGAGTCTTCAACTTCTCTCGCCGATTTTGCCTCTGAATCGTAATATTGCTAGCATGGAAGGTTGATAGAGTCTTCTCTAAGCATCAGTGACTTTCTTCTCACACAACTCAAGTATAGAAGTGATTTTATGGACGGTTGAGTTGTAATTAGCGACCATCCTAAAATCTTGGAACCTAAGGGTTTTCCATTGGTGGATTGCTTTTAGGAGCATAATGGTCTTATGATGACCGTAACGCTCATGCAAGTGTGCCCATAAGTCAGTTGGCTCAACCTTGTTGAGGTATTCAGTCTTCAGGTCATCCTGAATATAATGACAGAGGATAAACAAAACCCTTGCTTTGTCTATGGGATCTTCCTTGTTGCCAATGACGATGGTCTACTACAGACCAAGTGACCTCAAGAAGAAGTTAGCCTCAATGCACCAAGTGAGGTAATTATTGGCTCCAATGAGCAACAATGGTGGAAATTTAACATTTTTAAGCTTCGCAGACATCTGTAATACAAAATAGATATCGTAATGAGAGACAATACTCGATAAACATATTTATTGCATGAAAGAAAAATCATAGAACTTAGAATAAAGCTAAAAAAATGATTCCCAATCATATTATAGGTGAACCCTGTTCATTTTTTAAAACTCATAAAATTATTTTATAATAATTAAATCCTAAATTTTACCCTGTAAAAATGGTGATTTTAATCTTATGTGTGCATTTTAATAGAGTCTTAGCCAAGATTATTATTCAAAACCACTAGATGCGTATTATCCTTATACTGAGAACTAGGGTGTTCTAAGCCTTTGAGTTCTATAAAGGTCTATATATTCTAGCCAAATAATCAATTTGCTATGAATATGAGGTGTATTAAATGTTTAGCTGACAAGTGGTTCCATCCCGAAGTCAGCTCAGTTCACAAGATAGGTTGATCAGGCCGTTCTTTAAACTAACATTCTAGGGTACTATAGGTTGTTATTAATGCCTATATACCTCTAAATGTTATGCATATAACATCTAATTGCATCTAGATACGAAAAATTGGTTTCTCAGACACCAAGTTTTTAGAAATTAGACGAAGTCAATTCCCAATTGAGCTCTAGTTATTTGTCCTGGACAAGTAACTATGATTTAGATATGACTCACAGTTGTATGCTAAATTAGTTTTAGTTTCGTATTATCAGTGATCCCCGATCATGATAATTAGTATCCTAGGGGCATATCAGTAATATCCTAGGGGCATATCAGTAATATCCTATTAACTATCGTAAGATACTTAAATAGGTATTACACCATGTACTTATATCACAGATAACTGAGCCAATGTCCCTATACGAGGCACCTATTCCCAAAAAAATTTAAAAAATATTTTGCATAAAAAAAAATGGGTCCCCCACGGGGTAGGTCCAGTTTATAAGATTTTTTTTAAAAAAATTGGGCTCAATTTGACAAAAAATATGGCTATTAATAGCCATTTTAGTGTCTGACTCAGTCTGGGTCAAGGACTGGACCGGGATAACATGGTCTGACTCGGTCACACGTTCCCTGCACGTGTACCACACGTGTCACACACGCATACGTGTCACCGCCGGGGAATATTCTGGTGACCGTTGAAGAATATTCTGGTCACCAATCAGCCAAATTTTATGACAAATCCTGGAATCAGGCCTCCGGTTACTGCCACGTGCCACATGTGCCATACATGCCACGTCAACGTCAGTGTGCCATGTGTCCTCGACACGTGTCACTGATGACGTCATTATGGATAAGGATGACGTCATAATAATAATAAATTGATGACGTCATCGACAAAAAAAACGCTGTTTTTGGCCGTGAAACTGTGAAGTTTCAACGAGCTATTCCTGGCGATTGGGACATCTCCCCAGAGACATGCCATATATCGTTGGAAAGCTCTCGGAGCAGGCTATCCAACCGTAGTGGTCTCGCCTCCATCCGATCTTCATAATGAAAGATATACACATTTAAAAACAGTCATTTAGCAAGGGTAAAAAACACTAAAAACCCTAATTTTTAATCCGAAAAAAATAGGAAAAAATAGGTTTTCAAAACATGATGATCTATGATATATTATAGATCTGAATATAGGTATACAAAAAATCGTAAAATATCTCTTCTCCTAATCGCTTGGTTTCCGTGAAATCTCTTATTAGAAGGAAAAATATGTTTTCCTCGTTCCTAGAGCTTGCGTGCTGATAACGTGTTAGGATATGATGAATCTAGAGCAGAATAATACTAAAGCACGAACAAGAGAAAAATTGATTTATTGATTACCATAACCGTGTTCTCTGTACATAGTACAGTGATATTTATTGAAAACCCAGAAAGATTCCCTATTCTACTCTAACTCTCCTCATAACCCTATTGGGCCTATGGGTTTGCTAGGAGTCTGCATAGGACGCCCCAACCCTGTTGGGTTCCTAGCTTGGGCTTTGACCCAACTCCTAACAATAACAACTAAAAAGAGAACAAATCTTACTAAAACTAATCTTAAGTTATGATCCAGTATATCACACCATACAATACTACGGTGTATCCGAACATCACACTTAACATAAATCATAATCTTTAACACTCTACTTCAAGACATGCGCGGCTTTAAGAACTTCACTTGGAAAACTTCAATCAAATCATCACAAATACAATCCACCAGTTGCACGAGTAACCACAACTCACAAAAAAAAATTGAATTCCGGTTCAAATAATCATCTTGAATCTTCAACCTGCTTCAAACATCGTAAGGAAAACCATACTCTCTAAACTCCCCCTTAAGCTGGAAGCACAAACTCCATAATTCCAGCTTGGAAAAGATAAAAAAACTACTCTCCCTCACGAAGAGTCTTCAAATTTTTATACAACTACCAAATGTAAGATTCAATTTGTATTTTGCACTATGACATTTATATAACATGTAATCAATAAGATGAAGCATCATTCTCTTAATACTTCAATGGATGAAGCATGGCTGGAAATCCCATAGATGGATAGGGGGTATGATTAAGTAGCATAGGTTCGTCTGGGAGAAATGGTATCCGTTTATACAAAGATAGAACTCAAACGCGCAATTAAAATAGAAAATAGGATTTACTCTATGGTTGTGCACCTGATTGGGTTTATCATTTATGGGACTAACCTTGGAGAACCTTGTTGTACACGCCGGTCAGCCGGTGTCTTTGCCAAGGTGTCTAAAGTATAAAAAATAAGCGTCAAAATATTATCTATATAATCTCCTCTTCCAACAGGGGATTTCCTTCTTTTATCTCCCAAGTATAAAAGAACTTGCGATGATATGTTCTCCTTTTTCCATTTCTTAAATCATTCTCTTGATAAGATTAGAGAACACCTTACAAACTCTGGCTCGTGCCACCTGTGGTCTTCTATAGGTGGTTCCTGGAATATCTAAAAGAAGAGACCAACTTCGTCAGAGCGCATTCTGCAATGCTTAAAATAATTATATCCCTGCACTTTCCAGTAATACGAATAGGTGAATATCATACTTGTAACATCAAATATCAATAATTATGCATCAAACATTTCTTTTCAAATTCCTGAAACACAATAAATTGCAAAGAATACTATCGTCATATTGATGGCACTGTTTGGTTCTTTTAGACTATCAGACATACATATATGAACTTTTCAATGTAGACTAAATTAACAATACCTATTGTTAATTTCACTATTAAAACCATCTCTCCTAGACTCCAACAATACCTATTGTTAATTTCACTATTAAAACCATCTCTCCTAGACTCCTACGAATCTCTGAAGGTCAGGTTTCATATAATTCATCATAATACTCTTAAGAAGTTTGTGTCTTCTCCCTTCGAGTTTGTATCCCACCACAAAGGGACTACTAAGTCATGTCTTCCTTTCATCCACACACAATGGGAGGAATACCTCTTAGGTTTCTTGGTCCATAACCCGAATCCTAGCAGATGTATATATCGGTCAATCAGAAATTTTTCAAAAGCATAGGTGTCTATCTTCCCCACCAAAATTAGATTGCCACATCCATAAACCAGTAGAAGAGGGACATGTACTCGAAATACGCCTTGGGAGAGAAGAAAAAAGGTCCAGAGAGAGATCCCCATGTTCAGTTTTAAGTGAAAAACCCAGCTCAAGTTTTTGGCCTTCAATTCAAACTGAAACATGCAAGTTTAAACTGAAAACAAGGCTGTGATTTTCTATATTGATTAGTTCGAAATGACTATGGGCGCTTGAGAATGCTGGTCAATTTATTTTAAAGCAAGGAAATAATTCATTCATCTGCTATTATACACGCATAAGACTAGTTAACGAAAATTCTTAGGTGTTATTTTAATGGGCTGTACATGTCCGAAAGAAGTGAGATATATAGGTTTAGTCCGTTAACCCTTTCATTGTAATCGAGTGGTTCACTGGACAACTTTGACTAAAGGAACATACAAAGACTTGTTAATGAAGATTTTTATGAGTTCCATTACCGGTAGGATTTAAGCCCAATTTAATTGTTTTTGAACTGGATCATCAAAGGGTCTACCGTTATAGGATTCCAGATGGATCCACTTTAGGGTTTGTTTAAAGCTTTATTTTATTTTTTTTATTAAAAACTGTACCCCAAAACTCTTAGAACAAGTCCATAATGTTTGGCACTAAAATCCCAGGAGAAAGGAAACAACTTTGTACTTCACCTGGTTGTACTAAGAAAGACATTTAAAATTTTCTTGTGAGCTTTAATCTGGATCAAATGCTCTTCGCACTTAATGCCAATCACGTGCAAAAAATCAACCTAAATTTAAGGTAAGCAAACCAAGGTGTTCTCGACTTTCAGAAAGACGTGAGCAGGGCGTTGGAGGTTGATCAGGTAGTCAGGTACCCAGTTTAAAACATTATATAGGCCTTTGAGGAATATAACTTTTGAAGGTTTAAACAAGTAGAGAACTGAAACTGATAATTACTTTCTTACTTGATTATTCTTACAAAGATTACAATGGGTATTTATAGAGGAATACAGGGAATATTTGATTACATAATATATGGGAGGTGAATATTTGATTACATGATATATAGGATTGATTCTAGATAATATTCACAGGCAAATGTGAAGATCAATGAGCTGTAGAGTGAGAGTAATGATCCAATGCTTTGCTATTGCTTTTACTCTCCCTCAAGCTAATGGGGTGATCACACACTTTTAGCTTGGATCTGAGAGTTTGAAACCGTGATGAAGAAAGACCTTTTGTAAAAATATCAGCGACTTGATCTTGTGTTGAGATATATCGAATGCCAAGATCCTTGCGTACCACCTTCTCTCGGATGTAATGATAGCCGATCTCTATATGCTCTACACGACCATGGAAGACGGGATTAGATGCTAGAGAGATAGCACTGATGTTATCACACCAAATGAGTGGTTGGGATGATATGTAGATATGAAAGTCATTGATAAGCGAACGAAGCCAAAAGAGCTCAGCACATGTGTGAGCCAGTGACTGATACTCTGATTCAGTGCTAGATCTTGCTACTGTAGGTTGTTTCTTCGCACTCCAAGAGACGATGTTGGGACCCATGTATACATAAAACCCACTAGTAGAACGACGATCATTAGGAGTGCCCGCCCAATCGGCATCTGAAAATGCTTGTAATCGTAAGTCACCACGTGAAACATAGATACCATGTGTTACAGTTCCTTTGAGATATCGAAGAATACGTTTTACAGCAGTTAAATGGATGTCGGTTGGTTGGTGCATAAATTGGCAAACTTGATTGACCGCAAATGAAATATTCGGCCTTGTCCATGTGAGATATTGAAGAGCTCCGACTAAACTGCGATATTCAGTTGGATTTGAGAGCAGTGCACCGACATGTTGAGATTATCTTCATGTGGAAACTGCTAGAGAAGAATAAGGCTTTGCACCGATCATGGAGGCTCGCTCAAGAAGGTCGAGAGTGTATTTGCGTTGTGAGAGGAAGAGTCCATACTTGTCACGCTAAACCTCAAAACCTAGAAAAAAAATACAATGGACCCAAGTCCTTCATCGAAAATTTGGATCCCATTTCACGAATAAGATTTTGAAGAGATGATGGATTGTTTCCTGTAACAATGATATCATCAACATATATTAGGAGTATAATAATATCTTTATCCTTTTGTCAGATAAAAAGTGACGGATCCGAAATTGTTCCATAAAAACCCAACTCTAGTAAATGATGTGTAAACTGATCATTCCAAGCTCGTGGAGCCTGTTTTAAGCCATAGATAGACTTATGTAAATGACACACATGATCTGGAAATTGTGGGTCAATAAATCCTAGTGGTTGCTGCATGTATACCTCTTCACAAAGAATTCCATGTAAAAAGGCATTGTGGACATCAAGTTGGCAGATAGGCCATCCAAAATGAACCACTAGTGTGAGTACTATCCTTATTGTAGTTGGCTTAGCAACCAGACTAAACGTTTTTGTATAGTCCACACTAGGTTGTTGATGAAACCCTTTGGCAACTAGGCGTGCTTTATGACGTTTTATAGATCCATCTGAACGATTTTTAATATGGTATACCCCTTTACACCCAACTAGATTTTTTGCTTGAGAGTGGGAAACGAGTGACCACGCTCCTTGTTTTTGAAGAGCCATAAAATCTTCAAACATTGCTGCCCGCCATTCTGGAAGTTTTGTAGTTTGAGAAAAACATGTAGGTTCAATTGATCCTCGAGTTGCAACAAGAGCCATAGGTAGCGGGTGTCGAGTACTATAGTGCGCTTTGGGCTTAAATATGCCGTTTCGAGCACGAGTTATCATGGGATGTGAAATGATATGGGTTGAAGGAGGAGCAGCATTGTTTTCATTTCTAGCATGTTGGTTAGTTGGGATTTCAAGTTGGGTGGTACTGGTTGAGTCTTGAGTGGTAGATATGGGAGTAGGATTACCACTAGAGATTTGGTTTGGGGTTTGAATTAGAGAGGTCTTATCCAGAGTGGATTGGTGTATGGGTGTTGGAGATTGAGGGATATGTTCAAATGAAACATTCCTGGTTATGGTAGATGGAACAATGGTTGGTATAATATGGTTTGGATAGTTGGCGAAGGTGGTATTGATTTTGCGGGAAACCAAATGGTTAGCGGCCCGATATCATTGGTTGGAGCACTTTTCGTCGGTGAGACATGAGGTGTCCTGTTCAAAGTATCATGAAATGGGAACTCTTCTTCATCAAAGATAACATGTCGGGAAAGATAGACACGTCCAGTAGATACGTTTAAACAACGATATCCTTTATGATCAAGACTATAACCAAGAAATACACATTTAACAGAACAATACTCGAGTTTGTGTTTGTTATAAGGACGTAACCAAGGATAACAAGCACTCCCAAAGGTGCGTAAAAAAGTGTAATTTAGTTGTTTTCGAAAAAGATTTTCCCATGGAGATTTCATGTTGGTTACACGACTCGACATTTGATTTATCAAAAAGATTGATGTACGAAATGCTTCAACTCAATATGATGAAGGCATATGTGAGCTTTGGATAGTAAGGTTAGACCCGTTTCTACTATGTGGCGATGTTTTCTCTCGGCTGTCCCATTTTGCTCGGGAGTATGCAGACATGATAGCTGGTGAGAAATGCCATGTTCAGTCAAAAAGTGACTAAATCTATCACTTGTGTACTCACCAGCCCCATCACTTTGTAGGGTTTTTATTTTGCAGTTGAGAATATTTTTAACTTTAGACTTCAAAGTGACAAATACATCGAACAACTGATCACGTGTATGTAATGGAAACAACCAACAATATTTTGAGAAATCATCAACAAAGACAACATAATAACGCAAACCACTTATTGAATTAACAGGTGCATGTCCCCAAATATCTGAATGAATAATTTCAAGCGGTTTGGAACAATTATTCATAGACGGTAAGAAAGGTAAACGATGACTTTTACCCGATTGACAAGAGCTACAAAAGGGTAAGGATAATCTGTTTCCTTTGACCGGAAGTTCGACAGAAATACGATTTAGAATAGAAGATGAAGGATGGCCCAACCGTTGATGCCATTGAGAGATAGTTACGCATTCCCCAATCAACGCCACTGGAGATTTATTGAGTTAATTTTGTGATACTTTGAACAGGTACATGCCATTCTTACTCCGGCCGTGGAAAAACCTCTTCCCAGATGTTCGATCTTGAATGAAAAAACCATTTTGATCAAAGATAAATCTAAAATTATTATTTGTAAAAAATTTGTGAACTGAGAGAAAATTTGATGAAATAGTTGGGACATGTAATAACTTTCTCAAGTGGAAAGATGCAGATGGTGTATGTAAAGGTGTAAAGAGGCATAACCAGTATTGTGAATAGACAAACCTTGACCGTTACCTGCGAATAGCTTGTCACTTCCTTGATATTCATAATGGAGAGACAAATTTGAGAGATCTGAAGTAACATGATTTGTAGCCCCTGTGTCGGTATACCAGGTTTGATTTGGGTTACTTGTAGTCGCGACCATAGCTGCAAGTTGTTGTGGAGGGTTCCTTCCTTAGAAGGCGTAGTCATTCCGATGGTAGCAATCTATCACTATATGACCAACGCGATTGCAGATCTGACACGTTGGTCAATTAGTGTTGGTAATAGTGTGAGAACCACCATTAGAACGTCCGCCTCGCCCACTATAGGTACGACCTCTCCCTCGTCCGCGTTGTGGATTGTATGGTAGATTGGGGCGGAATGAAGCACAGCCTAGAGATTGTTGATACGCTCCCCTTGAGGCAATAAAGGTTGTGGATTCAGTTAGCGAGAAGGAGGTTTTGGATGCAACTATTGATAGTTCTTCACATATGATAAGGCTATCCAATTCATCAAATGTAACTGGTTCATGTCACACTTTGACCGAAGTCTTAAAAGTAGCAAATTCTGAGGGTAACCCATTGAGAGTTACTATAATAAGATCTGCATCATCCATCGGCTTTCCAAGGAATGCCAATCGATCTAAGAGTTGTTTGATATTGAGATGGTACTCCGAACCTGAGAATGTACCTTTCTTGACGGAATGAATTTGATCTTTGAGTTGTATTATATGGGATCAAGACAAGGCTGAAAATCGACGGTCTAGAGTGGCCCAAACGATTTCAAAAGTTGGAAGGCCAACCACATAAGGGAGAACAGTCTCCAAAAGAGTAGCATTAATCCAACTTAGGACATTTTGATCTTGACGATGCCATTTCGTGTATTTAGGATTCACGGCAGCAGTTTCTTTCCCTTCCGAATTAGGAAGAAACACATTGGGACATGGGTGCGTACCATCGACAAAACTGACGAGTCCATGGCCTTTAAGCACCGACATGAATTGCGGTTTCCATAATAAATAATTATGGCGATCAAGCTCGATAGATACAAGCTGAGAGATATTCGAGATTATAAAAGTTGGGTTATTGTTCAATGATGAGGCCATTGAATAATTTGAAGGAAAGGAAGAAGAGAAAAAAAGAGAAAAGGATCTAGGATCGTTGGATGTGAGTCCTTAAAAGAAGCTCTGACACCATGAAGGTTTAAGCAAGTAGAGAACTGAAACTGATAATTACTTTCTTGCTTGATTATTCTTACAAAGATTACAATGGGTATTTATAGAGGAATACAAGGAATATTTGATTACATAATATATGGGAGGTGAATATTTGAAAAAAAAATTGATTGGTAAACCATATATTAATAAACAACAGTAGTTACAAAAGCGGTTCCATCAGCCTGTAGGGATACCTGCAACCATTCAGGCGGGGAACCTGTCCAAGTAAGGCCAAAATTATCACCCATGGGCCTAGTGGCAATCACGTGAGTGACTGAATTAGCAGTACGGGGTACAAAACATATCTCAATATCAATAAACTGTCCAAACATCGCCAAACAGTCCTGTAAAATAGCTTTAGACGTTCAGGAAATCGCTGCTTCGCCATTCTTACTAAAGGAGTGAATCGCCTCAGTATCAGTCTCGATAATAACTCTCTAGAAACATCGCTCCTTGGCCCAGAGGACACCATCCAGAACTGCTAATGCCTCGGCTTCTTCATTAGACGCGAATCGGCGAGAGGAAGCTTGGGCTGCACTAAATGTATTATTAGTATCACGGATAACTAAACCCATATGATTAAACTGTTTATCTTTATAGAAAGATGCATCCACATTATTTTTTTTCCCATCCTAGGGCTGGAGGAAACCAGGAAGCCTTGAAAGCCAGTCGGTCATTTCAAAAAATTAGTTCATTATACACCAACTTATTAATGGTCAGACAGATCTTGGAGGGGTCCGACCTAGTATTCTGAAAAAACCCAGGCACACCGAGCCTTCCAAATCATCTAGTACATTGAGAAAACCACCAATGTCCAAGTGGCTCGGTCTATAGGCCAATTCGGGGGTGGCGAGAGCCACATCTCAATCCACGCTGTGGGAGATAGATGGGACAACCCATGTAGCAGGCTTCCAAAGATCGTGCCGAACTAGACAGCTCGAGTAAAGGAGCAATCCAAGAGGATATGCTACAAGTTCTCGACAGGGGATGAGCACAGCAGACAGGAGATATCAGCCAGGCTTAAGCGCTCACCTATAATATCCCGACAGGGTATCATATTCCGTAAGCATTTCCAGGCAAATAACTGAGCTCTAGGAGTAGCTCTAGGGGGATACATTTGGAGCCGAGGTGAATATTTGATTGCATGATATATGGGATTGATTGCAGATAATATTCACAGGCAAATGTGAAGATCAATGAGCTGTAGAGTGAGAGTAATGATCCAATGCTTTACTATTGCTTTTAACTTTAAGCCTAGTTAGAAGATTAATTGCTAAGTGTATTTGCAAGTATAATTAAAGTAATTCCACTCACAAAAACAAGTATATCAAGAAGGAACATGGGAACCATGTTGATCACAAAAAACTAAGCGTAGAATGGGAATCACTTAAAAAACCGGGCGATTGTACAATTAGGGTGGCAACGAGTCCGAACCGTCCCTAGGTTTAGGATGCTCAACGAGTCGGTCCTTTCGGAGTATTTTCCCGAGCCCTGCCAAAGGGGTTTGGACGGGTTGATCAGGTGTTATTTTCATCCAAAATATGGCCGAGTCAGGCGGTAACAAGACCTAGTTTCCCTAATCCCCTTTATACGTTTCCTGTTAACAGTTAGAGCACCAATAGAAACATTTAATAGATCTGACCTTTAAATAGTTGTATTACTAACTTCGGTTCATCACATAAATAAAGATCAAGAAGA
The DNA here is from genome assembly GCA_014058105.1 of Kingdonia uniflora. Taxonomy (NCBI): domain Eukaryota; kingdom Viridiplantae; phylum Streptophyta; class Magnoliopsida; order Ranunculales; family Circaeasteraceae; genus Kingdonia; species Kingdonia uniflora. The sequence continues at coordinate 746,962 of JACGCM010002073.1, forward strand.
ATAGAAGCAATATAAACTAATTGCATGAAGTGCATATTAAATAATAGTCATTAGGACAGGATTCCTGGGATAAATGAAATATGGAATGATTTGATTCGCTAAGAGAATTATTAAGACATTTTCCTGAATCCTGAAAAAATAGTATTTATGAAGATATTATTTCAAAAATTTACTATAGGGAGCGGGTGCACACTAAACTTTGGGACACTCAACAATTAATAGAACATGAGCCCCAGTACAATCATCGGTCCGGTTATTGATGTTGGGTTGGGCTTTGCCCGCCCAAAGTTAATCCCTAGTGATTAAGGATGAGCAAGAAACCGAACCAAACCGAACCATATTAAGTTAAACGGTTTGGTTTCTAGGATCTCCAGTTCGGTTTCGATTTCCAAAACACAAAACCGAAAGGCTTTCAGTTCGGTTTTAGTTCCGTACCTCAGAAACCGCTAGAAACCGAACCGAACCGGTAAACATCTCATTCGTCCAAGTCAAGATAAAACAAGCTTCCATTAAGTGTAATATTAATATTATAACTTTGGTTTGAATTGTTTTTGTTTGGAGTGGGACTGATTCAACTTTTAAAAGATTCTCTGCAAATTCATCAATCCATCATTTTTCTCTACAATTTCTTTGTTCATATATTTTCATATCGGAAATTATGAGAATATATACTAGTTTTTGCCATCTTTGCAAAATCAGACCCAGGGAACAATAAATTGCAAAATCGATAATGGCAAGAGGAAAAACCATATTTGCCCCTACTAAAGTTCCAATATTACAGCAGACAATCACCTCTTTTTAGGCTCCACAAGTACAAATGTCACATCCGGCCTAATAAAAAATTGTAAAAAATTATAATTTTTTTTTGACTTATTTAAAGCTATTATATCAAGCCACGTGTACGAGGAAGGCTCACATTATCACCATCTCATAAACTACTTGTCATTTGTTGTAGTACATTTTGTCATACCCTTGAACATATTTATTATTTATAAGAAGGCAGACTCTTTCACCAATTCTGTTACTATTTCTCATCGTTTAAGGTTACGTATCACCTGCGGTTCACAGAAGTTCGTCTGGTTTTTGGAGCCAAAAATGATCCCGATTCATCGAACAGTTTCTTCTTCTTGCTTAATCGTAAAAACCGTCCCAATTATTTGTCACAAACCGTCTGTGTGACTGCTGCCTAGTAAGTGTTTGATTAAAGACTGGTACTCTACTCCTTGGGCATGGAGGAAATTATGGTACTTTACTCAGCACAACTTGTGGAACAAACGATGGCAAATTATCTGCGCAGCTGCTGCAAACCAGAATATGTCATTATTAAGTTCAACTCTAGCATTCTTTCAGACATCTATATCATTTCTTAACAGCTTGTAGCCATTTGTCTTATATAACTTTCCCATTTGTTCAGTCTTCTTTGTCATTTGTTTTATACATCACTAGGCCAAAAACTGTAAATAATGACACTTTTAGAGGTAGATTTACGGCTTGGTTACTCTTCTGTAATAATATGACTTCCATTAACAGTCGTTATTTTAGAATCACCATCATCTTTTACTTTTCCCCTCTTATTTTTGACTTAAAAAAAATAATTCCTCCTGTAGTCGAGAACACCATTCAATTTTGACTTTAGAGACTGTCGTTCTCGTTTTAACTCTCAAGTTTCAAGTTTCAACCCTAAATCTCTAAATCCCTGATAACTCCAGCCCTTCGAATCGAACGTTTCAACTCTCAAGTTTCAACTTTCAACCCTAAATCTCTAAATCCCTAATAACTCCAGCCCTTCGAATCGAAATGAAAGAGTAACAATTTTTCTCACCAATTCTTCAAACTTCATATGTAATTCTTCTCCATATGTAATTCTTCTCTTTGATTTCATCTAAATTGGGGAATCAACAAAATTGAGGAAGCATTACCAACAAAATTGAGGAATCGAATTGCAAGTTATACAACGGGTATGCTTTCTCCCTCTCTTTCTCTCTTTCTGAATCGAATTAAAATCTTTTGTTAAAGATCTTTCTTGTTGGAATCGAATTGTTGTTCGTTTGTTGGAGTTTTCAAAATATGAAGTTTGAGCAGGTTGTGGCAAGGTGAAAGATTTTTTTATTCTGAATCTAGCGTACATGTTGGTTTTATCATGGCTCTCAATTGCGTTTCATAAACATTTCTGATATGGCTGCTCTGAATCAGTACCTTGTATCAGTTATATTGTTATCTGCAGGACTTTGGAGGCAATGTATCTGTTTCTTTATCACTTATGACCAAACAAAATTTAATGTTAAATTAAGATACATGTTTCAATACATAACATATTAGAATCTCAATTTGTTTTAGGGTTTATGTTGATTTTCAATTGTTTGATGAAATGATCATTAGAGCTTTTTACATGTAGGATTCATTGGAGGGTTTATCGAGATGTTGGTGGCCAGGATTTTTCGAAAGGCGTTGTTGTCTGGTGTGGCGAGATCAGAGTATTGTACTAGCACTGCTGCTGCTGGTTCTTTTACTTCAACTAAGACAACTCACAATCCTTTGGAAGAGTTTTTCGAGTTGGAAAGGAATTTAGAGGACGAGAAACCTATTGTCTATGGTATGCATTTTGAGCCTCTTATGTTCTTATTTCGTTTAAATTTTAAGTTTTTATCACACAATAGTCCCAGATGATGGATGTCGACTTGTGGTAGCGAGATCTTGTGTTTACATTGATTCTGGTGGGTCAAGGTGTATCGGGAGCATTGATACCTCGAGGATAAGATTTGCTCATCCAGATCTTCCAGAAATACTATGTACGGCATTGGGAATCAAAAATCTTTCTGACGTTGTCGTGGAGGTAAATAATTTTTCTGATGGCTATTTTTCAATCGATCGAATTTGGATCATTGGAGCAAATCAAGTCCAAAACCAAACTAGTGTTTTGCTAAATTTGAACCTTATCTCAGAATAGTAAAATAAATTTCATTTCCAATATGCTTTATGTCTTGATGTTAAAATCTGAACCTGATCAGAATTTTAGTCGACTATAGAAGGTTTGTTTACATAACCAAATCAAAATTCATAATACACACAATAAATTAAGAAACTTTAAACTGTACAAGAGTCTGGTACACTTCAAACTTCTTAACAGAATCAAATTCTGATCCTTATTGGATTGGGGATACTTTGAATCATCATTGAAACTTGATCATAATTTAGACTTTTGGATCAAATTGATAAAATTTTCATCCATATCTAAATCTTTGATATCGGGTTTTTGATTGAATTTGATAATGACCTTACTATTCCTGTCTTCTTATTACATTTAATTATGTTGATAGATCTCGCTAGTATAAAACTTCTTTTGTATTTTGATCGGGGTGTGTGTCTTACTGCAGGAACTCGATAACAAAGAATAATTGCAGACTCTGGATAAGATTGGATCAGTTTCCTTAGTTGAACTCAAGATGAACCTCTCAAGCAAATCTTTTCATGCTTCAGTTTACGCTCTTGCAAATGGCATAACTAGTTCCATGCCTTCTTTCAGTGTACATACTTTAGAGCAAGTTCAAATTTCATTGGTCTCTATTGTAGAGACACTACAGTTTGTTCGATACCTTCACACCCGATTTATGTTACTTCCAAAATATTTGGAAATTACACGTGCGTCAAAAGGCTCAGTTATTCCTGAGTGGGAGAACGAGCCAAGGCATCAAACTCTCTACTTTGTCAACCAATCACAACCATATGCTATTATTGTCGAACCTCCTTTATACGTTTCAGTTTTGAATGTTCTTGCTGTTGTTGTGAGCCAAGTGTTGGGCTCACCAATATCTTTACCTATTGGGTCATTACTTTCTGGTCCTGAGGGTTCAGAGAAAGGGATTTTTGGCGCACTGAAACCTGGGAGTTATAGAAGTGAAACAGGTAATAAGGATGGGCTGGCAGGGAAGGAACTTCTACCACAAGATGCCCTTCGGGGAGAAATAGTTGCTTGGAAGACAGGAAATGATGGAGATAAGTTGAAGTATGGTAGAGTTTCGGGGGATGTGAGGCCGTCCGCCGGTCAAGCACTTTACATGTTTATGGTTGAAACTGCTCCAGGGGATGCCGAATTTCTTGTTTCATCTCAGGTTTTCTCATTTCAAAGCATATCAACTGCAAATGAGTCTTCCTTGTCAACATTTCCCGATGAGGGTAAAACAGGAATGGGAAACAGGAAGCTTGTTCAAGTGCTGGGAGTGTGAAAAGCTCATCTTCTAAGGTATGAGCCACTTCAATTTACTTGATTTAATCCAGTATAAATGGTAAAAACAAGTAATAAATAGGAAAATGACTCACTGGAAGGTAGAGGGAATACCATATGGAGTGATATATCAGGAAGAATATATCACAACATATTTCATAAATTGTGCAATCTCTTTTTCAGGTAAATAAAATTTGTGATTTATCTTATGTATCGCTACATATTTACTAAATATCTTCAAGTACTGTAAATATAAGAATGGTAACAATAAACTGATTTTTAAATGATACATTTCGATTGAAGAAATTACATTCTTCTTAGATCTAATGACATTAAAGCCACATATAATAGACCAAATTACCTTATCATTGGATTGATGTAATTAGTTTTCATCATTGTTTGAAAAAATGGTAACATGAATGATATAACAGTGGTAACTTATACTTATCACTAAAAGAACGAGGAAGTAAGAAACTTGGTGGTATGTATGCATTTTGCCTATCTTCGCGTCATGACGACTATTTTTTCTTAACCAAAATATCTGGTTTGTGTTATTTTTGAAGGGAAAAAAAAAAGGTTTTGCACCAAAAAAAATCCCCTAAAATTGAACTCTTCTTTTTTCCTTCAACTTTTCTGCCTTGGTTTTTGTTGAGCGTTATACTAAGAAGAATTTTCTTGTATGACCAGACACAACCAAGTAAAGAACTCCAGTATGGACGAGTGTCAACAGCTGAATTGGTGTAGGCATTCCATGATATGTTTTCCGCAGTTGGAATCAATATGGACGTGGAGAAGCAGTCCCTTCTCCAAACGACCCTTACACTACAAGAACAGCTCGGAGAATCCCAGGCTGCACTTTTGCTTGAGCAGGTTAGTCTCTTCTTCTCTTACTTGTTAGTATGCTATGTGACACTCTTTGGGTTCCAGCCGTATATTTAAGTACGTATCCCACCACCTGATGGACGTGCACATCAATTTGACAATTTCATTATTTCTATGTTTATATGCATATTTTGTTATCGAGTACCAGTTGTTTCCCGCATCAAAACTTTTTGAGGGTAGTTTTCAGTTTCCCATATTGTTTCCCAAACTTGTTTTTATTTATCATGACCAATGTACCAATACAATGTAGATACAATACATTATTGTTGAATAACACATGGGGAATCGGATCGATTACAAGCAATAAGATAAATTACTATTTTCGTATGTGGTTCTATCCCATCGGCCAACATTTGTGTTTTACTATCAAAAATATATGCACTTAATAGTTAATGGAATTAAACGTTTAAATTAAGGTTTAGTGACAGTAGCGGTGATCTCTGTTATCCAAAGATTATGGTCATCAGTTTTATATGTTGCTCTTGGCCTGCAATGGTCATCAACACATGGAAACATTCAAACATTACTTGTAGATCAACTGGTAGAGGTAGATCTGCAACTCAAGAACTGATTTTGGTGTTCTTCCTATCACAACAAAAATAAATGCAAAAAGGATTTAGTGAAACAATAAGACAACAAAGCATAAAAACTTATTAGAGGACTATAAAGCTTATCTATTTATGCATAGAGTACTTTAGTTAATATTTTACCTTACTTCTCTTAATGCTTCCTAGTCCATATTGGGGTTTTTGATGCATTTTACTGCTCTTTATGTGTATGGAGTGTATGGATAGAGCAGTGAACTCAATTGGTTGATTAATGAGTATACTCTTGACCCTTCCCTTAGAGAGATCCTCAAAGCTGATTTTGATGCTTCTATATACTATATATGGGAGGAGAGAACATACACTGGTTGTAGAAAACAACTAATATTGTTATTCTTGATACTGCTTGTACTAAGAGTCATTATTATTTTTCTTCAAGGTTGGGGGAATACTATAAAGTGGTACACTAATGTTTTATCCATCTGTTTATGCTTTTCCCATCTATTTATGCTTTGTCCATTTGTTTATCTGTTTAGCTGTATGCCTAGAATGTTGTTTTGTAGATCTGTACAGTGGTACCAAATCTATTTACCATGCTGTTCTGTTTATTTGTTACAGTGGTACCAAATCAGTACAGTCAAGAGGATAAAGCTAGAGGTGCACAAGCCAGAGGTACGAAGCTGTAACAAGAACTCATAACATTTCCAGGTGAGACATTCTTATTGTGATGCTTCTCTTGTGATAGAACTATAAGCTCTAAATGGCAAGAACTCTCATGAACTTGAGACAATGATGGTTCAAATCCATGTAGTTCTAATTATAAAAGTATAGGAAAGACGCTTTAAGTAAACTAATCCGTCGACATTTTTGTGTAATAGATAGCATGACTAGTTTGTATGTCAATTTTTTTCTAGAATTACGACAAATTAGGCGATTTGGGTGTCGTAAAATTACGACGCATAAAAAAACGGATAAATAAATCAGAAAATGGAACAAATACGACAAAAATAACGACTGATATTTGTGTATATTTTTTGCGACTTATAAAATGACTCATAAATGTGTCACAATTTTAACTAAAAATGACAGATATTATGACATGGTTTACATTCGTAATATTACAACGCATTTCATGTCGAAAACATAAAACTACTGCCAAAAGAATGACACTTTTTTCTACTAAAATGGAACTCACTTTAGATAAATAACGACTGACCTGCGCCGTCGTTTTTTACTCCTTTTGGCCTTGTGCATTTTTGCCATTTGTTTCGAAAATATCAACTGCTTAAATATTAAAATAGGTTTCTAGGCCGCGGGCTCCATTAGTTTGAATGTCACTTCATAATTAATAATACAAAATGTTCAAATCATTTAAAAATATTATTATCATGCCACGTGTCCAATTTTCATCGTTCTTCGATCTACACGTGTCCTTACTATTTCGAAACCTGTAAGGCACACCTTGTCACCATTACATGCATTTCTTGTCATTCATTGAAGCCAATTTGTCATGCATTAAACTATCAGTTATATTGGTTAATACAGATTCTGTCACCATCAGTTTTATTATTTTACATTTGTTTACTGTTCTCCAGGGTTAGGTAAAGAGTACGATTCACACGAGTTCGTTTAGCTTTTGGTGTAAAAAACTATTCCTATTCCTCAAACACTCTCTTCCTGCATGACCACTGCAAAACTGTAAAAATCATCCCGTTTCTACAAATCGTATGTGTGATTGACGAGCGTAAAAACTGTCCTAGTCGCACAAACCATTTTCACAAAAATCATAGGCAAATCATTTGTATGTTTATGTAATTTAAGTGTTATATAAGTGGCAAATCATCTATATCACTACTGCCTACAAGGTGTTTGATCAAAGTCTATTTTTTCTTCTTCTCCCACAATGAAGTCTAATAAATAAGTGAATGAACAAGTTGACGAGAAAGCCAAACACAGGAGGATAGAGCCAAGAAGGGTACCTCCAATGCTAAAAATTATACCTCTCGGTGTACAGGTTTGAGACTTCACAAAATATTTGCAGCTCTGCCTGAAGAGGAGAAGGGTGCCCTTCGTGCCACCTACTTTGCACCCTTAATGTTGATTGATCCAATAGCGACGATGTCGACGTTGGTTGTGGAAATATTTGATCGTCATCTCGGTGATATGAAGTTCCAATTTGGGGAGACGATAATTCAAATGAAGCTCATTCTTGTTTGCCTGATTTTGGGGCTACGTGTCTCACCCATTGCAAACGAGTTCTTATTTGTTAATCCTAAGCATATGACAAATTTCAGAATGTGGCGATTCCCCAAGAAGAAGAATACATATGGGTTGAAAGAAATTGTTGATGCTTTAAAATAGGCAAAATTGAAAAGGCATCAGGGTAAGGTTCTAATTTATTATTTGTGTTGTATACTTTATCATCATCCGTCATTGTATTTCTTGCCCCTCCAATATTTGTATTGTATTTGCCATTTTTGGCTCATTATATTCTAAGGTTCTTATCATTACATTGTGTTATTTCGTTTTGCAGAAGATGTTCTTCGATTAAATTTGTTAAAAATTATACTATCCTTTCTCCTCCCGAACAAGGGGAGAAACGTTGAGGTGAGGTATGTTGATCTGGCAGATGATCTAGATCAGTTCAACAAATTCCCTTGGGGTGAGCAAGTCTATAATTTCTTGAGTAGGCAAATAGTAGAGTTTGCCAAATATCGATCGGCCACTGATAAAAAATTGGATAAAACTTTATCACTGTACGAATGTACCTGGGTGTTGATGATATGGACTTTTCTTTCTATTCCAAGCCTAAAGTTTCCAAGAATGCACGAATGCATACATTTGTTCCCTAAGCTACAGGGATGGAGGATGACATCCTTTAAGCATCGCCAAATTGTGACGTTTAAAAAGTTTTTTGCTAACCTCGATTTGCTGGTAATAGCTATGATACCCTCTGAGACTGACGTGCAGCAAGATCTTGTGCAAGAGGCCATGGTAATCTACCATTCTTTGCATGATTTTGATTCATTTTATTGCTTCTTTGTCATTTGATTTAGGTTTCCTATCATTTTATTTGCTAGTTTTGGCATTTTGTATTCCCTTCTTGACATTTGTTAGATTTTTTTGTCATTATGAAGTCTTTTTTTGTCATTTGTTGTATGCCTATTATCATTGTTAGAGTATTTCCTGTCATTTCTAAGTTGGCCTTTGTCTTCGTCATCTGTTTGAATATTTCAGAGATATCAAATCGAAGCACCTGCAATCGGTGTACCTATAATCGCTGCACCTGTAGTCGTTGCATCTGCAGTCATTGTACCTGCAATAGGTAGCAGTTCTTATGTAACTGAGATCAAAGCTGTAGTGGTTAGGGTATGCTCCCAGTTGGAGGAGCATGGTAAAATATTACTGAAGTTGGATGACCATGGAAAAATGTTGCATACTCATGGTAAAATGTTGGAACGAATTTTGATGTCTACTGTGGGAGATAATACTCTACCACTTGGAGATACTTCATTCTTTGGGCATTACCAGTTCTCTACTCCTGAGAAAACCATGAGACGCAAGTGAGAACAAAAAAAGGAAGAAGATGGGAAAGGGAAGAAGGCGGAGCCGAGAATTAAAAAAGGTAAGAGAGAAAGGCAGAAGAAGGCAGAAGAAGCTGATGTGCCCAACAAGAAGAAAAAGGTTGAAGGCTTGAAGAAAGAAGCTTTGACTGATGAATAATTTGATCATGTCCCACTGATCCAATTGAAAGCCTTAATCCCCAAGATCCCCAAGAAGAGCTTGGCTAATAGAGTGCCAAGGAAGAGACGGGTACAATTCCTAGAACTTCATAATATTTAATCAACTGCCAAAAATTTACTTCAGTAAGTTGCGCCTGGAGAGATATTGGAGGTGGCAAATGCTTTAATGGTAGATGATGATGTTAAAGTTAGGCGGGAAGTAAATTTCAATGCGATATCTTCTTAATATGGTGGTGATCTTCTAGAGGTATCATCCGTTTACTACTACTTATCATTTATATGATTTTATTTTACATTTGTCTATTACATATTGGCATTTACTTTATGCAATTTGCCATTTCCTCATATGTTTATTATTGGTTCAATATATTTTAGCATTTGTGAAATTGTATTTGTCATTCTCTTTTCCAGAACTTTCACTTCCTCTGATGTCTTTGTTCATTTTATTTGTTGTATGTGAACTGGAAGAAGGGTGAAGAAAAAGATAATGATGATAAGAAAGATGTCGAGGAGAATTTTAAATCTGAAAAAGAGGAAGTTCAAGAGGTATTTATTTATCTAACATTTTTTTTGAACTATTTACCATATTTGTTGCTACCCTGCAGTTTGTTCATTTAATTTTACCATTCGTAGTATGTATATCCTATTTTACTTATGGAAGAATCAAATAATGGTGATGAGAAAGTTGACAGTGATGAGAAAGTTAAGGATGTTGCTGAAGAAGAGGATTCAGAACAACCAACTGTAGTAGTGTATTATACTGAAAAAAAAGATGTACAACCTGACAATGTGGTATTTGCTGAACAAGAGGACTCATAACCTCAAGTTACCTGACTACAACTAATATTTATTTGTATTGAGCTATCCATACCATTTTTTTAAAATTTGTTTCTTCATTAACCTTTGTAATACAGACTATGGTGGTTCTAGAGGTAGCAAAAACTGATATAGTATTCTTCAACCATGAGGAAGTTGTTGGTGAAACTTATCAGGTAAATTATCATTTTCTTCTTTGGTTTTACTATATCTTGTATCACTATAATCATTTGTGGTTTGTTTATTTACAGGCTAGTGTTGACCAAATAACTGTTGTATCTGTCGAGGAACGGACTCTAAAGGTTGAAAAAACTAAAGATGAAGCTAATCTGGTAACTTATCATTTGTTTACTGGTAACTTCTCAACCAGGAATAGACTTTGGAGGTTGAAAAAACTAAAGATGAAGCTTGTCATGTAACTTATCATTTGTTTGCTGGTAACTTCTCATTTTCTTTTGTCTATTTTCCCGTATCTTGTATGACTCTTATCATTTGTTATCTGTTTATTTACAGACTAAAAAGAGTAATGAGGAGGTGGAACATAATAAAGAGGAGGTGTTTAAAGGAAAGGATGAAGATGATGGAAATATACAGAATAATCCTGACCCTGAGCATGTAATTAAACAAATGGATGTAGACCAGACCAATATATGAAGTAATTTTAAACCAAACAACTGGTTTATTACTCATTCTTATGTAATAAATACATTTATATTTCTTTATCTTATTTTGACATATATGTTCTAGCTTATTTTAATGGAGTCAGAAGTGGATGTCACCTTAAAGAAGAGGCATGCACTAACTGAGGAAAAAATTAATGAAAGTGTCTTCAAAATGGCTTGCGAAATGAACCGATTGCATGCTCACCTTGACAAGCTTCTTCCTGGAGTATTATTGGAATCTTTTATTCAAAGACCCATTTCCCAGGATGAGAAAAACCAGGTGGGCTAAGTCTGGTCACTGAGAAAAGATGAATTATCTCCTGAAGCTAAGAAGAGTAACAAAAGTACATATATGATGATAGGTGAAGAAATTGTTTGCCTTAACGCTCTCTACACCTTATATCCAAATCAATGGTTGGACAATAAGGTATTTATATCATTTATTTCATTTCCTCTATCATTTGTATAAGAGTCTCTACCATTCATTTTCAAATTGTCCGTCCGTTATTCGATTACACTTTATCATTAGTTTTACCTTTGTTGTCATTTGCAATATTGAGCGTTATCATTTATGTTATCTAATTTGTCATTTTCTTTTCCTGGTCAGGTCATTGATGCATACATTAAAGCCTTAATTTAATATTTTGACACACAACAATGTACCCACCCAAAAAACGAAAGGATTGTACTGGCGGATATCTTTGCCTGCCAATATATTGGCAGGGCTTTCAATGTCCGGACTCGTAATATGTCCTCTCCGGAAGGTGTAGAACTGAAGAAGAAATCAATTTGGGAACAAATTACATCTATGCAATGGGATCGTATATTTTCTAATTGCATCCATCGAGGAGATTTAAAAGTGGTCAATTCAAAATTAATACTCATTCCCTGGAATATCAATGACAGCCACTGAGTCCTTTGTATTGTGTCTTGTAAGGCAAGAAAAATATGTATTTACGATTCAATGGTAGATTTGAAAATTACAAATGCACGGAAGAAGAAGAAGTTATCTCCTGGACACTAGCTTACTAAAGATTAGATATCAACGATCCTCCCGAAAATATTGTTATAGAGAGATTTTTTTCATTGTAGTAGGCTACCTACTGGTTCAGTGGTAAAGAATTACGGTCTAAACTCCAAATGGACAACTCATTTTGGGAAATGTCTAATACAGCCAAATGGTAATGACTGCAGGGTCTATATGCTTATCTTTATGGACAATCTCCTAAGGAGAGTAAAAATTCTAGATCTAATAGACAGTAATGAATGTCGTTACACAGTTGCTTATGATATATTAAGACTGGGAGTTATGCCAGGGGAGATTTGATTTTGAAACTTTAACATTCATTTTGTTGTATGTATAATTTATATAATTTTGTAAAGTTATCTATCCGAAGTTATAACAAGTAATATCATTCATTTATAAAATATTTTTCATTTGTTATATCTTCTTTGTCATTCGTATGTTACATATTTGTTAGAGTGGATAGTTTGTATAGTTGGATTATTATTGATTTTTTATTTCTTATGTATGATTCCACATTTGTAATAATAGATTTATCGTTTGTTAGCAATGATATATCATTTTTCATATATGATTAGGCATTTGTTATGAGAGATTTGTCATTTTTTATCTATGAAATATTATTTGTTATATTTGATTTGGCATTTGTAATGTGAGATTTACCATTTGTTATCCATGATATATCATTCGTTATATAAGATTAGGTATTTGTTATGAGAGATTTGTCATTTGCTATTTATGAAATATCATTCGTTATATTTGATTTGCCATTTGCAATGTGAGATTTGTCATTTGTTATCCATGATATATCATTTGTTATATAAGATTAAGTATTTGTTATGAGAGATTTGTCATTTGTTATCTATGATATATCATTCGTTATATATTATTTGGCATTTATTATCAGGTATTTGTCATTTGTTATCTTAAAAATAATCATTCATTATATATTATTTGTTTTATAGATATACAGCATTTGATGTAAGTGAATAGTCAATTTGGTTCTTTGAACATTAGTATCGTGTCAGTATGATACTAGACTTCATTTAAAGTTATAAAAATTAGTTTTCAAAAATTAATCATTTGTTAGCCATTATTTATCATTTGTTAGCAATAATTTGTCATTTGTTAATAATTTATGGTCGATTTGGTTCTTTGAACATTTGTATCGTGTCTATATGATAGTAGACTTCATTTGAAGTTATAAAAATTAGTTTCAAAAATTTATCATTTGTTAGCCATTATTTGTTATTTGTTAGCAATAATTTGTCATTTGTTAAAAATCTATAGTCGATTTGGTTCTTTGAACATTTGTGTCATGTCTGTATGATAGTAGACATCATTTGAAGTTATAAAAATTAGTTATCAAAAATTTATCATTTGCTAACCATTATTTATCATTTGCTAGCAATAATTTGTCATTTGTTAACAATCTATAGTCGATTTGGTTCTTTAAACATTTGTATTGTGTCTGTATGATAGTAGACTTCATTTGAAGTTATAAAAATTAGTTTTAAAATTTTGTCATTTGTTAGCCATTATTTGTCATTTGCTAGCAATAATTTGTCATTTGTTAACAAATGACAAATAATGTTAAAAAATGACAAATTTTTGATAACTAATTTTTTTTAACTTCAAATGAAGTCCACTATGATACAGACACGATACAAATGTTCAAATAACCAAATCGACCATAGATTGTTAACAAATGATAAATTATTGTTAGCAAATGACAAATAATGGTTAACAAATGGCAAATTTTTGATTACTAATTTTTTTAACTTCAAATGAAGTCCACTATCATACAGACACGATACAAATGTTCAAAGAACTAAATCGATCATAAATTATTAACAAATAACAAATTATTGCTAGCAAATGACAAATAATGGTTAACAAATGACAAATTTTGGATAACTAATTTTTTTAACTTCAAATGAAGTCCATTATCATACAGACACGATACAAATGTTCAAAGAACCAAATTGACCAAAGATTGTTAACAAATGACAAATTATTGCTAACAAATAAGAAATAATGGCTAACAAATAATAAAATTTTGAAAACTAATTTTTATAACATCAAATGAAGTCTACTATCATACTGACACGATACAAATATTCAAAGAACCAAATTGACTATTCACTTACATCAAATGTTGTCTATCAATAAAACAAAAAATATATAACGAATGATTGTTTTTAAGATTACAAATGACAAATATCTGATAATAAATGTCAAATCAAATATAACGAATGATATTTCATAGATAACAAATGACAAATCATAGAAGATATTGTCTACTATCATACAAATCATTGTCAACTAAAAACTATATCGAAACAAAATATAAATCAAAAGATTTAAAACTAAGTAAATTACATTCAACTTTCAACATTATCATTCATCAACATTCATCATCATAAAAACCCCTAAAAAGAGCCCCCAAAAAATGTCTATTTCTAGGCTTCTTCCCCAAAAAATTCCCTCCAAAAAGCGAGTCACTAAAAAAACCTAATATAATCTCCTCCTCTTCTTCTGGGGAGGAGGTTCATCATCTTCATCATCTGCATCATCATCATCATCGCCATCATCATCTTCCTCATCATCATCTTCCTCATTATCATCTTCCTCATCATCATCACCACAACCACCCTCCAACAACTCCCGGTCTTCCTCGACGTCGAAGTCCTCTTCGGGACATTCGCCCGAGGTGTAGTCGGCTGGTTGCTCCCCCTCATCACTATCACAATAGTTCGTTATTGGAGGAGTTAATGGAAGGAAATCAGGCATTGTTGAGAGTCTTGTGACTTGAGAGAGTGAGAGTGAAGTGATGGAAGAAGATAGAGAGGTTGTAGTGTTAAGACTTGGGGTTTCAATCTGAGAAACGTTAATCGATGTACTTCTCCCTCTCTTCCCCTAGTAACCACTCTTGACACATAGCCAAATCATTTATAACAAATGAAAAATCCTGTATAGAAAAAGTTAAATCAAAATTAACAAATGACAACTTATAGACAATAAATCTCTTAAAACAAATGACAATAAATTTTTGATAACAAATGCCAAATAATAATTAACAAATGGCAATTCTATGATCACAAAAGAAAAATCATAAATAAGAAATGAAAAATTAATTACAATCCAACTATATAGATTAGCTATTCTAACAAATATGTATTGTACGAATGACAAAGAAGGAATAACAAATGTTAAATATTATATAAATTAATGATATTAATTGTGTATAACTTAGGGTACCTTCCCATAACTCATTGGGAACAAAAAAAGTAAGAAACTTTCATTAACTCGAATATTGTACAACTTTAAATTTATATTACATCAATTTACATTATTTTATGCACACGGAGGTGGTGGCAGTGGTCGGTCTCCCCTAACACCACCACTGTTTTCTCCTCTGTAACCCCCACTACCCTACCATCTCTTCCTCTGATCCTACTCAGGGTACCAGCTAGACATCATCGGATGCATACCAACTGCTTCATCCGCCACAGTAACAGCATCCTCTGTCAGAAGATGCAGACCAATTCTCCTCCCATGCTCCGACGTTACCATATAGTAAAATCGCTTCATTTGATAATAATCGTTGTCTGCCTCTTCCACCTGTTCATACGTCATCCCATGGAAGGTAGGACGTACTGGAATGGGAGTAGGAAGTTTAAGGGACTGGGTCCCAAAGTATCGAAGCCGCAGCTCTTGCATCTTGGCAAGAACCATAGCCTCGTACACTTGGCGTCTGGTGGTCACCATATTCTTCATAGTGTACTTGCCAAATAAGAATATAAGGAATAAAGAAGTTCTTGCCGATTAAACCACATTAGTATTTAATGCTGAGCCAAATCTAAATGTCAGATTTAGTTCAAGACAGTAGACAATAGTATTTAATATTGACGAAACCCATTGGAAATAATGAATGAACATTGGAAAAGTATTTGTTATTTAATGAAATATATGTCATCCAACAACAAATTATTTGTCATTTATTTTTTGGCCTTTGTCATTTACAATCCATAAATTGTATTGTGTTATTAAAATTCTGTTATTTGGTATATAATATTTAGCATTTGATCCTTAAGAGTTTAACATTTTAATGCTAGAAATTAACATCACTAAAGATAAGGCATATTACACTTCACTCCAACATATTTCTCTACTTGTTAAGATCTAGAGATTTTAACTTGGACAAAAAATATTGCAGCATATCCGTTCTGACCTCCGAGATCCTTAGTTGAGTGTAAGTTTCAGATGTAATAGTATCAAGGTTTTGATTGCTTCCTTGGCCAGAATTTGTGACGTCTTTTGCCGTTAATGACTGCGGCCTTTTAGAATCATCAGGCGTAGAGGATTCTTGAAACCAAGTTTTGAACTGACAATGGTATTGTGGACAATAGTAGAATCTCCTACCGAGCGGTTTAGAGACTCTGTAAATGTGACCACAATTATAACTTTTTACCTCATCTACCCACGCCCATAAACCACACCCACCAATTTTGTGCGCACATTGACAGAACCTGTGGTTAGGGTTGTGGCTTGTACGTGAGAGACGAAAATCATAATTTTCACCGTACCAGCAAATAAGGGAATGCATCGTTGGTAGGGAAGTATGTAATGCTTGAGAACTGGAAGCAAGTGTACAGGTTATGTAGTATAAGGTTATGAGAAGCTATTTATAAAGAAATAAAAATTAGCACATGACGATGATACCCTTGGTCACAACAAATGTCATATCTCCGTCTTTAAAGCCGAAAGATTTTTTCCTTTACAAAAGATTTGACAAGTCATTCTTAAAGTCAACTTTGATTACGTTTTCAACAAGTTATCTAACCAAAACATCTACGTGGCTCCCGCCACTCTAAACACTAATCCCTAAACCCTGCCACGCGTGATTCAAAGTCATAATTCTTCCATGTATAAAAAACAAAAAAAAACCCCAAACTAAAGCTCTAACCCTCAACTCTTTAAAACTTCTCAAGAAATGTCACACTCCCACTCCACTCGATTTAGTCGTGCCTCTTCCAGAACCTCTCAAGATTGGTTTGAGGCGGTAGGGATTGAGGAAGATCAGGTTGACGAACATCTATTCACGCTGAATAGAATTTGCCTAATGGAGAAGGATGTCACCGGTGAGAAGGCGCAACTGCTGAAAGAACATTACAAAGAGTTCAAGGAGAAATTAGGAGAACTCGATGAAATGAATGAAGAACTAGTTAAAATTATAAAAAAGAAAAGAGAGCGTTTTGAAGGGTTCAAGTTCCATATCCGCTTCTTAGAAGATCAGCTCTGCGCCTTAAAGTTAGACCGAGATGAGCACAAGAAATTGTGGGAAGAGTCGGCCTGTAAAATTAGCTGTCTCGAGCAGAAGATCGTGGCTATGGAACGTGATCAGAATTCCTCAAGTGAGAAGTTGTGAACATTTGGGTTGTTTCTATTTTTTTTTGTTATTATTGTTCGGATGTTTCCCTTATATGAACATTTCTTTTGTTTCATATTGGTTTTTCGCTAGGGAAAATCCATCAAATATAAATGATATAAGGGAGCCAAACTAATGATAAAGACTCCTTCAACAATGGTAGATAAATGTTGAACTTAACAAAACTGGTAACAATATTTAAACAGAGAAATGATATATTATGGCTAAACAATAAGAGGTCTGGAAAGATATAATGATATATAGCTTAACAACAAATGCGAAAATATCTTCAATATATGACAAATCGATGTGACAAGTAATGATAATTGATTAGACAACTCATTTTAAATACTTATAGTACTTACGTGTAGAACAAGAAACGACGGCGCCGAGCCAAGTAATAATAACTTTTACCCTATTCTCTACTCTTCCCAGTGCATTCAACTCCCCTTTTAAAAGTTTTAAGTTTAAATAAACTATTCTCAACTCTTCAACTATTCAAACCCTAAACCCTAAACTTTTTTCAACTTCTGAAGAAATATGTCACACTCCACTCGAGTTAGCCATGTCTCTTCGAATGTAGGAAGATCAGTGTAACCAACGTCTCTATAAACTTAATAGACTATGCCTAATGGAGAAGGATGTCTTCGGCGAGAAAATACAAATATTGAAAGAGCATTATGAAGACTTCTGAGAGAAATTAGGAGCGTTCGATCATATCCAGGATAATTTGTATCAAACTATAGCATAGAGGGATTAACGTTTTGAAGAGTTCCAGTTCCATATGCGCTTCTTGGAAGATCAGCTCTGCGCCGTAAAGTTGGACCGGGATGGGCACAAGAAACTATGCAAAGAGTCGGCTTCTAAGATTAGTTATCTCGAGCATAAGATCCAGGCTTTGAAGCACGATCTGGAATGCGCGGAACGTGATCAGGAAGAGTTGTGAACATTTGTTTTTTTGGTATTTAGCTTGTTCATTTTTTTGGTAACTAGTACTTTACCTTTGTATGAATGAAAAAATGTTTTGTTTGGTGCTATTTCATTTTCTTTTTGCTGTTACGTAGTGGTTTTCGTTTGGTATGTGGCAAACAAAATAATCACAATTCTGTAAGAAAATAATGATGATATAGGGGGGTTAAGTTTAATGATAAACTTAACAAAACTGAAGATAAAAATTTAACAGACAATGAAAAATTCTTTGAGACCAAATGACAGTTCTGAATAAAATAATGATATCATGGAAACAAACAAATGAGAAAGTATTCATACAAAAATGACACTTCATAAGCAAACAATGAGATCATACAAGCAAACTAATGATATATTCTACGTGTACAAATGACAGTTTGGTGCTAAATAATTATACAATGGAGAAAGAAAAATGAGAATTTCTTTTTTAACAAATGACAGTTACATTTAGACAAATGATGAATTTTCTAGCACTGACGATAAAGATCATCCAAACAATAATGATACATAGAGTACCTAAAATTATCAGTGCAATTTGATTGTAACATCTTTATCTGGGATAACAGGTGGCTCAATGCTCATCGAAAAAGAGGGTGCCATTGTCTGGCGTGCATTATCATCGGATGGGATTGGCAGAAGCTTAGAATAACGACGATTGTGTCTATTTTTTCGACACCTACTGCAAAATCTTAGTTTGGTAACAAGACCAGGCATTTTTTCCCATCTCTTCCTTTGCGTGGGAGGACGACCGGCTCGAACTGTTGGAATAGGAGCATGAACACGTGGATCAGTTTTTAAAATTTTCCATCGCTCCTCTAATAGGAATCCAAATAGGTTCATAAACAGCCTTGTATGTACTATTTATGTAGTACTCAGAGACACGTGTAGTTGAATCAACATTTGCAAGGCCCAGAGCGTGTACTCCGTGTTCACAAGGTATTCCCCTCGTTTGCCACCAACGACAAGAGCAAGTACCATCTTCAATATTTACCTGAAAATGGTGACATGATGTACGAACCCTCCAGGTTAGTGAATCTGCAACAAACTTTTTGCTTTCACAGTGATTCGCAACCCATGGCGTTAAACGAGCTTGACTCTTCTCTGCTTCCTCCCTATACGTGTAGGACATTTCCGAACAGATTTTATGCAATTCTTCAATAAACACATGGATAGGGAGATCTCTTACTTTTAAAATAACGTTATTCCAACTCTCGACATGATTTGTGTAAGCGACTCCGTATCTGAAAAAAATGACAAACCATAGAAGCAAAATGCCAAATGAGCGTATACCGATGACAAATGAGATCATACAACTGTAAAAGGAATTATAAATAAATGATGAGAAATAATGGCAAAAATGACAAATAAGAATGTAAATGGAGTTACAATGACTATTGTTCATATAATAAATGATTAGTTGAGCAATACAGAGTGACAACATACGTACCTACTCATTGGATTGTATAGATTAGACCATGTTTCCTTGGGAATACCTAGTTTGTATTGGAGACCCACTGGATCATTATTCCGAATAGCATTCATGTGCTTATCGAAATCAATGCTGGTTAGGGCCTCTGCTGCCATCCTAAATGCGATCCTCGTGCTTTTGAGGGTAGTTTTAATGTTGTTAGATATGTGGAAGGCGCAAAACGTATGGAATGCAAATAGAAACACCTTGGGTACAACATTAATAATTCCAGGGTTCCTGTTAGAGATGACGACGAATCTAGTGTCATAACCGTAAAAATTAGACCCAAACATCTCCAGGAAGTATATCCAACTTCCGGTGGTCTCCGAGTCTATTATCGAAAACGTAAATAGAAAAATATGATTACTTGGGTCAATGGCGATGGATGTTAGTAGAGTCCCACGATATCTTCCTTTTAAAAAAGTTCCGTCAATCACAACAACTGGTCTTAATAGTTTATAAGTTTTTTTTAGGGGACCAAAATACCAAAAACACCTTGTGAATCTCTTATCCTTACAACTCATAGTTTGTATGTCAAATACAAAATCCGGGTCAACCAACCTTACTTCTGCAAAGTAGCTCGTAAGTAGTTGGTATGCGTGCTGAAAGCTGCCTCGCATCTGAAATAATTACGTAGATCAAATTAAATTGTGGAGCAGACAAATGATAAACAGTGTTTTACAAATGACTTGTATGGTAAGTACAAATGACAAGAGTGTCTTACAAATAACATGTATGGCAAGTACATATGAGAATAAATGATAAACAAGGTTGCACAAATGACTTGTATGGGAGAACAAATGACATAAAGTGATGATACCTCAGCGTGGGCTTTTTTTTCCCACGCCAGGCAAGATTGTATGTTACATCAATATTGTGATGAATTTCCATATCATCAATCATTCTGGAAGGTTTGTAGTTTGGGTCTTTTCCTAGATTTTGCTTGATTATAGAAGCAACCCATGTACTAGACGCTGCCTTATACGCGTTCCTACCTTCAGTTTCTACTCGGATGCAAGTATGCACTGAGCAATAAGTACTTACTTTAAATATGGCAGAACTGACCAACCTTGTCGCATAAATCCGCCAAGAGCATTTATGACCTTTGCAACGTACCACGATTTTATATTCGTTGCTCAGAACGTGTCTGAGATTGAACTTGCTTACAACTGCATAAACTCTTATATGATTCTTGAGTTCAATCCTATCTCGATATAGATCACCAATGTTAAACTCTTTACTGAAGTCATAGGGATTCTCCGTGTATGTAGCAGATTTGAACCAAAAATCCAGGAAATCTTTTACCTATTCGGGATGTGGCTCAAACCGAAACTCAACTAAACAAATGAGAAATATTTAACTTAGCACGATAGAAATTGAATAAGAAATAATAAAACAGAGCACACAAATGATAAATTTTGCGAACTTACCTGAAGTTTCAGTTTGTCCAATGATAGGTTCGAGTTCAATTAAAAGAGGAACATTAGTTTAACATAGGTTCATTTGAGGGAGGAACATTAGTTAACACGGGTTCATTTGAAAGATAAATACTTGACTGAGGAATAGAAGGTTCATTTAAGAGGGGAACATTAGCAGGTATAGTTTGAAAAGGTTCATTTGATTGAGGAACATT
The DNA here is from genome assembly GCA_014058105.1 of Kingdonia uniflora. Taxonomy (NCBI): domain Eukaryota; kingdom Viridiplantae; phylum Streptophyta; class Magnoliopsida; order Ranunculales; family Circaeasteraceae; genus Kingdonia; species Kingdonia uniflora. The sequence continues at coordinate 768,357 of JACGCM010002073.1, forward strand.
AGTTAACACAAGTTCATTTGAGAGATGAACATTTGATTGAGGAATACTAGGTTCATTTGAGGGAGGAACATCAGTACGGATTGTTTCGAAAGAATCATTTTCATCATCCATAAAAGGTCTAAACCTGCGCGAATCAAACCCTCTGACGTTTGTTTCAGGGTAACCCCTATATTCAGGTTCAAGATCAGGAAATGAGTTATGCCCCAAAGATCCCCCCGCTTTGGTGGTGGACAAGCCTCTACCTAAACCAGTATCTTTGGTGGTGGACAACCCTTTACCCGAAGAATAGAAATCAGAAATAAAGTTTTTGGAGTTCTGGGAAGGTACCCTAAGGTCATTAACAATCCATATGTGAAAGATGGGCCGAGATTGGTTTTATACATATTGATCATTACGGTAAAGTTCTGGACTGATGAAATTGCGCATGCACAACCATGGATGAAGTTGTACAGCTTATAATCCTCACAACGGATTTCGCTTGTTTCTTCAAGGAGTGTAACAAAATCTTTGAATGACGAGTACACTCTTAGTGAGGTAAGTTTTGTACTTCCTCTAACATAAGTAACGATTGATCTGATCTTTGGACGTACGATATCCCCACCAAAATAAACAATGGTATAATGCTGAACTCCATTCATCCATAAAACAAATGATATAAATGAACAATTCCGGTGATAAAGTACCAAAAAAAATATGAGAAAAATGATATAAAATTGAACTTCAGCAATCCCTCAAATAAATGATAGGAATACCGAAATAAATGATATCAATGAATAATTTCGGTGATATAGTAGCAGAAGACAGATGATTAAAAAGTCGACGAAAAATTATTATGTACGAATTGTATCATCTTGCATAACATCTTTTCTTAAGATAAATGGGACAAATCGTGATGCAGATACACAGCTAGAGATGATGGATATAGAGTTAGAAATGATATTTACTGAAATGATTATCTTAATGGTCAGAGAGAAGGATAACAACGGTCTTTGGCAACGAGAATAACATATGATAGCAGTGATCTTTTCCTCCCAATGACTTCTGTGTGAGGACTTTAGCGAATGCAGAACAATAGTTGAAAGACTTGGCACATGAAGGAGTCAAACAGTACATTAAGGAGAATCTATTTTGATTTTTATAAAAGCTTTGTTGTTGAAGAAGAAGAAGCTTTGATTTTTAAGGTTGGTAGTGTATTTAGGGGGGAATCTTCTCTTTTATTATTGTTCTAATTACTGTAGCAGATTAGACTACTCAACCACTCCAGTAGGATAGTTTCTCATTTTTTCTACATTATTTATCATTTGTTATGCGAGAACTTTGGCATTTGAGGTGTAAATCTTTGTAATTGTTTTGGTATAGCTTTGTCATTTGTTGAGTAATCTTTGAGAGTTGGTAGATTTATCACTGTAGCAGATTAGACTACCCATCAAAATTTAATGTTTGAGAATTGGGTGGCAGCTAGGGGGTAGTAGGTGGGACCATTATCAATTTGTTAATTTTAGTATCTATTTTGGAAGAGGTTTGCCAAAGTATCGATTTTGCAAAGATGGCAAAAACTAGTATTTATTCCCACAATTTCCGTTTTTATATTGTTTTCTATCAGCCAAGCTCTCTTTTGTTACTGCAGGGAGAGAAGTCTCGCGAAAGAGGACAAGATAGAGATAGAGATCGAGAACATAAAGAACCACCACGACCGTAACAGGAAGAGAGATCGTGAGCGCGATCATGATCGAGCACATGAATGAGAGACTGTGGTCGTGACAATGATCGAGATCGTGATCGCGATCGTGATAATGATCTAGACTTTTCCCTCTCTCTAAATTGATCGAGATCGTGATCACGGCCATGACCGTACTGAAATCTATGCGGGTATTTCACAAGTCGGTTCTGTTTCGGTTTTGCAATTTTAAGAACCGATTTAGGTCGGTTCGATTTTGGTTTAGGTCAAAACCCGACCCGAACCGACTTATGCACAGCCCAACTAGTGATGATGCAATAAACTTGAAATATCCAACATTATTGCAAAAAATAAGCAACCACCGGCCAACAAACTCGAATCCCAACTTTTGGCCATTGAGTAGTAGTTCTGTGGAAACGGTGAGGGCTTATTTCTAATCCTCGTATTGAGTCTGATATTCAAACTCACATAGCTCGAGTAAAAATACTGATAGCCAATCAAGGACTAAAAGCAAGGAGATCGCAATACAGACTTCCTCATCTACAGCTCGAGGATGACAAAGCATCCAATAACATCGCACTACAAAAAATACTCAGATATCTATCAACAGTTCAAATACACGCGAACACGATTAGGTATCATATCTTCATCAATAGTTTGGAGATATCAAAGCATCCTGTGACTTCGCGCTACAGAAGATACTCCTCGACTTATCAGCAGGTCGTATGCACACGAGCATCACAAGAGATCGTATCTTCCCAACGGTCTGAAGCTACAACTAAAGAATGTTAATGGATCCGTTACAGATCAACAAGTATCAAGACGTTAAAAAAGACCACCATGAAGACTCATAAAAACCCGAAATTGTAACGTTCCTCATCAATGTAACCAACAGTCATATTATAAGACCTATAAATAAAACTAGAAAGCTACGAATTAGAGAGGCTGCTCTGAGAACCTGTAAGAGATCTTTTCTACATCTCTCTCTCTGTCTCTTTGTAATGGCTAGCAGTTTAAATATACCTCTGTCTTTTTCTAAAATCCTCAGGAGAGGTCGTGGCTTTTAACCCATTCAAGGGTTTTCCACGCTAAATCTAGTATTGTTTGTTTCCCGTTCATAACAAAATATACTAGATTTCGAAGGTGTAAAGCGCTATCTTCGTACAATACAAAATAGGCTATTACATTTGGCACCGTCTGTGGGAACGAAGATTACACTCAGCATTCTCCAATCCAGTTTTCACCGCATTCATCTTTTAAAGATGGAAAATCAAGACAAATCACACTACGCCCTGCCTGACGTTACTGAAGGAGTGACGGATCTGCGAACAACTGTGCACCCAGAAACCGAACGTCGAATAGAGTTGGAGAAGCAGCTCGCCAGCATGCAGGACACAGTCATAGTACTCCAAGCTCAAATAACGACAAATCTGAGACAACAAAACGCTCTGCCCAAAGTCTCGGGGATATCAGTCCATGATCGCCTGGGACATCGAGGTAGAAATACCATGCATCCTCAAATTCAGTAAGAATCAGTCCTTCCTCGGAGTCACATCAATCCACCATTACCCGCCAGAGCGGTAATAGATTTACAGCCACAATAGGAGCAAAACAGAGAAAAACTTCGAGTTTCAGTCTATGACCACATTGGAGAAGCAGCAGAAGAGCATAATCCTGCGAGAGGACCAACAACAAGACGAGCTGTCACGTCTCGGCAACATCTTACTCCAGAGCAGGTGGACAAACACATCAAAGAGCTCTTAGACTCTCAAATATTCACTAGAAGGAGCAACTATGCAAGATTATAGAAGAGTCCACTCACACAGGAGTTGCTGGACGACGAAGTACCAATAAGTTTTCGCACTCCAACGATTAAGAAATACGAAGGGGGGAATCCTGTGGAACACGTCCAAGAATTTCATGATTCATTGGGGCTGTATTCCTCCTCCAACCACATCATCTGCCATTTATTCCCGACCAGCTTAAAAGGCGAGCCTCTAAGATGGTTTCACACACTCGATGAAGGATCTATTCTCACCTTCGAACAACTTCGCAAACTTTTTATTAAGAACTATTCAGATAATAAAGACAATGAGGAAAGTCTTTACTCTTTGTTTAGTCTCAAGCAGACGCCAGGGGAAAGATTGGAGACATTTACCAGAAAAATTTCGGGCTAGCTCAAAATCTCGATAACCTCAACAAAAAGATCACGATCTCCGCTTTCACCAATGCGTTACTCATAGATGGACGAGTCAAGGAACATCTGATCTTAACAAGCCACTGATATTAGAGGATATGATGGAAAAGGTCAACAATTTTATCGACCTCGAAAGACTGGCGACTGAGGAAAAAAAACCTCAGCACATCACTCATCCACCAACGATCATACCGGAGAACATACTCGCAACAGCAGTAAAACTACAGAGGTGATAAGAAACGTTTCAAGTCCTATGATGATCGAACACGCCAAGGACAAAAGAGGCCAGTTTCGCGCTTACCACAGTTGACAACTACTATCGCAAACATATATCCGCTACTGCAAAAGGATGAACTCTTCAGAAATGCCAATACTCTTCAACCCATACCAGGAAAGCCGTACTGCATTCACTGCAAGATCCACCACCATGACACGGAACAGTGTTTCGCGTTGAAATTTCTCATCTTGAGTATATTTTTGCATGATCGGATGCTTGAATATATTGTGGACGTAAAAAGTTACAAAGATGGCAACTACAAAACTGAAATCACGGTCATCCAGACTGACGAAGCGAATGAGGAAAAAAATTTGTACTTCATCGAGACTGAGACAGTCAGCCACTCCAGCAGATCCAAGTGCAGGCACGTTGGACAATGCCATGACCTGACAATGGTAGATAAAGAAGCTCGTTTGTTGCCAGAATCTAGCAACCGACGATCAGGGATTTCTTTCAAAAGCTGTGACGTACGTCACGTCAACTTCTCGCATCACGATGCTCTCGTCATCATGATAAAAATGAAGAACATAGTTCTACATACAATGATGGTAGATACCGGCGGCAGCATCGAATTACTATTCTAGAGCACAATCGACCAAATGGGTTTAGCGGACAAGGTCGAACCAAGTGACATCAACGTCTCTAGGTTCAATGGCTCCAAGGAAGAATGCGTGGGAAAAATTACACTTCCCATCACAGCCGGACTAGTCAAACTTGGCATAGTTTTTTACGTCATCAATACAAAATCCCGTTACCTGGGCATCCTAGCACGACCATGGTTGCATAACATGAAAACTATTCCCTCCACATATCATCAAGCGTTACAATTCAACTGGAAAGGAGGGATCTACGAAATCAAAGGCAGCCAAAAATTAGCTCGAGCTTACGATAATACTATTGAATCTGAGCCAGCCACAGCAGCTCCAGCATAGCAATTACAGTATTTAATACCAGTAGAACATCAGCTGCCAAGCGCCGAACCAACAGAATATATCGAGATCAACGGCACACAAAGAGGGACTCACATCGGGACCCTCTTGAGCACGGAGGAACGCTTAAGTCTCATACAATTCCTTTCGGATAACCACGATGCTTTTACGTAGACTTTCTATGAAATGCCAGGGATTGATCCAGCCATGGCGTGCTACAAGCTAGAGTTAAAAGAGAAGGCAGAACCGGTTAAACAGAAGCAACAAACTCTAGCACCAAAAATACGAGATGAAGTAAACAAAGAGATCGACAAATTGATTGAGGTCGGTTTTATTCACAAAGCTATTTACCTGGACTGGATCTCGAACATTGTTGCAGTCCCAAAGAAAAACGGCAAGATCAGAATCTGCGTCAATTTCACGGATCTCAATCGACACACTCCAAAAGATAGTTTTCCACTTCCAATCATCAACCATCTACTCGATTCAACAGCAGGGCACGAACTCCTCTCTATGATGGATGCTGCATCAGGATACAATCAGATACCACTTTTCCCTGAAGATCAAGACAAGACTGCGTTCATCACAGAACAAGGCCTGTATTGTTATAAGGTAATGCCTTTCGGCCTGAAAAATGCCGGCGCTACCTATCAGAGATTGATGACGCAAATGTTCAAAGATTAACTCGGTAAAACAATGGAGGCTTTCATCGATGACATGCTTTGCAAGAGTCTCAAGAAAGAAGACCATCTGGCAGATTTACGAACAACTTTTGAGATTTTACAAGCTTACAAAATGCGCTTGAATCCTGACAAATGCCAGTTTGGAGTACAATCCAGAAAATTCTTGGGCCACTTAATCAGCAAACGAGGAATTAAAGCTTATCCATCACGCATACGAGCTCTCTTGGCTATACCTTCACCAAGGACAAAAAAGGATGTTCAGAAACAAGTCGGGAAGATCGCAGCACTTAGCAGATTTGTGTCTAAATCATAAGACAGATGCCGACCTCTATTCGATATGCTAAAACAAGGTACATCACGAGGAAAATCAAAGATGGATCCCGAGATCAAGTAGACAGATAAATGCGAAGTTCCTTTTCTCGAACTCAAACAATATTTGGGTAAACCACCAGTTATGAGCACACCAGTAGATAGAGAAGAACTAGCAGTAAACCAAGCCGTCACAGATACTTCTTTAAGCTCCATTCTCCTCTGACTAGACGAAAATACCGAGAAACCAGTCTATTTTATAAGCAAAACTCTAACCCCCGCTGAAACAAGATACACCAAGATCGAGAAGCTTCTTTTAGCTCTCTTCTATACATCGTAGAAATTGAAACAGTATTTCCAAGCCCATGTTGTTCGTGTCTTGACGAACTATCCACTCCGAGAAATCATATCTAAACGCGAAAAATCTCAACGTATTCAGCAATGGTCAGTAACACTCAGAGAACACGACATACATTTTGGGTCATGCCACTCTGAGAAAGGTCAGGCTATAGCAGATTTTCTGGCTGACTTTCCAGTAGTGGATCCTGATTAAGAAGAAGACGTTGATGATAACAAAGATGAACCACCCACAGTACAGTCTGAAGAGTAGTCTGATTGGGTAACAAAGAAAGGTTGGCGAATTTTGACAGACGGCTCCGTCAGACCAGCCGGATAAGGAGTGGGGATTGTTCTTATTACTCCTTCCAATGATCGGCTCAAAAAATCCATTCACCTCAATTTCGAAGTAACCAACAATGTAGTAGAATATGAGATACTAATTCATGGCTTGGACATGGCACTTACACTGGGTGGAGCAGAGCTCTCTGTCTACACCGATTTATTACTAATCGCCAATCATCACGCGGGTATCTATCAAGCCAATGGGAAAATGATTGACTATGCTGCTGCAGTGGTCGAACGAATGAACAAATTTTAGATAATTTCTATGGAACATTTGCCAAGGAGAGAAAATAGACATTCAGATGTACTCGTTTACCTTGCTGGGGTCCTTGGATCAGAAGCTCGTTATTTAAAAATCGACGTCATTTCTAACCCCAACATTAATGCCCACGTGTCCAGTGCCATTAATACTGGGGGCAACGAGGAGATCGAAAATGATTGGAGATAGCCTTTAAGCAGATATATTGGACCTCACAATAAATTCGATGGCCCATTTCTAGAGGATCCTACAGAACGACGGAGATTAATTGACAATACCCCTAGATACATTGTCCAGGAAAACCTCCTTTACATAATATCCGTCACTGGTCCATACTTCCTCTGCCTATCTGAAAAAGAGGTACAACAATTCTTGCACGATCTACACGAAGGCACATGTGAGTCCCATGCCGTAGGACGATCTCTTGCAAACAGAGCCTTAACGCAAGGAATGTTCTAGCCTAAGATGAAAGCACAAGCAATTGAGTACGCTCGTAAATGTAACACTTGCCAACGTCACAGTTCGAAGATACGATCCCCAGCGCTCGAACTACACTCAAGTCAAGTCACCTGGCCGTTCGGACGATGAGCTCTCGATCTCGTAGGAGAATTTCCTACAGTACTAGGAAAATGAAAGCATTTGTCAGTCGCTACGGACTACTTCACTAAATGGGTAGAGGCAGTACCATTGTGCCGAACACGAGAAGAAGAAGTCATCAAATTCATTTGGGAGCACATTATCATTCGGTTCGGCAGACCACATCTTATCAGAATTGATAATGGACCACAGTTCGTTCGCTTCAAAGTTGACACATTCCTCAATGAGCACAATATCATTCATTCCCCATCCAACCCTTACTATCCTCATGGAAACGGACAAGCTAAAATTACTAATCGAACGATTGTGGACGGACTCAAGAAGCGTTTAGATGACAAAAAGGGGAATTGGGTGAACGAGTTACCACACATACTTTGGGCATATCGAACAACTTCAAGAACAGCAACAGGTTGTACTCCATTCTTACTGGCCTACAGGACGGAAGCCATAATACCCACTCAGTATCATCACCCAATATAAGATCGCGAGATGACAGATGAAGAAAACAAATTTTAGATCGCATGCAACCTGAATATGATCGAAGAAACACGCGACAGAGTCATTGTCAATCTGGGAAGATATTAGCTTGCTTTATCACAATCTTATAACAAGCGCGTTCGACATCGAGAATTTAAAGTCAAGGATCTCGTTCTCAGAGAAATCCCCCAACATCGTAAAGCACCTAATACGAGAAAGTTAGCAGACAATTGTGAAGGTCCCTTCATCATAACTGGCACGAGTGGTTTGGAGTCCTACGATCTCAGTACACATGATGGAGTACCTATACCTAATCCATGGAATACTTGCCGACTGAAGCTGTATCAAAATTAAACATGCTCTAACTTTAGATTTCATTCAATAAAGTAAATTTTCATCATCATGCAGCAAATCTATTCAAATATTTTACCTATCTTCATATGGTTCACTCAAATCGACCTACTACGAAGAATTACTACAACAATATCTACTTCATAGCTCTTCAAATATATACGCTCTCTGAGGATTGCTTATTTAGTTAATCAATTCGATCTGGCAGAGACGCCATTCAGCTATGCAATATTCAATACATGTCCCATCACAGCCGCTCAGCTCGACCTATAACTGGGATCTACTTCATAGCTCTTCAAATATACATGCTCTCCGAGGATTGTTTATTGAGTCAATCAATTCGATCTAGCAAAGACACCATTCAACTATGCAATATTCAATACATGTCCCACCAAGATCGCCCAGCTCGACCTATTACCGGGATCTACTTCATAGCTCTTCAAATATACACGCTCTCCGAGGATCGCTTATTGAGTCAATCAATTCAATCTGGTAGAGACGCCATTCAGCTATGCAGTATTCAATACATGTCCCATTACGGTCGCTCAGCTCGACCTATAATCGGGATCTACTTCATAGCTCTGCAAATATGCATGCTCTCCGAGGATCGCTTATTGAGTCAATCAATTCAATCTGACAGAGACGCCATTCAGCTATGCAATATTCAATACATGTCCCCTCACGGTCGATTAGCTCGACCTATAACTGGGATCTACATACGCGCTGCTCTGAGGGTCGCTTATTGAGGCAATCAATTCGACCTGGCAGGGACGCGCCCTTCAAATATCTCGTTATGGTCTTTATTGATTTGTTCAAATTGACTTATACACATTACAATACAACATCACTACATCTTTATATGGTCGTTCGTTGGATCACCCAATTCGACCATACATAGAGATAACAACAGCAAAAATTATCTGCTCAACATTTAACATTTTTCTACAGCAAAGACATATTTACACTCTGTCCCATAACAATATAAACAACGAAACTACTGTTTGCGCTTTGGGAATACAACATTCAAACTTTCCCCAGGCCCAGATGAAAGTAAGACAGGGAAAGGAATAGCCGCATCAACTACAGTAGAATGTGCATTCAACAATTCCATAACTCTCGGCATCAAATTATCTATATAAGATAACCGTGCTAGCTACAAGTCATATTTCGTAACGTATTCAGTTGTAGCAGCCAAGATCGACTCACGCTTTGTTCGAAATTTCTCTACATCAGCATGCAACATAGCCATAGCACACAACGCAATATTATCCACAGTCAACAACGTAGCTTGATAAAATTCAGCTTTCACCTTGTTTAGTTCGTCTTCAAAATCTTTACATTGAGCTTCCAAAGATTTTTTCTCCTGCAGCAACGAGCCTCTATATTGCTTCATTATCTACACACTGTGCTCCATCTCCTGCTTCGGACTGTGCAACTTCTTATCTACCTCCCTCGAATAATTGATCTCGGCTTCAGCTGCATCCATCATCCTTGCGACTCTTTATACTTCACATGGAGTTCCTTGAAAACTTCATTACCTTGCATACACTCCAATACCAAAGCTTGTTTGTCCCAGTCAAGATTGGTGATCCGTGAATTACACTTATTGATGGCCTCATTCAGATTTCGATCTCTCTTGGAACATGCCTCCTTGTGAGTTTTGGCATGGTCGCTTTTTCTCTGACATGAATCTCGAGCCTCACGCAAATCCCAGTTCAGCTTTTTTAGGCACTCGCGCATATAACAGATTTCAAAATCTTACTTCTTTAAGAGATCAATATTATTTGCTATCACCGACTGATGATACAACAGATCGTTCTTATGCTTTTTAATCGTACTTAACAGATCCAGTACCTATTGATTCGCAGCCATGGTCTCCAACTTTTTCTTCTTCAGAGATTCTTTCCATAGTTCAGATTCATTATTAGCAGTCAATATCTCTCTGCATCCTTACATGACAACTTTACAGTCAGCCGACTCTGCAGCTCTAACATCTCAGATTCCAGGTTTAAATTCAACAAATTTGTTCTTTCAACCACCAACGAACATTGCTGCAACTTGGCAGATAATTTTTTATTTGACGCAGATAAGGCAACCAATTTTTGTTGTTCTTTGTCTTCAGCCTAAAAGAATAGATCACAAGCGACAATACATCTATTAACATATATTCATTCCTACAAGACATATCATTCTACAACATTTATTACAACATCCAGCTATGATACACGAACCAACTACATTATGCAAAGTACAATCAAATGCCACAATCTAGTTGGCTTGTGATTGCACCCTACTACTACTAGCATCTACTTGCAAAGGTTCATTAAAGATTACGACCTCTTGCGAATGGGTCTTATCCGTATGTAAGGCAGCAGATCTTCGACCTCCTCCTCCTCAGACTCTTCAGCTCACAGTTTTGAGGTTGAAGCTCCCCCACCCTCATTCCCTTTTGCAAACCACATATTTTCAACCTTATCATTCTCTACTTCCACAACTTTACCACAGCTCGAGATATAACGTCTAAACTCATTTTCTACTCTCTCGAGCTCGCCCCCATAAAATGCGATCACATCGGCTATCTAACGTTCGTGGTCCGTGTTGATAGCACGTTTTCCCCGCTTTGGAGTAACTTTCTTCTTCAAGCGCGATTGGGATAATTGCAGACGTTGTTGCGTATCTAGTAAACGCGCTTCTAACAATATCACTCTCTTTTCCGAGCTCTGCAACAACCTAGCACACTTCACCTTTTCCCAATCTAGACATGCATTATGACCCTTGCACCACTCCAGTTCGTCACAAACATGCCTCAGATCGATTTCTAATTGTGCATGGATCTTTCTATCCTCCTTTTTATGTTAAAAAAAAGGATCCTCATTGCTCTTTGCCCCTATAAAAGTCAAGCTCATCAGGCAATGAACCTCTACCACCCCATATGATGGATACTTCAGCCCGAGCTGAGCATCTTTGCGCCTCTATACTATGGCGATTGCGCGCTTCTTGCGCTAAGAATTTTACCCGAGCTGGGTCCGGCACTATGCCTCTCTCAGTTAACAGTTCTAAATAGGCCTCCTTCAAACCCCGCTCACTATCAACTTTGGCCTCAAAATAAAACGTCAAAGACAATAATAACCTTTGACACTCCAACTTATCGCTCTCATTAACGAACCGCTTATCCTTAAGGGATTTTTGGAGTAAAACAAACCTATCGGTCTCTTTTGGCAAAACCTCATCTCTCTCAATTTTTATCTTCCCATATCTATATTGAAGCTCGAATAACTCCTTAAATGTTTTATCAAAGTTCAACTTATGAAGGCGTCTCTCATATTAAAGTTTATTATGTACCTATTGAGTACGATTGATGGAATCCCTTGTTTGACTTAAGGACTTCTCCATCTCGATCACTTTCCCCCTCAAATGAACTACCTCCTATATACAAATCATACATTTACATTAAAATAACATATATCAACAACAACCACAAAAATTTTAAGCTAAAAACAGTTCTACCACCAGTACAAAGGACAAAGTTCGACTAAGTCTCAGAACTATGCTACAACTACAAAATCAAGATTTAGCTCCTGCTACCTCCTTGGCTGGATCATCAGCCACTGGAGAAGCCGGGGTCTGCTCAGCCACTGGAGAAGTATCATCCCCTGGGAAGTCGATCTCACCATACTTCCCAGCAAGAGCAAGATCGACATCTTCTCTGCTCAAACCCCAGAAGTAGAAGGCTTGAATCAGTTTATTTCAGGAAGCCACCGCAATATCAATAGCCTTCTTTGCCTCATCTTCAACCTCTTGCTTTGAAGCGGCAGCTTCCTTTTCAAATATATCTTTTTGCAGAGCCTTCTCCTTCTCGAATTGCTCCCTCTGCAGTACCTTCTCCTGCTCGAACTGTTCTCGCAGAGCAACTTTCTTTGCATCATGTTGCCGAACAAGTTCACCACAATTCGCAGCAGCTGGCTTCAACACCTCCGCGGTCGACTTCCAAGCAACAGAAAGCTGTACCACAAATACGGCAAAACAGTATTACAAGATCAGATCATTACTGGAAAAGATTTAATCAAATAACACATTGCATACCTGAGAGAGAACTTGGTTCAGTTCATTTCCTTCTCGACTAACGACATCGAACAAACTCGATATATCAGCAACATCTTTTGGATTAGGCTCTGCCAAAACAGCAACAAACTATGTTAGCAACTCGCAATAAGTTAAAAGACAAACTGCAAGCAGAATTTAGACACTTACTCTCGCTAAAATTCTTATATATCAGCTCGGGCGCGGTTTCCCCAGGAACTTGCATACAATTACCCCTCACCATCACAAGATGGTCGTACCAGGGTCTCCCAGAAGATTCAAAGTGAAAGAATTTTGGCCTCGCCGAATTACTGAACAAGTATCCGCTCTTTCAATTTTTCACATACTTAAACTTAGAGTATTTGAAGACATCGTCCGCAACGAATTATTTTGAAATACCACCATCTCTCCACTTCTGGTTAAGGGCTTCACAGACTCTCATCATCTCAAAGATGTTACCATTTAATTGACCAGGGCAACTCTTTAGTGCATTCATTACCCCCTTTTGGAAAAAGGTTAGGGGAATACTCAACCCATATGCAACCTGGTTCAAAAAACAGAGGAATCCTTCCTCTACGACCTCTGCGCCAATTCCATTATAATAGGCGATATCTATATCATTTCCAATATCTATACTTTTCTTCCACCGATCCAGAGAAGGCACCTGATAATGTCTAAATTACCACTCAATCTCACCAGAGTTCTAAACCACAGCCCTACATTTATTATATAATTCTCCCATTCTCCGTCTAAACTCTTTTTCTATACTGTAAAAATATCTTCGCTGCGTCTACATTCTCGGAATACTTAAAAAATTGCCCAGTTTTATTCCCCGTATGCAATCCTACATCCTTCCCAGAAGAAACAGCCGGATTATCAGCAGTTACAGTACCAATTACCACATAATCATCCATAGTCCTCTCAGACGATGATGATTCCTCACTACTGGTAGATATAACAAATTTACTACTAGGTTTTGGTTTTTTGAGCGCATCTACCACATATATAGGAAAAATCTATTCAGAGCTTTTATTAATCAAGCAGGTCTCCTCCCTCACGTTATTAATCTGCCAAAAAAGTTTAAACATGCAACCTACCAGTTTGTGCAAGAAACTAATACAACAGCAGAAAAGATGGAAGTAGAGATACTAACCTATACTAGAAGAGCAACAGTCGTCGACTCCGGTCACCGTTCGCACTTTAGACGATAAAACTTTGTCCTTCTTAGCAATATCACACAACACTGGAGGACTACGTTCAAAATTTGAAGATTTTCTCTCTCTAGAAATGTTTATGCCTCTGTCTGCAACTGATTACGATTTAAAAGAAGAGGGAAGAAAAGCTTTTATATTATCCCTCAGTTTCAGAAACGACGGCTCTTCGGGACACGTGTCCACATCATCTCTCCTAACAGGCACGTCTTTTCGTTTGCCCTCATAATGATTTTTGGTGTAGCGTGTTCTGTTATCATGTTTGTCTCTCTCCTTTGCCATTATTAAGGACTCACTGCCCAAGAAGATTTTTACAGATCTTACAGCACGATTACTTACAGCAACAATCTTCTACTACTACACTATCCTGCTACACTTTTTTATAGCATGGTTCCAGTTCAAAAACCTAAGTACAGCTATTACAGTTGCCACTTACCTCAATTTCGGTTTTACAGAAGCAGAAAATCAGCAACAAATCCTGCTTCAGTTATATTTCAGTCAAAAATTATCATAGATACAGAAAGCAATGACGAGACGACCTCAACACAGGCAAATCAATTTATTATGATCAATCATCCGACCTTACATATAATGACACAACGGATAATTCTCTTCACCATGCGAAATGAGTTCAATATCAGCAGCTCTCACATCCTCTTTAACAAGTTTATCTAGCACAATTTTCAAAGGCTCCGACAAAGTTCCACCGATGATAACAAGTATTCAAGTTGACAACGACAAGGCTCTAACACCAAGAACTTATGGCACGAAAGAAATTATGACCTCGTCATCTCCGCAGACATAACAACACTATATCTCAACAAGGCCACCAACATATAAGAGCGACTTACATAGTTCGGATATACTTCATTCAACTCATCAACAAAATGATCTACATATTTTTGACCTATGTCATCAGGGACTAGTTCGATAATTGTTCTATGGTATCTTACAATAGTTCTAAAAGCAGCTTCAAGCACTTACAAGATGAGATAATAAAGTTCGAATTTATTATTCAAGAAAAATAAGTTACAAGAACGAACACTTTAGCCAGTTCGGAAATAAAGATTACAAGTTCTACAGGAAATTTTGTCTTTTACAAAGAATAGCCTACATTGTAGATGACAGTGCAACACTTGAGATGAAATAATGGTGGGCCCAGTAGAAAAACTCAAAGCCCAAGGAGAGGAATTGGAGTGACGTAGTGGACATAATTAATCCCAGCACTCCACCATAACCACCACCTCCGCTGCCAACGAAGGACCTCCTCCACCATTACAATACCCAATCTTTCGCAGGGTATCGATAGTACTTCTCAGACGACTTCCCCACCTTCTCGTCTTCCGCCGCCACTGCATCCTCTGCAAGCATCCGCAGACAGGACCGACGGTGAGCAGCAAACAAAACCACATAATGGAATTGCCACAGTTGATGATAATTATCCTCTGCCTCCTCTACTTCTTCCTACGGCATCCCATGGAAAGTTGGGGAAACAGGGATTGGAGTCGGTAGAGAAAGACTTTGGGTGCCAAAATAGCGAGTTTACAGACTTGCTATTTTTGTCTGAACTCTAGCTTCATATGGTTGGCGTCGAGTTGTCACCATCACTACTACTCAACCCAACCTGAATGACTGACAACGTTAACCAGGGTGAACAGTGATAACAACTATTTACCATGTTTTATACTAGCAGCATTTAATGCATTCTACAGCTTCCAATAAGGTATTCATTACAAGTGCACGTCTCAAGAAAAAAATTTGGGAGACCCAAAAGTCGAAACTACTATTCTTCCAAGATAAAATGGAAACCATCAATACATCATTCAATTCAGACGACTGGACTTCTTAGCAAACATCACTCGCAACACACATTTCTCCTACTATTGGCTGAGAGGGGGCAGTTGTGAGAGCTTATTTCTAATCCTCGTACTGAGTCCGATATTCAAAATCACATAGCTCAAGTAAACATACTGATAGCCAATCAAGGACTAAAAGCAAGGAGATCGTAATACAGACTTCCTCATCTACAGCTCGGGGATGACAAAACATCCAATAACATCGCACTACAAAAAATACTCAGATATCTATCAACAGATCGAATACACGCGAACACTATTAGATATCATATCTTCATCAACAGTTCGGAGATATCAAAGCATCCTGTGACTTCGCGCTACAGAAGATACTCCTCCACTTATCAGCAGGTCGTATGCACACGAGCATCACAAGAGATCGTATCTTCCCAACGGTCTGAAGCTACAACTAAAGAATGTTAATGGATCCGTTACAGATCAACAAGTATCAAGACGTTACAAAAGACCACCATGAAGACTCATCAAAAACCGATATTGTAACGCTCCTCATCAATGTAACCAACGGTCATATTATAAGACTTATAAATAAGACTAGATAGCTACGAATTAGAGAGTCTGCTTTGAGAACCTCTAAGAGATTTTTTCTGCATCTCTCTCTATCTCTCTTTGTAATAGCTAGTAGTCTAAATATACCTCTCTCTCTTTCTAAAATCCTCAGGAGAGGTCGTAGTTTTTAACCCATTCAAGGGTTTTCCACGCTAAATCTAGTGTGCTTGTTTCCCGTTCATAACTAAACATACTAGATTTCGAAGGTGTAAAACGCTATCTTCGTGTAATACGAAAATAGGCTATTACAGTAACAACAACCAATAATAGGATTATATCGGCAACAATTAGCTACATTAAAGAGAACAATTTCTGGGATCAAATGAAATGAGTATATGCCTAAAAATATAAAATGAATTGAGTATATCGTATGGTATCAATAAGGGTTGGATCATGAGTCTATGACAACTAAGTATGCTACATTTCCCCCATGAAGGATTTATTCTAAAGTGCACAGTTTCATCCAGACTATTGTCAAACACCGGCAAGAAAGACGGCAATTATAGTTGAATTCAGGAAAGTGAAACTTAAACATCACAAGGGCACAAAATAAAAATAGGATCCAAAACCCACATTTAGCGGGTATGGATTCATTGAGTGCAATATCGGTCCGGGAAGGGCACATATAATGAGATCGAACTTCAACTAGGTTCAGAAATATAGCTTTCTTTAGGCATCTTAGTGATCCCTCATATTGTTGTCCTTGAAAATGTTTCGGTATTATTTTTTGGCACACTAATTATAATATTATATGCTACTAGTGTGTGTATGCACGCACAGAGAGCATGATGATGTCACTAAAATTTTAAGAATATTTGTGTGGCAACTCAAATCTAGAGCAATGATGTGTTCCAATTGTAGACCCGGAGTAGAGAAAATATTTTCATTTGTTTTCTTTATATATAAAAAACGGGACCTACGTGTTAGTTTAGAAATCTTTGACACTGACGAAGGGCTAAACTTGGAAATAAAAATAATACAATGTAAGTAAGGTCAGTGGTATTATTGAATTTAAAATATTTGTGAATACAAGATTGAATAGAAACATTAACTTGGTCAAGATTGACTATAAACTTTGAAGTAACTTCAAAACCCTAATAAATGAAATAACCACAGAGATCAGGGGTGAATCTAAAAATAGATTTAGGGGGGCTGGGTTTCGGGGCGAGGATAATTTTGGTGAAAGAATATGATGTTTGAACATCAAAACAACAGTATAATTTAAGCTACACCTTGTACAAAATAAATATAACTTGCTCTAGGCTACAGGAAACCAACTGAATGCCCACTGCCAATGAATGCTTTTGATTTTCATTACTGGGGATCAAAACACCCCAAATCAGTACTCGCTATAAAAAAATAAATAAATAACGCAAAGAGAGTAACAGAGTGGATATGATTCACAGAAAAAACTTTTTGGACCAAGGGGAAGTCGTCCGAACTGATCGAAAAATACCTAAACCTATTTAAAGCATCGTTATCAGCCCAAAAACAAAAATTAAAAACCTTTTTCTTACAGAATCATTATTATTCAAAGTGAAATCCTCGATGCAATTCATCGCTACAAACTCTATTTCCTACGTGGAGTATTTTTATTGATATGCTAACTTTTTGTTACAAAAGTCTATTTCCTATGTGGACGAAGTTAATGTTTTATTGGTTACTCAAACGTGAAACTATAGTTAACCTGAATTTGTTACGAATGGTTACTCAAACGTCTCAGCAATTTATGTGTTTGCAAGACTTTTCAGCACGTTTTTCTTATTCTCAAAGACGGGCTTTGCTTGCCGTATTGCAAAGATTCATAGCGAGGTAAGAGATGATTTTCTGTAAACTATACCAAACTGTCATAATCCAAATCATTATCGAACTATAATAAATTCATAAGCTCCTTTACTAATCTATAGAGTAATATTGTAGTACACGATAAGTTGATAATCATTGTATTATCACTTGCTTCATAGTCTTCATAAGTTTCTATTCATCAATTCGACTCAAATACTGTATGATAGATCTTATTACATAGGCTATTACACCTCATCTGTATAGATCTTTCTTTCATATGGTACTTGGAGTAATGGGACTAGCACATTTGTCATTTTACATAAAATTCTGTTTTGGGTTATTAGACTTAATCTCCTCTAGCTGGATGGCCCCCTCAAGTTTGCAACTTGTAGCATTATGTTACCCATGTTAGCTACCGATTCATTGGATCTAACGGTCAAGATTGTTTCATTCCAAAGACCTCAAACAGGTTTAGGGTGTGCTAAACCTCATTAAACCACAAAAATAATTAGCACCAAGGTTATTTCTTCTTGATTCTAAATTGTAACTAATACAATGAAGAAGAAAAGAGAGAGTTGAGGAAGCTCTATATTATTATTTAGTAATTCACTTACAAGATATATATATATATATATATATATATATAGGCAAACAAAAGCTTAAACTAGAAACCTACAAAGCATACTAAATAGGAAAGCATATCCTTATGATAATAGTAAGTTAGTAATGTTATCCTTCTAATAATAGTAAGTTACTTTAACTTTAAAACCCGCGTCAAACTCATGATGGTACAACAAGTAACATTGAGAGTTTGCTAAGTAAAAAATAGAATCGCTACACTGTGTGGGACTTCGTGAAGAAGTTGGCCAAGTTCATCTGAGACTGAATATAAGGCAAAGATAGAGTGTCGTGCTTCAGGTGATGGCGAGTAAAATGACAGTCAATTTCAATGTGCTTTGCTCACTCATGAAATATAGAATTGTATGTAATCTGAATAGCACTTTTGTTGTCACAGTACATAGGCGTGGGAGTAGATAGTGAAACTCCTAAGTCAACAAGAAGCCAGCGCAACCAAACTATCTCAGTCGCGGTCATAGCCATAGCACGGTACTCAGCCTCAGTGGAAGATCGAGAAACTACACCCTGCTTCTTACTCCGCCAAGAAATAAGATAATCGCCCAGAAATATGCAAAAGCCAATGGTAGATCGGCAATCTGTAGGATCCCCCGCTTAATCAGCATCAGAATAACCCCGAAGTACCAAGGATAAAGATGACAGTACCAATAAGGTCTGAAACAAAGTACCACGAATATACCGTAGAATCCAAATGACAGCAGTCCAATGTACAGTAGTAGGAGCTGAAACAAACTGACTAACAATATGAATAACATACGTGATATCAGGTCGAGTAATAGTAAAGTACACAATGCTACCAACAATGAAGCGATATAGTGAAGGATCTCCTAAAGGCACACCAACAAAAGAAGTGAGACGAACATGGAGCTCAAGAGGAGTGCCATTAGTTCGAGAATTTGTAAGTCGGGCTCTCTCAATAACATCAGCCACATACTTGGACTGAGCCAATAAGTAGCTTTTAGAAGACGAGGCTACCTCAATGTCAAGAAAATAATGAAGTGATCCCAGATCCTTCATTTCAAACTCACGTTGTAATTGTAACTTTAGAGCATAGATGCTAGCAGTATCATCACCAGTCAAAAATCATATTATCAACATATGAGAGCAAAAACACACTACCCGAAGCTGTTGAACGTACGAATAAAGTAGAATCATGACTACTAGGTTGAAAACCATATTGACGAATAACAGATGAAAACTTCTCAAGCCAAACACGAGGTGCTTGTTTGAGACCATATAAAACCTTACGAAGTTTGCAAACTTCACCAGGTGAGTGTATGACTCTTGGAGGAGGAGTCATGTACACTTTTTGGTTAAATTATCATTTAAAAAAGCATTATTTACATCCATATGAGATAATCCCCACTGCCAAGTAGACGTAATAGCAATCAAGAGACGAACAGTGGTCATCTTTGCAACTAAAGCAAAGGTTTCCTCATAATCAATCCCTTATTCTTGTGTAAAGCCACGAGCTACAAGACCAGCCTTGTATTGCTCCACTGATCCATTAGATTATGTCTTTATTTTATAAATTCAACGGCTGCTAACAACATGTTTCCCTGAAGGTAAAGGTACTAAATCTCATTTCCCTATTTTATGTAAAGTAGATAACTCCTCGTCCATGGCCTGACGCCAAAGAGGATCAACACTAGCCTCTTTATAGGATGCAGCTCAGAATGACCATGGATAGTGATCAGAAATGAAGCAAACTCAGTAGAGTAACAGGAATTAGAAAAACCCAACTTATCAGGACGGCGACGATCACGTACAAGATTCTGACAAGGAACTGTTCCAAGATATGCAGGAGTCATTGGAACTAACTCAGAATAAGGTATTGTAGCAGGTGTGTTAGATGTAAAAAGACAAGTATCATCAGTAGAAATAGGATCAACATATCGCAACTCAGACTCATCAATTTTTTGTGATCTGCCAGGAATCAAATATAGAGGGATGCGTTCCAAAAAGACAACATGACGAGAGACATATAACTTCCTGCCAATAGGATCATAAAATCTATATCCCTTTTGAGTATCAATACAGCCAAGAAAATAACACATAATAGATTGACGAAAAATCTTGCCACAATCAACATTATGGCACATAATAAAGCATGTGCAACCAAAAACTCTCAAGGATGAATAATTAGGAGGTCTCCTATATAAATGCTCATACGGAGAAATGTCAGTAGTAAAAACAGTTGGAATTTTGTTGATCAGATGAATAGTTGTGAGGACTGCCTCTTCCCAAAATATACTAGGAACAGATGAATAAATAAGCATTGAGCAAGTAGTCTCCATAATGTCTATGTTTTCTTTCAATGATACAATTATGCTAAGGAGTTTCTATGCAAGAAGGTTGACGAATAGTCCCATCTGAGGCAAGTAGTTCTGCAAAATCACCCGAGGTATATTCTCCTCCCAAGTCACATCGAAAACATTTGATAACAGTAGAAAATTGTGTTTGAATCATAACTCTAAAGTTTTTTATAATCGAAAGAAACTTAGACTGACGTTTCATTAAAAATACCCAGCAATAACGAGAATAATCATCAATAAAAGAAACATAATATCGGGACTCCCCTTAGTAAGATAAGGAGCAGGCGCCCACACATTATAATGAATTAAATCAAAAGGTGCAGAAGAGACAAATGTACTAATAGAAAAAGGCAAAGCATCAAATTTTCCCAGTTTACAACTGGAACACTCAGAAATATCATGACAAATAACATTTTCTAAAGCACCAGTAGAAACTAGATACTTCAATCGAGATCCAGAAACATGACCTAATCTAGCATGCCACAACTAAAAACTACTAGACTTAGGTTCAAACGAAAAGAAGATAAATCAACAGAAGAACTACTAAAAACTACTTTGGAATATAGGTGGAAATTTTCTAAGACGTACAAACTGCCATCTATACGATCAGTCCCAATCAACCTCCGAGAAAGACGGTCCTGTCATAACAATGAGAATCATAAAAGAAAAGAAAATATCCATAAACACACAAGTGACTGACATAAATCAAGCTTAGAGTAAGATGAAGAAGGAAGTAAACATCAGTAAGAGACAACTGCGGGGTATAGACATCCTACACCAACTAAGGGCATACATGTGCCATTAGCTGCAGTGACACTAACAACAGATGAATGACAAATAAGACACGAGTAAATAGATCGATCATTAGTCATATGATGTGTGGTACCAGAATAAAAAATCCAAGTAATGTGAAGAGAACATGAGGGGGCACCAGATGAAGTAGAATCAACATACGGAACAATGGCAAGACGCTGAGCAAAGAATTGATCCATCTGAGCTGCAACATCGGAGAATGATGCATCACTATGTTGTATTGCTACGAAGAGAACCTGAGGGGGCACCAGATGAGGTGGAACCAACATACGGAACAATGTCAAGACGCTAAGCAAAGAATCTGAGTTGCAACATCTGAGAATAATGCATCACTATGTGGTATTGCTGCTGATGGAGTAGGATTAGGTTGATGAGTTGGATCTGAAAGTGGTTGTTGTGGATATCTAAAATATTATTGTTGAGGTGTTCCTCTATAGGACGGAGACTAAGGAGGACCTTTGTAATGTTGTTAAGACCGAGGAGGACCTTTATAATGCTACTGAGATGTTAAAGGACCTCGGTTTTGTTATTGAACCTTCTTCCAATACTGACTCTTCCAATGGCCTTTTCTGATGGAAAAAGGCACACTCACCTGGAGGAGGTTGTTGATGAAAATTGTGTTGTCTCTGAGAGGGTGCTTGAGGTGCTGGTTGAACTGCTAAGACTAATTAAGTAGGTATAGTAATAGACCCCTTTCCTAACTGTGTCTTTAGATAATCCTCCTCTGCAAGAAGCTCACTAACTACAAAATCAACACTTGGGATGGTATCTCTATGAAGAATAGATCCCGAAGAGTTTCAAAATCAACACGTAAGGCAACCAGAGAAATTGCACTAATCGTTATTGCTCTCTATATGTAATCCAATCCGTACATGCAATAAGACCTGGAGTTTCAGTCAAAGCGTGCTGATCCCATAAAGCAGTAATTACCCCATAAAAGTCATGGATACTGCGATCACCTGCCGAACACCACGAACATCAACCTCTAACTAATATTGCCTAGCAAAATTGGATTTAGTATATAACTTCTTGAAGTGGTCCCATCTCTCCTTGGGCGTTTTGAACTTAGCCAACTGAACACCGATAGAAAGTTCTACAGAATTACCAATCCAGATAATAATCTTTACGCTATCGGTTACCCACTTTTTTAGATCTGTTGCATAAGACAATTTTGTAGAATCAATGGGCTTCGGAGTAGTCCCATAACCTTTTGCCCATCACAAAGTGGGGCATAGCATCCACCCAATAAAAATAAATAGGTCCATTTAATTTCACCCCAATAGCTTGCAACAAATCTAATATTTGGTCGGACATTTTTATTTTTATTTTAACGTCACCAAATCTCTACAAAATAAAAAATAAAAAAAATCAGTAAAGGCACCCCCAGAATTAGAAACGACACCACCCCGAATTAAATACAGCACCCAGATTTGAAAAAACAGCACACAGAATAGGTAGACAAAACTGAAAACAGCACCCAACTCAATACTCTTTGACCGAAATCATAATTAATTCACCATCAATAGCTAACCTCGCTCTAATACCATAATACAACGAAGAAGAAAAGAGAGAGTTGAGGAAACTCTATATTATTATTCAGTAATGCACTTACAAGATGCAGTCATATATATGGGCAAACCAAAGCTTAAACTAGAAAGCCACAAAGCATACTAAATAGGAAAACATACGAAATATAATATCCTTACGATAATAGTAAGTTACTAATGTATCTTTATATACTATCCTTCTAATAATAGTAAGTTACTATAACTTTAACAATAACTTCACTTGTCAAGCATCATCAGTTGGATTTATTGGTCAAGATTTCTAAGGACCTCTAACAGTTTCACAGTTTACACAAACTCCACTGAAAACCACAGAAGTAAACTTGCACCAACTCCAATTCTAGATGATAAGTTGTACTTGCATATAGGCAGCAGTGGAGCATAATGCACGAGAACTGAAGCATTACATTAATGAGCTCTACTGGGTGTCAGGCAAGCGAGTTATGCTGCTTGGACACAGTAAGGGTGTAGTACGCAGTGGCTGCCTTGTCAATTTACAGCTCACACTTGAAAAATAAGGTTGCTGGATTGGTACTGGTGCAGAACCCTTATGGTGGGACTCCTGTTGAATCTGACATACTCCGGAAGGCCAAATTGCAGACAAGCAAACCAGGAGAATCATGGAATTTTTCGTCTGCAAGCTGATTTAAGGTAGTTTTCCGCTCCCCCACATGACATTTCTTGAGTTTTTTTATTAAAGGAAGTCATTCATGCATAATATCTGGAATTTGTTATTTAGGAAGTCATTCACTCTAGGTAATCTGGTTAGTTTGGATCATTGAAATAAAATTAGACAAAAGGAATACTTAAAAGATATATAAAAGTACCATAAGCTATACCAAGTTACAAATAATGCATTTTGTAATGTACTAACTAACTTACCCTGTTCGTCTTAGTATTAGGCCAATATATGGTCTTCAATCAACTTTTATCGTATGTAGTCTTCTTTCGAAGCTCAGCTAATCATATGATCATTTATCCTTGGTTGACAACTATCTCTTGACTTTCTTTGGAAGTTTGGGTGACCAACATGTTCCCATCCATGCTTTTGTGAGTCCACCACATAACACATGTAATATCACCTACAAGTGACAACTCGTTGTCCTTCATTTGAGTTAAGGCCACATATTTGATAAATTAGGGCGTTCCCTCTAGACTTGAGTCTTTCACGTTAACGGACTCTGCCAAACATGGTGTGGCTTGGCCTTGAGCAGCACCCAGTATCTTGAAATGACAATCATACCCTATGCTTCAGTTTACTTTATACTCTAAAATCCTAAAATAATCGAATTTCAGGAAGCCACTAGGATGAAACACTAAGAGGAAGCACTTGACTACTTTAGGTCCCTGCTAGTTTCGTTTGTGTAGGGGTCTAATTCTCCCTCTTGTATCAGGCTAAGCAAATATTATAGAGTATGACTAAGTCATTCACTCTAGGTATTCTTTTATGGAATTGGACAAATTAGGGAATAATTTTACTTAGTAATAGAATAGGTTTATGAGTGTGTCGTATTTTTCTGGAATTGGATGAGCTAGGGATCAATTTTGTGTTTTTTGATTGATTGTGTTTCTGGGTATGTGGTATTCTGTTGGAATTGAATGATTTTTTTGATTGATTAGGATTTTGGGTGTGCAGTGCTGCAGTTATTATTTTGTGCTATATCAGATTAATTGAATGATTACTGTTGTTTATATCTGTTAATGTTATGTGCAAATAGAAGTTAAGGAAACAATGGCAAGCTCATCGAAATCTACCACCATGGCAACTACTGTTAAGGTGAAATCACAAAAAAAATAAAAATTGCACATTGCATGGACAATGACGTGATCCTCCTGAGAAGGTATTTATCAACTTTTCTTTTTCTTTTTTCATAATATATATTTTCTAGTTTATCTAAATACCTATTGTTTCTTTTTCTGTCTTGTTTTGTTTTTAGAGAGCCGCTAAAAATATTCTACGAGACATTAACAGAGCAGCTACCATCAAGTCAGATGGCGGAGTTTTGGTATGCTTTTCTATCTGCTATTGAGATTTTGTCAATTTTTAAAATGTGTTCTCTTGATTATTTCCTGTAAGGTCTAGATATTGTTTCTCTTTGGTTGGAAAACGTAGTTCATCATGGAAGAATATCTTCTTCTTTCTTTCTTTTTTGCTCAATCTTCTTATTTTGCTACAAAAGATAAGCCTTATAGATACTTTTCCTTATTTAATGTCCAATATAAGATAGATTTGAAGATTTGAATTTCTTCTTTTCACGAATGCCATTTACTGCAAAAATGATTTTCTTGTCCCTTCACTCTCCATGAACTATAAGACATCCTTAGAACGGAACCAAGCTAGAGAAATGAAGCTTTAATTTAACTCCACAGCGTGCAGAAAATCGTCAAACATCATTCCAACCATATCAAGCATTTTAATCTTGGTTGTACCTGATCTGATGACTTCACTTGCAACCTTGATTCTTATTAGAAAGATAGCGTATCACAAACCTTGTGAGTTTTAAACTACCTCTTTTGGAACACATGGAAGGATAAATAGAATATGTGCTTTGCATTCTCTCTAGCTGCCCAGCAAATAACACTAACAGACCTCTGTACTGCTCCCATGAGAGTATCTTGTCTTGGATTGTTAGAACACTTTTCAGAGCAAACCAGGAAATAATGTTGTGGCTGGGGATGTGGTCTTTGAACCATATACGAGCGGCTTGTCTTGGATAGGGGCAAGAGAAAAACATGTGCTCTTCATTCTCTCTAGCTGCCCAACAAAGAGCACTAACAGACCTCTGCACTACACCCATGGGAGCAGCTTGTCTTGGATTGTTAGAACACTTTTCAGAGCTAACCAGGAAATAATGCTGTGGCTGGGGATGTGGTCTTTGAACCATATACGAGGAGCCCATTTAAAGGAAGGGTTGTGTCTAATATGGTTGAATCAGCTACTAATGGTGAATTCCCCAGAAGATAGAACAGTTCAAACAACTCTTTCAATAGATTCAGGATCAATAGAAACTTCATATAGCCTTTCCCATATATCATTGTTGAAAACTACACCCTTTATTGGAGTATTTTAAGCCCTGCTGTGGCTATTTTCACTCCTGCGCCGTACATTGAAAAATGTTTATCTGATGAGGATACATAAAAGGTGGATATCACATGTCTGAGTATGATGTTGAAATATGTTGTAATCATCTCAATTTGGTGTTGGAATGGAGAAAATACGTTGTTGCCGGTACCCACAGTTTTCTTGAAACAAGGAGCTGCTTCGTCATTGAGTGCATCATTGACTAGAAGGCTCAAGAAAAATCACGAGGGAATACAAAAAGTTGAGTTTCGTGCACTCATTGAAAGCGACAGGAAGGACTCCTGGAGCGATTTCCTCTATATTCTTCATTCAAGATTCCTTATTAATTTTGGGATCTATTCTCAAGCGCATATAAAACACTTCCTCAGCTTTTCCCATCTCTTTCCCTCGAAAAAGCTGTGTCGGGGCTGACTAAACAATATGTTCATGTCCGCTAGGACCTGGGAGTTGAATGTTACATGAGTGAGTTATTCAGTTAGTTTGGAGATTCTTCATAGAGTTCAAGCATTCCACTCGAGTGAATACGATAGTGACGATTAGCTTGTCAATAGTGAAAAGGCATCGGATGATTAGCTTGTCAAGAGTAAAAAAGCATCGGACGATTAGCTTGTCAAGAGTGATAAATTTGGGTGTTCATTTCTTTCTTTCTATTATCTTACACTAGTTTGCATGAAAGACTAGTTTAACTAGGTTAAAGTTGTTACCGGAATAGTATATATAGTATGCAGGTCTAGTACATGAGTAGGTGACAAATATTAAACCAAAATTATATATATAGTTACCATAAGCTCAGTCTTTTTGGTAAACGAAAGTGACGCCTTTTCTTCTTAACCGTTACTACGTATTTTATGATCTTTGGAATAAGTTTTTATGAGAAGACTAGCCGGAAGTTCATTATTTATATTAGGGGATCTTGAACAAATCCACTGTCAATCTGTTCAGGATGGAAATTGGATGATTGGTTTCTTGTTTAGCAAGTCTGTATTGGGAAACACTGCGTCTTTTGGACCTTATTGTACAGGTCTATCATTTGGGTGTTTAAGTGAAGGGAGGGAAGGAATGTGAAGTAATGAAAGATGAATAAGGAAAAGTTTAATATAAGAGGATGCTGCAGTGATCCCGGATTATAAAAACTCCACTTTGCTGAAATTTATTTGGTGCAAAAAGTGATATTGGGGTACTATCAACACTCGCACACACCACACTGCTCCGAAAATAATCATCTTTGTAGTTAGGGTTTTCTTAATAACATTTTCCATATGACATAGTAAAAAAATAATGTTCAGTCGGATTGGACATCAATAATGTTCAGATCTGGGCCTAGAACTTGGGTGAATATAATGGCTAGAGCCAACCGAAATTAATACACATCTGGTATCTATGTAATGTTTTGAAGGTATTTTCAGAATATTACATTTAAGACACATACATGGCGAGGGCTACTATAGTTATTTTCACTATTTACATCATTATTATTTATATATTAACCTTACTTACCCATGTCTCTATTATGCTGTTCGCAAATTGAATCATGGAGTGTTATTTTTATATGGCAGGAAGTTCGTGGTACTCATGATGTCCCAGAATCAGACATTGTACAAGCATGTAGAACGGTTAGTAATACTGTTGTTCTTTAGTGTCTTTCTCTGCTATAAGAAAAAAAAAATTAACAGCAACAACATCTTTGGTTCCACATCAATAGAGATTCGGAAAATATGCTCACTTCTGATTTCAAATATGTATGTCTGCAGTTGCTTGATGAGAGGCAAAGTACAAACGTTATGCTGTTTCTTAAAGCTTAGTATGGGTAATTGACCACCATTAGATTGCTTTTACTCTACTGCAGATTTCTTGTCTTTATTTGGGTGAGAGTTTGAAGAGAACTAGACCAAATGATCTAATGATACATTTTACCCATCTACATTCCCTCGAAAAACCAAAATGGGGAAGCTTGGACTTCGATGGTACAAGAAAACCGGTAAATTGACAAACCGGACCGGACCGAACCAAACCGTTGGGTTTTTACCGGTTCGGCTTCGGTTTTAAGTATCGGTTCACCGATTAAAACCGAACCAGGAAGGGTACATATGAAATTTTGTATTTTATCTCTCTTTTAGACGACAAAACATATCAACTTCTCATCTACTCCATTTACACCCACTGAGTCTCTCATATATCTCTCAAACTCGAATCTAGGTCATCATCAATTCATCTCATCATCACGGTAAACAACCGTCAAAGAAGACAATAGCGGAGACTTCTCTCGATTGTGGTGTTTTATAAAATCTGATTTTAGTTTCTTTTACTAAACAAATCTAAGATCTGATTAATGCCAAATAGAAATGAGTATGTTGAATCCCCATGAATGTTTGGTTTTGAAGCTTTAGAAGAAACCCAAAATTGGAAGGAAACAAAAAAATAGATTGGTGTCTTTCAAAAGCTTATGTTTGCAGATCCAATGTGTATTTAAAATCAGGAGAAATCTTGGTATTTGAAATCAGAAGGGAAATCATGTTTTTGCAAGGACCAAAATCTAAGTTTTTTCCCCTAAAAAACACCAACTGATTGAACCGAAATCGAATCGGAGTTTTCGGTTCAGTTTTGAGTCAGTTTTATAGGGAGCCAGTTCGGTTTCGGTTTCATTTTTTTCAAAACCGACTTTTCCGGTTCCGTTGAAGTCTTACCCTAAAATTGAATCGAATCGAACCATGTACAGGCCTAGCTTGGACAGACACTAGGGAAATTTTTCTTGGCACTTGGATATAAATACTAATTGGGTGGTAGCTCAGGTTTCTGATTCTTAATCGCTTATGAGCATTGTTATCTATGCAGCACGTCCAGTTCGAGATAATGGTGCCAAATTTTTTTACTTGGTTTTACTACTGATATGGTATTATGTGTGAAGATTAAACCACGGTGAAACTTGATGTTCAAGCTATTGCCCATATTCATATTTATGCTACCATGAATTGTATGAATCTCATTTTGACATAACACCGATACTTTTGTTACATTATTGTATTAATGAAAAGTTATTCATTGCACTGCATTTGTATTTACGTTATTTTAGTGAGTTACGAAGATGAGCAAAATTGTTGGAGTTGATTTCTTATATATTTTAGTTGCTCTTGTATCCTCTCAATTAGGGTTGTCAATGGACCAGACTGGACTAAGATTTGCTATGATTATGGTCTGATCCGTTAAGAAACACCCTAGGTCCTAACCCGCTCCAAATCCTATAGAACTATTAAACTGTGGATCCTAACCCGGTCCGTTAGTAATTTAGTCTATCACAACTCGGTCCGGACCGATCCATAAAAAAAAAAAAAAACAACGGTGAAATCTTAAAGAATCGTTACATGAAATCATTTTTTTAACGAACACTCATTATAGGCAAAACCCTAAACTTAAGTTCACACTTAAAATTGTTCTTTTTCGACTTTTATTGTGTTACAAGAAACAAAAGGGAAAAGAAAAAATCTTACTTGGTTTAAGAGGAGAAGAAAATGCTCTATTTTCGGTTATAGGTTACTATTTCAAAGAATATAAAGATAGATTTACCTTCTTTATTAAAAAATAATTATGTTAGGAGTTGGGTCTAAGCCCAAGCTAGGAACCCAACAGGGTTGGGGTGTCCTATATAGACTCCTAGCAAGCCCATAGGCCCAATAGGGTTATGGGAAGAGTTAGAGTAGAATAGAGAATCCTTCTGGGCTGTCTATATATATTACTATACTATGTACAGAGAACATGGTTATGATAATCAATAAATCTTTTTCTCTCTTATTCATGCTTTACTATTATTCTATTCTAGATTGATCATATCCCAACACGTTATCAGCACGCAAGCTCTAGGAGCGAGGAGAGCAGATCTTTATGTCTAATAAGAGATTTTACGGAAACAAAGCGATCAGGAGAAGAGGTATTTTACATTTTTTTTATACCTATATTCAGATCTATAATATATCATAGATCAACATGTTTCGCAAACCTATTTTTTCCCTATTTTTTCGGATTAAAAACTAGAGGTTTTAGTGTTCTTTTACCTTTGAGGGATGTTTTCGATCGTGTATATCATTCACTATGGTGATCGGATTGAGATGAGACTACTTTGGTTGGATAGCCTACTCCGAGAGCTTTCCAACGATATATGACACGTCTCTGTGAGATGCTCTAATCGCCGGGAATCGCTCGTTGAAACTAGGTAGTTTCACGGCAAAAAACGGTGGGTTTTTTTTGTCGCTGACGTCATAAAAAAAAGTTAATTTTTTTTAAAAAATTTTTCTCTTTATGACGTCATCCTTATACATAGTGACGTCAGCCGTGGTACGTGAGGCATGTCGTGACACGTATGGCACGTGACAGTCACTGGAGGTGACACGTGACAGTCGCCGGACTATTACTTGAGACCGGCCACCGGTCGGATGCCGGAATATTGTAGAAATTTTTGCTGGATAATTTGGTCGGACGTTAGCCGGAATATTCTTCCCGGTTACCGGAATATTCCTTGTTGTTCCGGATCAGTATACGTGTGTGACACGTGGCAGTGCACGTGTGTGTGTGGCACGTGTGTGTTTGACACGTGTGGTGCATGTGCGGGGAACATGTGACCGAGTCAGACCGGTTCAGAACCGGTCCAGACACTACAACGGCTTTTAAAAGCTCAATTTTTGGTCAAATTAGCCCAATTTTTTTTTGAAAAATTCCTATTGACTGTACCTACCCCGTGGGGGACGTATTTTTGATTTTTTTTTGTGAAGAGGTGCTTCGTATAGGAGCATTGGCTCACTTATATGTGATATAAGTACATGGTGTTATACCTATTTAAGTATCTTTACGATAACTTATAGGATATTACTGGTATGCCCCTATGATACTAATTATCATGATCAGAGATTACTGATAATACGAAACCATGACTAATTTAGCATACGACTGTGAGTCATATCTAAATCATAGTTAATTATCCAGGACAAATAACTAGAGCTCAATTGAGAATTGACTTAGTCTTATTTTTAAAAACTTGGTGTCTGAGGAACTATTTTTTTGTATCTAGGTGCAATTAGATGTTTTAAGCATAACATTTAGAGGTATATAAGCATTAATAACAACCTATAGTACCATAGACTGTTAGTTCAAAGACAGGCCTAATCAACCTATCTTGTGAACCCAGCTGACTTCGGGATGGAACCACTTGTCAACTAAACATCTAATACCCCTCATATTCGTAGCAAATGGCTCATTTGGCTAGAATATACCTACCTTTATATAACTTGAGGGCTTAGAACACCATAGTTCTCAGAATAAGGAAAACATACATTTAGTGGTTTTGAATAGTTGTCTTAACTAAGACTATTAAAATGCACTTTAAAGGTTCAGATCACCATTTTACGGGGTAAATTTGTGATTTAGCGCTTCATAGAATATGAGCAAGGTTCACCTATAAATAATGATTGAGAATCATTGACTTCTATTATATGAATTGCCTTTAGTAATGATTGGAGATCATGTACTTCAAAAAGATTTCATAAGGAACGCACACATCTGGTGGTTTTGAATATCAATCTTGGCTAAGATTCTATTCAAATGCACATCTCAGATTTAGATTACCATTTTACAAGGTAAATTTGGGATTTAATTATTATAGAAGAATTTTATGGATTTTAGAATATGAACAGGGTTCACCTTTAATATGATTGAGAATTATTTTTTAGATTTATTCTAAATACTATGATTTGTCTTCCATGCAATTGATATGTAATGTCTCTTATTACAATCTCTATCTTGCATTATGGATGTCTGCGCAACTCAAAAATGTTGAATTTCCACCATTGCTGCTCACTGGAGCCAATTACCTCCCTTGGTGCATTGACGCTGACTTATTCTTGAAGTCACTTGGTCTGCAGAAGACCATCGTCATTGGCAATAAGGAAGATCCCATAGACAAAGCAAGGGATTTGTTTATCCTCCGTCATCATATTCAGGATGACCTGAAGACTGAATACCTCAACCAGGTTGAGCCAGTGACCTATAAGCAAGCTTGCCGGGCGTTATGGTCCTCATAAGACTATTATGCTCCCAAAAGCATTGCACCAATGGAACACCCTTAGGTTCCATGATTTAGGGCGGTCGTTGATTACAACTCAACAGTTCATAAAATCACTTCTCTACTTAAGCTGTGTGAGAGAAATTCACTGATGCTAAAATGATAGAGAAGACTCTATCAACCTTCAATGCTAACAATATTGCAATTCAAAGGCAATATCGATGAGAGAACTTGAAGACTCATACAGTCTTGATTCAGGTATTGCTCCTCTCTGAGCAGAATGATGAACTTTTGCTGAAGAATCATGATATGCGGCCCTCTGGGAGTGCGTTGTTGCTTGCATCAAGCAATGTTCAGTTTTGGGGAAACAACTCTGCACGTCAGGGATGAAGATATGGAAGGGGTAGGGGTGGCTACCAGGGATACAGGACGGGTGGGAGCCCGAAACCCTTTGGCCCTAGGAGAGGTCAAGGATTTGAGAAATCCTGGACACTAGGCAATGCGTCTAGCAAATCATTTGCGATCTATTGGAGGTTTGAAATCCGTTGAACCTTATTGTCACCTAACTGATGTATATAGATCTAGATGAGACAACGATGGTATTTTCCAAGACCTGGAAACATCATCAACATCAGTTAGGTAACACTAGGCAATGCGAAGCATATTTTACCAAAGTTCTTCCACATACATGAGTTGCTGAAGACGAATGAGATTGACGCTGTTCAAGTCCATTCAAAAAATAACCTGGCAGATCTATTCACGAAGGTTCTTGCATATCCTACATTCAAGAGATTAGTTCATGGAATCGGCATGCGCTGTTTACAAGATTTATTATCTTAGGGAGATCGACGTAAGGGGGAGTAGTCCCAGCCTGACGTGGACACATGCGTGGTGTACTCTTTTTCATGATAGCACAGTTTTTATCCTAGGAGGTTTTACTGGCTAGAGGTTTTGATGAGGCAACGTATACGCGTCCACAACCTATACAGGGCATATGATTGTACTCTTTCCCTGCACAGCTTTTTGCCCAAGGAGTTTTGCTAGGCAGAGGTTTTAATGAGGCAAGTCATCCTAGTATGGAACACCCCAAGGGGGAGTGTTAGGAGTTGGGTCCAAACCCAAGCTAGGAACCCAGCAGGGTTGGGGTGTCCTATATAAACTCCTAGCAAACCCATAGGCCCAATAGGGTTATGGGAAGAGTTAGAGTAGAATAGGGAATCCTTCTGGGTTGTCTATTTATATCACTATACTATGTACAGAGAACATGGTTATGATAATCAATAAATCTCTTTATCTTTTGTTCATGCTTTAGTATTATTCTGTTCTAGATTGATCATATCCCAACAAATTATAATATTAGTACTCGTAATATGTATCTTTAACGGATCAAATCTTTAGCAGATCAGATTGAGGTGGATCTTTATCCAATCTGTTAGCTTATAGAACTGAACCTTAACAGACCGGGTTTCCTAATGAATTTAAAAACTGGTCTTAAACCATTACTAACAGATCGGATCGGACCGGGTTACGGATTTAGTCCCTACCATTGACAGCCTGCTCTCAATGTGTTTATTTGATGTATTAGATTCTAGTAAATATGATTTCAAAATTTCTTTAGTGTTGGGAGATTGAAAGGCGTTCTAACCTATTTTATTATAACTTACACAAAATTTGAATAGCAAAAAAATACTATTTTGCCACATTAGACTCTCCATTTAAAAGCCCAAATGTTTAAATCATCCAGCCAAAGCCAAAACTCAAATGAATAATTATAATATAAGAAGTATATTCAATTATGGCTATATTCTAATACAACAAACCCATAAAATGTACAAAAATTTTCCAAATAATTGCCCACTGTTGCCTAAATGACTCAAGCGTCTCTTTTAAAAATAAGAGGAAAAAAATGCTCACGGTATGTCTAAAATACTTATATCTGTTGTGCTTGAAAGGCTACAACGCGAGTCTAATAGCCTAGTTGACGATGATAGCTGCAACAGGTGATAATAGTCGAAACGAATAAAGTACTACTACAGTATAAACGAATGACAAACTTTATAATAATTTATAATGGTATAAATTTGTTACGTCACAACAGATGATAAACTGTTAAATCATAGTTGCTACATTAATTACGCATTTAATGCTTGAATGACCACACTCAACCAAGTCAAGTACATGTGACAAATTCATACACGAGCGGGAACTCGTACAAGAGCGGGAACTTCCCCCCAAAACTAATTATAAAAGCTTCTACAATAGCTTCTACATGGTGCTAACCTTCCTTACCTTCTTATCCTCTACAAAACTATTCTCCATTAAAAGCTTCCATTTGTCTATGCAAAACCACTGATCTAAGAACATACCACCCGCTTATAATTGTTGCAACGTTTCTATTATACTTAAATATGTAAGTTTATCATCGTTATAAACATTACTTGTCATCTGTATTGATTTCTGTGAACAATTATTTTTTATATTATTATCAGTCTTTTGTTGTTGCAGCTTCATCATCAGTTTTTGTTGTGTAACATGTCGTTACCCGTTGAATTGTATTTTCTTATCCAATTTCATGGCAAAATGAATCCACCAAGAAACGAATCTGAGGTCAGTTACGCCAAAGGCAATGCTAAAATAACTAAAATGACATCGCATACAGTGTACGATGATTTCCAATTAACTTTATATCAATCAAGCGGTATCGATCCATCGATCATCTGGAACTTTTTACATTGTCAATGGATACGCCTGTTGTTTTGCAACCGCGGATGACTATTTTGTGATGACATACATGCACTTAGCCACTCATTCCTTTGATCCGAGTAACCCTACAAAAGTATGGCTAGTTTCTAAGACGAAGAGTGATCTATCCCCGATTATAGTTAGTGGCACCTATACACATGACCCATTTTTCAATACCCGCAACTCAGATGCCTTCCCAGTTTTTTGCTTCAACTGGAGGACCTGTAAGTGGTTTAGCCGTAGATTTAAATTTGGACGAAGAAGTTCCCTTTGACATAGTATCTGATCCAATGGATGTAGAAGAACCTATTCAAGAGCCAGATCCTATTAAAAAATCCAGAGACGTGGATGGGCCTTTACTAGTCGGAGGCATCGATGCTTTATCTGAACCCAGAACCGAAGACTTGCCTTTTGAAACCATTTGTAAGTGTTTTGAAATTATGTATATCCAATGTTATCAGTATAATCAGTCATTTGTAGTTCATTATGTTTGTCCGTTTATAGTGTTTTCCTTATCACTATTAGTTGTAAGTACTGATTTTTTGTCCCCAGTCATTTGTGTTGTTTCCTCTTATCATTTCTCATGGCATAGATTGTCATATGTATTATTCAGAACAAGTCATGCATTTTTTTTCAGCTGAGTTACACTATCGAGAGGGCATGGACATTTGAAACCGAAATGCTAGAAAATATGAACCTATAATTCGACCACGCGACATACACCGAAGATAGCCATGTCTTCTATAAAGAGTTTGATATAGGCGAGATATTTCAAGATAAGGTAAAACTGAAGTATCAAATAAGGTCTTTATCTATTGTGAATAGATTTAGTCTACTACCCTTGGAGAGTAGAAATTTTAAAGTAACAGTACATTGCAGAGGTGACCTTTGCACATGGCATGTTTATTCTAGAAGGATAATTGGCACAACCAAGGTTATGATTAGAAGTTATTGTCCTACTCATACCTGCAACCGCGTTGAACATCCTGGAATTGCATTCAATTCAGTGAGTACTAAGTGGGTAGCCGCCTTGATCAAGTCGAAGCTCCAAAAGGGCCACAAGTTTAAAACAAGACAGATTATGGATGATATGCACACCGTGCACAAAGTAAAAATTTCTTACAAAGTGTGTTACATGGCCAAAGAGATGGCATTAAATGAGGTACCTGCTAAATAAATATAGTATCATCATTCTTTTACCATTAGTTCACACAATAGTTTTCAGTTCTTAATGGAACTACACTCATTGTTAAAAATTGACTTTGAACTACACTAATTGTTAAGAATTGACTTTGTCATTTATCACCCTTTTAGCTTCGTGGAAATTTTAGTCATTCTTACCAACTCCTTATGAGTTACTTTGCGAAGGTTAAGATAATAGATACAGATCTTGTTTACAATATACAAGTGGTTAAAGAGAATGATAGGTTTTTAAGGGGCTTTGGCCCATCTAAGAAAAGTTGCCATCTCCTAAGGCCCCTTGTATTAATCGATGGTACTTTTATGAAAGGTAGATACAAGGGAACTTTGCTCACAGCAATTGGTGTTGATCTGCCTAATCATATCTTTCCATTAGCATTCGCAATTGCGGAAAGTTAGAACAATCAAAATTGGACTTATTTTATGGAGATGTTTGGGAACAATTTTTACGGATTCATTACTCCCTTCTGAATCCTATATGATAAGCATCTTGACATCTTGCATGCGGTGCCCAAGGTATTTCTGAAAGTTGTCCACTCATACTGTGCCTGCCACATTTCAAATAACATCACCACCACAATTAATGCGACGAGGATATCATTTAGACAGGCTTCCGAGGCTTTCCCATAAATTGAGTTTAGGAAACACATGATTGGGATCCAAACTACGGACCCTGCGGCATTCAGAAGCATGCAGAACATTCCTTGGGAACATTGGGCTAATCTTTATGTGCCGATGAACAGGTACGAACATTGTCACTTATGTATTTGTCATCTTAAAAAGCAATTATTGTCATTTTTTTTTCACTAACTTCATATTTGTGCTACAAACTTGTATGCGAAGATTCAAATTTTTTTACACCAACTACATTAAGAACTAGAATAATGCCATCCTCGATGGTATAGAGAGTTCCCTATTCATGTATTCATTAAAGTAATGTGCAAAATATGTGCAGAGTATGCCTACAAATGAGCTACAAGCAAGGTGAATTTTGTCTAACATAATGGGCTACAGACAAGGTGAAGAACAAAAGATTTTTGGCAAATAACTTGAAATGTAATAGTCACTCAAGCACGAATTTGTTTCAGATAATTGGTAACTCCCGAACCGATAGAGTCGACATTGACAAACGTACGTATTCTTGCAACTGGTGGCAAATAATGGGTATACCATGCGAACATGGTATAACCGCTCTCAACGAAGTCACCATTTATCCAACTTTGTTGGCTGAAGAGTACTATACTATTGCACGATACAAGGCGGTGTACGAGCATATTTGGATTATAATTAGAGGTTAAGAGCAGTAGATTATTCAAACTAATGACATCCGTGTTCGTGTACCTTAACCAAAAGTTTCGACAGGTCGTCCACGTATTGTAAGAAAGAGGAAGAAAATGGTAGGATTGGTAACACTCTTAAGATAATACAGTATTTGCCAGAAAGCCAGCCACAACAGGATCGAGGTTATATATATATCTTCCTATCCCTATGGATGATAATACTCGTCCATGTGAGGCTCCTTTATTTTCTATGGTTGAGGACCCGCCGACAATTCCTGATGAACGGATGAATGACTACGACGACTCTACAACAAGTCTGAGATGATGAGAATATAACTCTAATCTTTTGGCAAGTGAACCAATCTCCACCTTTTGAACTTCATTTTGTATTTTGGTTCCACTATTTTGGGTTAAGGCAATGTCTGCCGTTTTGATTTGTGGATGCTTGAAATAGAACTAAGCTAAGAGTTGTTGGTTACGCAAGTCGAAGAGTTATTTTGTGGCTACAAAGTCCCAAAGTCGTATTTATTGTAGGTTATTATCCAAGCATTTATGTTAAACATTAAGTATGGTTCATGTATTAAGGTTATTGTATAAATTATATAAATAAAGCCTAGTTTGTGTGTTGAAGGTAAGGATTTGAGAGAAGATATAAAAAACTTTTTGTGTGTGGTGAATATAATACCGAGTACAATTTTCTTGTCATGTATGTTATCATATCTTGTCATTTTTTTTATATGATTTCATCAGTTGTTCCTTCTCCAATTCCTTCATATTTGTATCAGAGCACTTGGTTAGGAGAGTCTTGAGTTTGGTGTTGTACTTTGATTAATGAAATTTGTATTGTGCATAATTCTTTCTGAATTCCTTTACAGCAAGATCATGGATTAAATGTGCGATGGGTGTTTCGATGATAATGCGAAGTTAAACTTGAAGAATTACAAATATTGGAAAGCTCAATTTTGACTTATCTCCAAGCTTGTGACCTATGGGATGTTTTTATTGAAATGCCTCGAAGTGATATTCGAAGAAGAATGTTGAAGAAGAAAGAAGGATATGCTGCTAAAGAAAGCCTTATGTGAAGATGTTTGGATGTATGTTTAAGACAAGAAATGTCTTGCTCAATTATGGAGGAAACTTGAGTCTCTTTCCTCAAATTGTGATGATATGTCTCTGAAGACAATGGAGTATTGGGTTGTCGACTTTGACGATGATTAGTTTATATGTGAAGGTAAAGACAATAGCAATGTTGGCTACGAAAATGAACGAGGAATTACTCCTAAATTGGATAATTCCAATTTTGATGAAGTATTTGTCCTCATCATTTTGGTTTGGTTGATTCGTGTGATATTATACCAGATGATAATCATGTCTACGAACCTTACCAACATCTTCAAAGTGAAGCTCAACAAAGTAAAGAAAGTGTTTCTGAAGAGGGATATTTTGGATCTTTATGTAAATTTTACTTTTGCCAAGGATGATATATTTAGAAGAAGTTAAAGAGCTTTTGTGTGCGGTGTATGAAGTACTGAGAATAATTTTCTTCTCATGTTTATTATATTATGATGTCATTTGTCTGTTATATATTTATCAGTTGTTTCATCTCCAAATCCTTATGTGGGGTTGTAATTATTGTCTTGTCTATGAACATGGGATGACTTCTCTGATGTTCTTTTATTTTACTAATTTTGGCTTGCAATGACATTATCAATAGCTACTACAGATAAGAACTTAAACTACAAGTGACAAGTTTACCAATAATAGTTGACATTGTCATCTAGCAAGTTCATAGAGAATTGACAAACAATGCATAAACAGATGTTAATGAAAATTTGTTGCAGCTTAGTTACCTGAAAATTATCAACACGTTCTATCACCTCTCGAAGAGTATCTTGTTGTTCTCCTGAGATCTCTCTGTATCTCTACGTGATTGAAATCTGTGATTCTCTGCTCCACGTATATGTTAAAAATCAAGAATTAAGAGACACTCAAATACCAAACACTCAAGTCTCACTCAATACCAACCACTCATCTAATAAGCCACTCATCTCTATTAGATGAGTAGTTCTTAAAATTGGTGATTTCCTATATAGGAGATGAGGTGGAGAACCAAATAGTATTTCATGGCCCACTTACTTTCTCTTCAGTCACGTCGTGTTTCCCTCTCTCCTCCCCTAATTTTCAAATTCGAACAAATTTGTTCTCATATCACTCTCTCTCTCTCTCAGCCATACGTTTATCTCTATCTTTCTTGAAATTTTCTATCATTAGAGGTGTAATTCTTCTCTCAAAATAACTGAGACAGCCACAGTGATTTTCTGCCATTAGAGGTGTAATCCCATTCTTCTCTCTAAAGAAAGTAGGAGAAGGCTCATCTTCGTTGACAGGTATTTGGAACCCTTACCTCTCTCAAAGTTATCCCCAGTAGTATGGGATTCTACCTGCTTTATATGGAATGTTGTGATAAATTGTAATCCCTTGTTAATAATGTTCATTGTAATCCAAATTTTATCTCCCCTGGAAATCCTGTGTATGAATTGTCGAAAATGCCTAATTCGACAATTTTGTAAGTGTAAGTCTCAGTCATCACGCAAGAATTGCCGATTTCGACAATATTAGGTATGTAATTACTCACATGCACTATCGTAATTGTCGATATCGAAAATATTTTACATGATAGTTAGAGATACTCAATTACATTGTCGAACTCGACAATAGTTTACAACGAAGTCCTCACATATAGGAGTATATTGTCGAACTTGACAAAATTACATTTATTTTCATCTTGTGTTAGGTTACGCCTTTCTATGATGTAAACATGTTTTGTTAAGGTATAACAATTTCATAAGGTTTTACTTCTGTTATTTCAAAAGCCTGACAATGGTGTTTAGTTTTTTGCACTGGGTTCAAATAATTTTATGCGTATTTTTCCATGGAGGAGTTAGAGAGTTATGATAGTATCCACATCCGACTTTTTTCGCCAACTCATGAAGAAATCTATCCATCACTGCAAGATGTTGAAGCACATGAAGCGAGGTAAGCCAAAATTGAGTGGGAATTAGAATTTAGACGTCTAAAAAATGAGTTCTGGGAGGAGCAAGATTTGACATATTTCAATTCAGTGCGTAAGTGGGTTGATTACGATTCTTTAGATGGTTGGCAAAGGAATTAATATAGCTGGGAAGAATGTTAATGTAACTACATTTTTGGATAGGAGTATGTGTTAGAAGTCTGTGTTGTACAACAAGTTTTGCCTGAGGTCATTATTTACATTTTATATTTCCTCTTATGTAGCATGTGATGTAATGAAGGATTTTAAATGAAATTAACATTGCGTTGGACATTACTTGTGTTTAGTTTTTAATATTTTCTTAGATTGCATGCGTTGGATAACTTACAATTATTTCTTTTATCAGTGAACTTGTTAGTAAGATCGACAATGGAAGACTCCGTAGCTAAAAATTGGAGTAAAGTTATTCGTGATGAGTCTCTAGAAAGGTCTGAAAATGAACATATTTTTGACCCGTTGTTGGCGGAAGCCCCACACGAGGGGCAACATTTTGATACTATTGGGAACGCACGTCTGTGCTATGAAAGATATGGAAGAGGGCATGGTTCTTCTACCAAGATACACAATTCTACTAAGCGTTTGAGATCGGATGATATAGGTAGAGCTCACTTCTGTTGTATGAGTAATGGCTTCTCAAAGAAAAACCATGGGATAGATCAAGAGACTAGTGGCATATCTGGCAAGAAAAGATCATCTGACAAGTGTGGGTGTAAAGCAACAATGAATATTAATTGGAACACCAAAATAGGAAAGTATGTTGTCACAAGTTTCACGGATATCCATAACCATAAACTCGTATCTTCGCGGAATCATCATCGTATGAAGGTTAACAAATTCTTTCCAGAAGCAGCAAAAAACTTGACAACAACATTTGAGCTTCACAATATTCCGGTGAGCAAGGTCCCAACATTATTCCTAGATCGAACCTTCAACAAGCGGGATTGTTACAACTACAGTATCAGTGTAAATAAGGAATGACTAGTCAGAGGAGATGCATAAGCCGCGTTGGAGTGGTTTAGAAAGAAACAAACTGAAGATCCGATATTTTATTTTGACATAGAATTAGATGAGGTGGACCAAACACTAAATTTGAGGAAATTGATGGACATTCAAGGTACACATACGAGGAATTTGGAGATGTTGCCACCTTCGATACTACGTACCATACCAATGTCTACACGATGCCCTTTGCTCCATTTGCAGGAATCAGCAACCACTACCAAACAATTTAATATAGATGTGCTCTACTAAGGAATGAGCAAGAAAAAAACATTTGTATGGCTGTTCCGTACTTGGTTAAAGGCAATAAACTACAAGTACCCTGTTTTATTTATTACTGATCAAGATACAACTATGGCCGCCGCTGTTCCCAAGGTGAAGGGGATCGAATTGGATAGACTAGGTACTGATCAAATTATTGATTTACCATATAGGTGGACAATATTAAATATATATAACTGCAACTGTATTTGGTATTTGTCGAAATTGACAATGTTATATATGCAATGCGCCATGTTCGTTGTCATAATTGTCGAGATCGACAATATTTTGTGACATAATTCCAATGTTATATATAACTCCAATATATTGTCGAGTACGAAAATGTGTCGACATTTTATTGTCAACCTAGGCTTCTGATTGACAATATAATAGTTTGTAGAATAATGTCTTTAAATTAATTTATGTTCCCCTGGTTTATTTGTATGTCTTCCCCAATACCAGACATCGATTTTGTCTGTGGCACATCACAAACAAATTTCCTGAGAAGATAAGTCATGTTTATCACGAACCATCTACATTCAAAGAAGATATCGATTGGATAATGCACGACACATATGAGGC
Organism: Kingdonia uniflora; assembly: GCA_014058105.1. NCBI lineage: Eukaryota > Viridiplantae > Streptophyta > Magnoliopsida > Ranunculales > Circaeasteraceae > Kingdonia > Kingdonia uniflora. The sequence goes on from JACGCM010002073.1 coordinate 810,882, forward strand.
TGTAGAGTTTAAAACAAGTTGGATAGACCTAATGAAGAAACATAAAATGGATGATAACCTTTGGGTGCAAGGCATCTTCAATTTAGACATAAATGGATACCATTATGGAATCGTTCAACCATTTATGCAGGCATGAGCAGTATAGGATAAAGTGAGTCCACAAACAACTTCTTTAATGGTTGGTTGCCAGTAACAACCGGGTTGTATAGTTTTGTGACCAAGTATGAGACTGCACTTTTAGAGGTATACGACAAAGAGAGTTCAGAAGACTTTGCATCAGAACACAGATATTGTCAAGTTGGTCCTCATCAGGCTCTACTAAAAGATGTAAAAAAGATTTACATAAGAACAATGTTCCACAAAGTTCAGGATCAGTTTGATCAGGTTGTTCGCTTTATTGCAATAGAAAGAAACATAGAAGGCAACCTTCGACAACTTACGGTAAAGTCCTATAGTGGTCGTATCGAGTCATTTGAGTTAAATATAGACTTATACAAGCTAACTGGCAATTATGGATACAAGTTGTTTGAGTATGTTGGACTCCCATATTGTCATATCCTGAAGGTTTTCTCGAAATACGACATTCTAAAAATACCTGAAGCTTTTATTATGACAAGGTAAATGATTGGTGCAAACAAGTTTTTAAGGTTGCATGATGAAAGTCAATTGGGAAGAGAAAACTTAAGACATCCCTTACGCCATAGCCACCTATCCCTTCGTGCATCAAAATTATTCGAAAGGGTATCGAAGATGAAATCAACTTTTGAATTTACAGTTTTAAAGCTAGACGAGATTGAGTCCTACCTTGATAACTACGACAATTTATTAACACAGACAGATGCATCACAATCAAACATCTTTACTTCTTTAACAGATTCTATGATGTCTAGAACTATCATTTTAAGCCCTCTCGTTGTTCAAACAAAAGGAGGACCAAATACTGAGCACAAGAAAGGGGCAAGATGAAAGAGGCTGTTATGAAGAAGAAGAGAACATGCAAAAGTTGTGGAGTACTTGGCAACCATGACAAACAGACATGCCCACTTCTCAAAATAAAGATAGTGGAATCAAGTAAGTACATATTAGAAATTATGCATAAACCCCGTATTCTCTGTAATTTCTCTATAATGTGTTTCCCATGTATTTATCCTGTATTTACAATCGAAATGAATTCCATGTAGGAGACAGCCATGGGGATTCTATTCAGCCATTGCAAGAAAATACTGACAACCAAGACATCTACGAAAACATGAGTCTACATGGCACCGATCTATAATTTTTGTAAATCTGTATTGGGATCCCATGTGTATTTCATAATTACTTTTGGCGATGGATAGTAGTGGCTCATTAAACATTAATTTTGGTTTTATGGTGGAATTTAGGACAATAGCAATGAATTATTTAGAATTTAGGGATTGTGTGGCTTTATACACCCTCTATGAATTTGAAGATTGTCAAAAATACTGCATTAAATTGTCGGGTTACGTAATAGATCGTCTATAATTTAACTAAATTATCGAGTTCGACAATATTATATACCCCTAACTCTAATTACACTTGGTAATTGTCGGGTTCGACAATATTACAAATGCATAATTCGAAATACATGTATAATATTGTCGAATATATTATACATTGCAAGTAACCATATACACTACAAAGATTGTCGATTTCGACAATATTTTATTTTTTTAATATCCAAGTGCACTGTTAAAATATTATTCAGAGCCAATATGTACATACTTTGAACAGTCAAAAATGAGATTCAGATGACCTAACATAAATGTATATACTACAAAAATAAATCAACAATGGGTACTTTTACAAAAAATTATATACAGTGATATACAAATAGTTAACTAAATGAACTATCATATACAAAAAATGGATAAACATGTAGGGATACTACCAATAAATAGTAAGTTAACATAACTGTGATATACAAATATTTAGTCGACAACCCTATTTGATTGTCGATAAACCAACAACAACCATGTCATTAACTCTATACCCCTTTACATTGTGCTCTCTAAGTAATGCCTTGAAGGTCCTTACCTTCACATCAAAATACCTAGTAAGTTGTTCTTTCACAAAAGCCAGAGGAATTTCTAGATTTGCATGACCGTAGAAAAGAGTAGAAACTTAAGGTATTGGTGCATCAAACCTTGGAAAGAAGCGAACGTAATGGTTGTCCGCCCCCAAACTAAACCACTAGTACTTACTAGTATCCATAAAAAGGTTTTGGAACCTCTCTTTATTTGAAGTAGTATTTCTTTTACGTGCCCAAAAGAGGGGTAAAAATATATATGATTCAGTGTGGCTAATGAAGACCACAAACTTCTCATTGGAAGTGGATAGTAAATGTGTCATATGCATATACTCTACATGTTGATGACCATAAGAACACGCCTGTAATAGAATTTGATACACATTCTCACCGTCTGGAGCGAATTGTATACTCAATGTTTGGCTGAAGATACTCTTCCAGAATGTGGGGTCCTTACAGAGAAAGGTCTTCAATGATTTTATTACATCTGGGAATCTGGTGTTGAATCGCGGTAGTAACCCTAAAACCAGAATTGTTATCACTGATTTCAACGCCACAAACATCTACAAAATACTTCGTCTACGGTTGGAATAAAAGTTCTTGTAACTTCTTCTTCTTAGCCATTTTTTCCCTCCTAGCAATTATAACATTTTCAGGGGTTACCACCGTGGAAACCAAGTCTTCTTGATAATCTCCCTTGGATCCTTGCTGTGCTATTGTAAAGAATTTTTCATTCTACTCAAAAAGTTCTTCAAACGTTGGGTTCCCCATGTCTCCCATCCCTTCACTCGCCAGTGCCTTCTTCAATGCTTGACGCCAAACCTCCTACAACAACAACTAAATATTAAAGTAGACAGTAATAGGTGCATCACCAAAGCTTATGAATAATGACACGGCATAGGGTGACATAGGTACAAGAGTTAGGAATAGATCATACCCATTCATTGTTATTTACTTCCAAAGACTTCTTCATTTCTTCAGCATTAACCAACTTCTTATGCTAAAAAAAAAACTCCAACATTGGGATTAACAATGAAATAAACATTCCATTAAATAAATATGGAGATGGGGGGCTTACTAGATCGTTAGCTTCCTCCGTAACTCTTGTAGCTTCTCTTTTGTACTTGGATGTCCAATTCAGTATCTGTTCCAAAGATATAAAGAAGATAAGCATTCAGTTCAAGTATTTTGATTTAACAGTCAACTATTGTCGATTTGGAAAATTCTATGTTGTCTAACCAAATACAAATTATCGATTTCGACAATACTATGTTGTCTAACCAATGAAAAATTGTCGAAATCGATAATTACTTCAATTATTATTGTCGATACATTGGTTAATTTGATAATTTGTACACATCACCGCTACCATAACCAAACGGGTATTGACCATGTTTATCAAGTTGAATGGAACATATGATTATCCCTAATATATAACATAAAAAATACACTCAAGTGCTTCACAAAATAAAACTTAAATAAAGTCAATACTATCATGGAAAACCTAGCCAAGACATTCCATTTACTTTTGGATTATCAAACACAAACTCCAATTCACTAACTAAAACTAATATCATTTATTTTAAATAACTTACAAAATCTTCTTTTGCAATCAACTTATTTTTAAGTTCCTCATGCGCATACAATAAATCATCATACTGCTTTGCTAGGTTTATGTCTGTCATTGGCTGATGTGATTGGAGGATAACTAGCTATTCAAAATAAGCAACATAATAAATATGTTACCAGAGTTAGAAATAATGCAGCCACAAACCAATAGATCCCATACAAGTGTAGGTAAACTCACAGGTGTAGCGGGTAGAAGTTGCAAGTCTATTTGCTCCATCAAAATGGCATTGGCCGCTTTTAGTGACTTGTTCTCTTTAGGCTGTACACATTTGCAAAATAATTACACGTCATGCAAGAATGATTAATGGACTCCAATAAATAATAATGTTACACACCACATTACCTTCTTATTCAACTCAATGGATAAGCTCGCATTACATTCTTCAAGGCCAGATTTTTGCCTTAGTTCTACCTCTAAACTTACATTTGTGTCTTGTTTATTCTTGCACTCCAATATCTACAAAAAAATATATTATTACGAACATCATGGTTTGGAATTGGGAATGAAATAATCAATGGAAGGGATAATGATATCTGCTTACCTTCGCATCTAACTGGGCCGGTAGATCTGCGTATGTACACATTCTTTGTCAAGTACACACTTCAGTTGCATGTCTTCCTTCATTTGATCAATGCTTTCTCTCAGCAAATTATACTCACTTGTCTGAGGTTAAGAGGAATAAAACAAAACCAATTAACACTGCACATATAAAATTCAAAATTGTCGATCTTGAGATAAATTTAACAATTTTCTAATGTGTTTCACTATGTTATTGTCGATCTCGAAAATATTACATATTGATGAATTCACAAACAATAACATAATTATCGAGTTCGACAATATGATATTTTTTTAACATCACATATATCAGATAATTGTCGAACTTGATAATTGCACATAAGGATAACTGTTAATAAATACTAACATTAACTGTGGATAAACGCTGACCTTCTCTTTCAGGGCCTCTGCTGGCTTTATGTTAGTTTCAGACTCTTGATCTTTATCTTCCTTAAGCTTCTGAAGTTCATCATTTAATGCATTGATTTGCTGATCCAACCCACAAGATTCAACCCGTATTGGCATGGTATCATGGGCATTTGGAGACAGAGTGGCATGCTCATTGAGCTACAATTTTGTGAACATAATATTAGACAATAAATATTTAAAGCAAAAAGGAAGGGAGTAAACAGAATATAAGGGAATATATACTAACCGATGCATGATATTGTTCACCACCAGCTTCATAGTGGTCCACGGGGGTGTCACCATCCACATTGACTTGTGGAGCTTGGTGCTTTTGATGAATTCCAAACATCCCATCATCATCATCTGTAGCCATGTCAATGGCAACAGGATAGATCGTCGTCCACGAGACAGTGGCGAACCACTCCAAGTAACCCTCCGTACATACTGAAGGCCCCTCTCGTACCCTCTACCCCTTTCGGCCTTTTTTAGAATCCAATCCTTCCACTTCTTTTCGGAGAAGCAATCAACCCACTCATACTTAAGGTTGAATTTCCTCGGCTCTTTGGATATCCAAAGCTTGGACACCTCTGGACACAAAGGCTTTCTGAGGATACCTTGTTCCTGTGAGAACTGCCGCACAACCCTATTTGGGTAGTAGAGCTGAACATGGTCTGGACTTGCTAGTGTACTATAGAAAGAGGTGATCTCCATGAACCCATGTGTAAAATCTCATTTATCTCTATACGGATCCCATACAACCTACATGGAAAACGACCCAAATATATTATGTTAATAACAGGAAAATATAAGGGAAAAACAACTAAAGAAAAAACGTTGCAAAGACAAAAAATTGAGATAAAATCATTAAGGGAAAATTGTATGTTTACCAAGTAGGACTACAACAATATAGCTATATTGTCAGTTTCGACAATATAATATATGCATAACTCTAAATGGACTAGATCATTGTCGATCTCGACAATATTATATAGGCATAGCTAGAACTACATTGCAATAATTGTCGAGCGTGACAATATTATACATGCAAAAATAGATCTATATTGCCATAATTGTCGAACTCGACAATATTATACTTTGGCTGATTCCATATACACTATCAATATTGTCGACTTTGACAATATATACTTACTTATTGGCTATTTATCTAAGTGTATAGCAGTGACCTATAGGCATGTGTATACTACCTAAAATTTATGGGATAGTTCATCTAAAAAACTTATATCATCGAGTTTGTATTTGTCCAATGCTTCCTTAAACTTTAGTAAAGTCGCACCACCTTATCTATCTGTAATAGATCCGCCCCATTTCCAACAAGTACAATGCTCGTATTGGTAAGAATTCATCTCCGTCGGTATCCCAGCAAGCTTAGGAAAATGTGCAAAAATCCATGACTATATTTATATAGATAAACAAAATCAAATTAGTAAAGAAATATAGATGGATGCATATGTATACACATTAAAGGAGTAGTAGAATCACCTCGAGTAGCATGGTACAGCATGCAAATTGCCTCCCATCATCTCGAGATACTGCACCGAGATTGTGATACATGTGCGCCAGAACTACTGACCCCCATGACCAAGTCCAGATAGCGTGCGCTAGCATCAGTACCTTTTTTGTGGGGAATAAGAATGATCCAAGTATGTATAACATATACGCATGAGCAACTGACTTGGTTATTAACCCCTTCTTCTTGGCTTTTGCAGCCGTACCGTTATTGAGAACCTTCTCCAATTTGTAGGCATAATGATCTCTTAGTTTCTTCAGTGACAAAGAATTACCTGCACCACCAGCTTTCAAAGCCTTGAATCCTTTTAAATCTACCAAAAGATTCTTCTCGAATACCTCAAGAATTGCGGGGAATCCCCAAGTCCTTTTAATTACAGTGGCATCACCTTCTGCAACAAAGCCAATCAGTTGCTCCACATCATCCAAAGTTGGAGTCATCTCCTCCCATTTGAAGTGGAAACTGTTAGTTTCTGGCTACCAACGTTCGACAAAAACCAAAAATAAGGCAGGAGTTATACGAATCATAGGATATGGCCCCAATCCTATGTAAACCCATCAACTTAACCAAATCTTGGACCATTTGTGGTTCCTTAATAAGATCCCATGTTGATGGGTGATGGTGAACACGAAGGCACGCCTTCTCCTGAACAATAACATCGATTATGTCAAAAAAAAATTGTGATTATAAAATAAATTTTAACAAATAATGGGAATAACAAATAAGGGATAATTAAGTACTATACTTTCCCTAGTGCAATCGACCTCGCTCTATGGAACTTGAAGCTCATGAGTAAACTAGTATCAATTGGGCCAACCTCATCGTTGTTTGCATCTGTCTCACCAGCAGAATTACACCTAGAACTATGCTCATAATTTTCCTGTGTACTATTTATATTAACATCACCATCTGTTGGGAATGTTGGTTGAGCTCCCAAAGCAGCTTGGGCCGACTCACTCTCAATTTCAGCACCACCACTCACCCGAACCTCGTAACCATCTTCAATGTAAGCTCCACTTTGTTCAGGAACACCATCATTTACAGTTTTAACAGTGTTTTGAGGAGATTGTTAACAGTGTTTGTAGGGCATTCTTAGACAGTATTTGTAGGGCATTCTTCGACAGTGTTTAGAGGAACCACTATTGTCGTCTTAACATTTTTTCTCTTTCTCTATATGTAACTAGATCTCCAAATTTTGGGTGTTCCGGGTCTGCTCTGTCCAACTCTTTTTTTCTTCTATTGGAAGCTGTAGGAGGGACTTTCTCTTTCATGGTGTACCTATACACAATTTGATGGGAATTAGTCTAAGTTTCAAGGTAATATTGTCGAAATCAACAATATGTTACTAATTTTAACTGAAATAGTACTTAGAAATTGTCGAAATTGACAATGTTATATGTGCAATGCTTTATGCACATTATAATAATTGTCGATCTCGACAATATTTTGCTTCACAACTGCAATTAAATTTGAGAAATTATCGATTTCGACAATTTTATAGTTTTACTAAGTTCAATTTCATAGTTATTTTGTCCAATTCGACAATACCACTTTTCCATATCTCTAATCCCATTACCATATTGTCGAATTCGACAATTTTGTTTATCCAATGCATAGAGGGGACATGAAATAGGGGTACAATGCACAGAGGCAAAAGAAATTGGGATAATTTCCATTCGATTGCAAATGGAACTATAATTATTGGGGTTAAATGAATGAACTACTATAATTATTGGGTGATTATTGTCAAGGTATAACAGAGAATTCCAATACCTTCAATTTGACGTCAATTTCCACTTTCTTTCTGTTCTCCAACGATGGGGAAAATGAATACGATGAAAAGATGAAAGCAAACTTGTCTCCTCTGTCTCTAAAGGTGAGTACAACAGAGAGTAATTGTTCGAGAGAGAAAAACTGTTCGAGAAAGAGAAAGACCTTTAATAGAGGGACCTTTTGGAGTGTTTGATTTCGAATTACACTCGCCGAGTTTTGTTTGTAAGATAGAGAGGGAAGGTAGTTTTTAAAGATAGGGAAAGACAGAGTTTTGTTTATAAGAGAGAGAGAGAGAGAGAGAGGGAAGGTGGTTTGTAAGAGAGGGGGGGGGGGGAGGGAAAGACAGCAATGTGATGTTTGAAATCTCTAATGTGACGTGACTGAAGAGAGAGTAAGTGAGCCAGGAAATACTATTTGGTTTTCCACCTCATTTCCTATATAGAAAATCCCTAATTTTGAGAGCCACTCATCTAATAGAGATGAGTGGTTGGTATTGAGTGAGATTTGAGTGTTTGGTATTTGAGTGTCTCTAAATCTCTCCCCTGTTCAAAACATTAATGGTTCCTCTCCTAACATTTTATTCACGACTCAAGCTTTAGGTGTTAATTTAGCAAATCAATTCATTTTACATTATGATGTGTTCCTCTAGTGGAGTGACCGTGTACTCAGAACATCTCCTAAAGTGCCTCACTACCTTGGAATCTAAGGTGCCACCTAGGATTTTTGTCCTCCAACAGTGCCTCACTAATTTGGATTTTACCCTCCAAATCCAAGGCTGAGTCTTGGATTTCAAGACTCAGCCTTGGAATTTTATGTCGCGATTGGGCGCGTATTCTATTTTTAAACAGGCGCCTAAGGTTTGAGCGCCCAATTATTTTTTTTAACAAAAATTCAAATCGGGCACTTAAAACTTGGGCTCCCAATTTTATTTTATTTTTAAAATTTTCAAATCGGCGCCCAATTTAGACTTGTGAAAAAAAAATTGAGAAAAAATAAAACACTTGGGCGCCTGTTAAAAAATTCAAGTCAAGTATTGTTGAAGGAAATAGAGTCTGACTGACTTAAATTTTTTTTTTTCAACCAAGTCAGTCACGCACTTTAGGAGATGCTCTCAATTACACCCTACAAACTATAGTGTTCAGCTAAATAGTTTATTCATGTCTTAACCATACTCATTAACTTCCTCCAACTACTTCCAAAACTACCATAGTAAAAATGTTGGAAACCATCTTGGGACTCATACCATCAAAATGTCATTTGTACTAAAGCTGACTCCACAAGAAATGTGAGAGGTTATTCCACTCAGTGAAAAGGATTTTCTAACTTGATGAGGTAGTAGGTGGCATTCATGAAAGTATGAACCATTGCTTGGGTCTAGAATACAACCATCACTAAAAGAATCAAACACGCATGTTCCAGCTGAAGCAGATGTGGTCGTGAATAAAGATGAAGATGCGAATGATTTGGACGATGAAGATTGCGAAGAAATGGAAGCGGATGAAGGTACTGTACATATTTTGGAACAACTTTATGCAACAATGGATAAGTATTTTTTTTTTTGGTACAACAATTTCTAATCTATTATGAAAGCTCTATAATTCTCCCTTTTGGATATTTTCATTGTTATGAATGTATGCAGTAAACAGTAAGATTAATCGATAGGGAATATAGGTAATTTAGAATGAACTTATCAATTCCGAGGCTCGTCAAAAGGAGACGATGTCCATAAGAGATTTTGCTCCACTAATTCGTTGAATAACGATCGTGTTATGGCTACAGCAATACTCTTCCAGGATACAATGGATAAATAGCTTCGTGATGCACAGAGAGAAGCAATTTTCAGAATCTGCAGCAAGAACTCCATGCTTGATAAACAAGAGGAATGTTGGAAAAAGAAAACTAGTTGTTTGATTCGATGGATACTATAAAGCTTAACCCTCTCCACAATATATAGATATATTTTTGAACTTCGTGGAGTCCAAAACGGAGAGAATTTAGCCACAATGAAGGAGAAGAAGTTACTCCTTCATCAGTCCTCGATCTGGTTGTATGCCAATAATAAGGCAACAGCTATAGACTGAACCAGTCTCCATATTCAAGCCCAAGCCCAGCTGACTGAAAATATGATCAAGCCTAACTTCCATAACCCAGAACCCACAACCCATGTTTATTAGTTTCGCTTCTTTAAGAAGTATAAGTTCACGACCATTAAAACTCTGCACATCTCACAATGCATTCAAAATATAGAATTTACACATTTCTTTCAACCACCAAATAACCAAATAGTCGAAACAAGAAATACAAAAGTAAAAAGGGCTTACATGAACAATTACATAAATATAGGGGTTGTTACCGAGGGAGTTGAGGGATCCAAGCTACTCTCGCATATGCAGAGTCTTTCTTTAAGAGTGTCCATCATGCCATCAAGATGAACTCTGCAGTCAACTAGCCTCGTAATAGTCGCTTGGAGTTGTCCAAATCCTGAGCAAATCTTTTAAACTTTGTTGACCATTGGTTATGTGTTGGAATTTAGACATCTGGTTTACAATTTCACAATTTCATCAAAAGCCAAGTTGAAACTGTGATAGGATGAAAATGAAAAAGTTCTAGAGATTATATACTGTCATCTTGGGAATGAAAATATCTTAGGCTGGTCTGGATTTTTGAGAATACATAGTTGTTTTATTTAATCACTTCATTGTATTCATTCCCAATGTCAATTTGTAACCCAAGATAAACTCGTGTGGTAAAGGTGTCCATTAGAAAAACAATTATGTTTCATTTACTCTTACCCTATGACAAAACAACAACAAATGCATGCTAGGAATACAACCTAAAAATGACAATTCACTATTTTTTTTTCTGATAATAAGTTCATAGTGATATAATACTTCCTGAGTCATCGCTCATGGCATCCAACGATAACATCATGGGCGGGTTTCCGACGTTGTAACTTACCATGTCGTCCTTGAAAATAGTATACGTCCTGGATGCATCTGCCCGATTATCTCGGAGAACCATTCTTTCATTTTCTCTTTCCTGCCTTGCAATCGCCAGATTTAATTCTACTGCAGTCTCTTTTGGCATAAGCATTGCTCGCCTCTTTTCTATACGTGTACCTATCTCTCTTAGCTATTTCCTAAGATGTTAGGCCCACACAACCAATATCGATATATGTGATTTTTTGTCAATGAGCACTATAAAGTCATCGTAATGCTTTTTTTTAGGTTGCCATGACCTTCCACATATGACCCTCTAATCCAGGAGGATCTAGGGTAATTTAGAAATATGTCAAAGTCGTTCAAACGAGGTTGAGAGTCGTTCGAACGACCAAACTCCATCCCACTGGAATTTTGGCCCAGAGCCATATTTCGCTCAAATGACTAATATTTTCGTTCGAACAACTTTAGTTTTTCCCACTAAAAATTTGGCCCAGAGCAATATTTCGTTTGAACCAATTGAGCTTTTATTCGAAAGAAAAGTGGCAAGTTTCAAGGGTTTTAGACCAATTAGGCGTAAAGTCATTCGAACGACTCCCAATTTCATTCGAGCAAATTTGGTGGCATTTTTGATTGTTCAGTGTCGTTTTGCCTCGAGATCCGTTCTTTTATGATTTTTGAGTTCCCTAGTATATAAAGGGAACTTGGGTTATTTTTAATGGTTATGTTTGATCTGAAAAGAGTTCTGAGAAAAACCTTGGATTTGAGAGATTCACATTGTAATTACTTCATTTTAGTAATCGAATTCTCTATTTTTCCAAACCAATTGGTGTTCTTTGTATTTTTCTACTAACTAGAGCTTCTCAATCGTATTGTGGATTAAGTGGTATCAGCTTTCCAGTTGCGATTCTTGGGGGGTTGATTGTAGTTTATGGTCTCTACACGTGACCGTCTCAAGCAAACGAAGGAGAAGCTAGTGAGTCCGTTGAAGATCCATCGCAAACCTAATTCAAAGAAAAATGATGATTTAGAGATGGGCGATTCCAACGATCGACTCACGACTCAAGACTTTAGAAACAATATTTTCCGACCTAACTTCTACTGTAGGGGAGTTAGTAGAACAATTACATCTCACAAACCTCGCGTTAGGTTCTGCTTCGATGAAACGGCAAGGCCACTCGAAGAAGGAAGGGGTTTCGGTCGTGGATGAAGATGAGGATAATGCGGGGGTAACTATCAATTCTAGTGATGCCGAATCCGTCAAGGAATGCCTAAAGTTTGGTAAGTCAATGAATCCTATACGTAATCTTCGTCTTGGCTTGAAGATTAAGATTCTGATTTTTGATAGTTCCGTCGATGCCGAGAAATTAGATAATTGGTTAAATAGGTTGGATACCTATTTTTTCGTGGATAAATATTCAGATGCTCAAAAAATTTGCTTATCTACTTTGAAATTCACAAGTCACTCACTAACGTGGTGGAAATCCTATTAGAAATGGCATGATGTTGGTAGTCTGAGTTGGAAGGAATTCAAGTTTTTGGTGAGGAAGGAATTCAATCCAATTAGGTATGAACAGGAGCGATGGTACAAATGGCATAATTTGCGCCAAAAGTTTGGGCAATCCGTACAACAATTTATTATGGAGTTTCACAACCAAGCGTTGGTTTTGGATATTGGCGTAGATGAGTACGAAGTGTTTATGAAGTATACGAGGAGTTTGTCGGAGTCCATTCGAAGAAAATTAAAGCTCTTCAATATGGTGAATATTGAGGATGCTATTGTTAAAGTAATTGCCATTAAAGGCAAGTATTTGAAGAGCGAGAAGAAAGATGACAAGAGCATGTCGGGGTACAAGGCTAATTAGAAGTTTGATCATAAAGGGGAGCCCAAATGAGAGTGGTCTTCATTCAAGGGGACTATTTGTAGTCATTGCAAAGATAATGGGCACAATTCAGATAGATGTTAGAAACTTTATCCAGAGCTTCGGTCGAAGGAGGAGAAGGGCAAGAAAGAGAAATGTGCACTAGCCGCAGCGATTGTGGATCTTCCGGATTTAGATAAGCAAAATCCTAAGCTTACTCTAATGTTTAAGCAACCTCTAGCTATCAACGAGATGAGTCGGGAAGAGCTTTTTTATGTCAGCATTCAGGTGAAGCAGATCTTAGTCGAGGCCATCATTGATCCAGGTAGTCAGAAGAATTTAATTTCTAAGGCGTTGGTGAAGAAGATAGGTTTGGCTACTGTGGCTCATCCTAAGTCGTACGGCTTGGGTTGGATTCAGAAAGATGCGGAGTTAAAGATCACTAAGCAGTGTACGTTCAAGTTTACGATTACTGAGAAGTTTATTGACGAAGTGACATGTGGAATGGTTCTGTTGGACGTGTGTCAAGTCATCTTGGGTAGCCATTATTTTTGGGACTGAGATGTAATCTTTTACCGTCGAGCTCACAAGTATCGTCTGGTGAAGGATGGGACGAATTTTCATATCAATGCGTACATGGAACATATCACTACCAGTAATTTGGCAACAGTGACTCAGGTAAAGAGGTTGGTTAATGCGAGCGGCAAATTTGTATTGTCTACTTTAGCAATGTTTCCTAAGCAACAAACTGAAAAGGGGAAGTTGCAAGAGAAGTATGAAGACTTGTTTTTGGGCATAGAAGGGATGCCACGTAAGAGGGATGTAGAGCATGATATCACCTTGGTGAATGGTGAGCCACTACCCAATATTGGGTTATATCGGACTTCCATTACAGAGTCTGATGAGATCAAGAAATAGGTACATGAACTCCTAGAGTAAAGAGTTATTAATCCAAGTTGTTTACCTTGCAGTTCGCCGGTATTACTGGTGCCGAAGAAGAATGGGTCTTGGGGGATGTGTGTGGATTATCGGGCATTGAACAAGATCACGGTGAAGACTCGTTATCCGCTTCCACGGATTGATGACCTTTTAGATGAATTACAGACGGCTCAGTTTTTCACTGAGTTGGATCTTAAGTTGGGTTACCATCAAGTTAGAATTCGGGAGAAGAATACTTGGAAGACAGCGTTCAAGACCAAATAGGGCTTATTTGAGTGGTTGGTGATGCTTTTTGGGTTATGCAATGCTCCGACGACGTTTATGCGGCTAATAAATAAGGTACTACGTACGTTTATTGATGATTTTGTGATTGTATATTTGGATGATATCTTGATATATAGTCGTAAATGGGAGGAACACCTTAGGCATTTACGTAAAGTGTTGGGCGTGTTGCGATCACAACAACTTTTTCTGAACGGGAAGAAGTATGAGTTTGGAAAATTGGAGCATGTCTATTTGAGATTTATTGTTGTTAGTGGCGAGCTTAAGGTCGATCCAGAGAAGGTCTCAGTCATTGCTAATTGGCCTAGGCCCCGTACAGTGATAGAAGTGAGGAGTTTTATCGGTTCTTGTCAGTACTCTCATAAATTTATTTGACATTTTTCACAAATAGCCGCACCATTGTAATCTTTGACGAAGACCGGGGTACAATTTATGTGGGAAAAGTACCACGAGAAGACTTTTCTGTTACTAAAGCACATAATTACAGGCGCACCAGTGTTAGCATTGCCCAATTTGCAGCGGCCTTTTGAGATCGAGACAGATGTGTTAGACTATGCATTGGGAACAATCCTTTTACAGGATGGGAAGCCGGTTGCTTACCATTCTGAGATGTTTACAGGAGCAGTACGAAACTATCCTACCTACGATAAGGAGTTCTACGCATTATATCAATCAGTGAAGCATTGGCGGAGTTACTTATTGGGGAAGGAGGTTGTGGTACATTCCGATCACAAACCATTACAGTTTTTATCTACGCATTCCAAGCTTCAGCAAGCTCGCCATATGAAGTGGATGTCGTACCTTTTGCAGTTTACCTTATTGATCAAGTATAAGAAAGGAGTGGACAGCAAGTTGGCTGATATGTTATCTCGACCCCCATTACCAACTATTTCTACTTTATTGGTAGTTATGTAGATCTAGCCTATTGTTCATTCTGAGTACGTTTCAGGGTATGACGACGACAAGTGTAATTCACGAGAAGTTACTGCAAGGAAAAGCATGCGAGTATGTTCTAAAGGATGGTTTGATTTACAGGGGCATTCTACTATGTATTCCAGAGGGTGGAGACCGTTTGTAGTGAATTCGAGAGGCACATTGTTCCCGGGTGGCATGTTATTTCAGGGATGAGAAGACTCTTTTGAATTTGCGGCATTATGTCTATTGGCCGAAGATACAGGTGGATGTTGCTTGTGTGGTTCGTGGTTGCGTGCTATGCAACACAACGAAGCCTTCCAATTGGAAGATAAGACTGTACATACCATTACCCGTTCCTAATCGACCTTGGGAGAGCATTTTGATGAATTTTATGGGTGGTTTGCCAATGACCAGGTGTAAGAATGACTATTTGTTTGTGGTAGTGGATCGATTTAACAAGATGATTATTCTTATTCCATGCCAGAAGACGGGCACAGGGGAAAGAGCAGTGCGATTATTTTTCAGAGACGTCTGAAGGTATTTCGGGCGCCCTTCTTCTATTATTTCTGATAGGGGTATTTCTGGAGATCGTTATGGGGGATGATGGACACTAAGTTGAAGAGAAGTACCACTTTTCATATACAGACTGACGGAAACAGAGGTAGTTAATCACACTTTGGTATATTTATTACGGGGATTCCATTCTAAGCATCCTAAGACTTGGGATGAGAGTTTACCGTGTATTCAGTTTGCGTTCAACCGGGCGATTCATGGTTCCACGTTGAAGTTTCCTTTTAAAGTTTGTTTGGGGTACTTGCCGCAAAGCCTTTTTGATTTGGCATTTAGTCTTGGCAACAAGACGGTGTCAGGGACGAAGGAATAGGAGCAGGTTAAAGCTTAGTATGTCATAGAGAAGATCCGCAAGGTTCATGAAGTGATTAAAGATTAGTTGAAGAAGACTCAAGTGAAGTATAAGGCTCACTACGACAAGTATCGGGTTGAGTGTACTTTTCAAGAGGGCGACCTCGTTTGGTTGCATTTGGGTAAGAAACGGCTTAAGGGGGAAGGTAAGAAGCTCAAACCTATCCGTTATGGTCCATTTTTGATACTGAAGAAGATTGGTGATAATGCATTCCAGTTGGATTTGCCATCTTTCATAAAGATATATTCGGTGATTAATGTAGAACATTTAAAGCTGTTTGAGCCGTCTCTTCAAGATGAGGACTCTACAATCGACACTCGCCTACTATCAGTTGATGACTTATGGATATAAAGAGAAGATCCATTGTAGGAGGATGGTATTCTAGATATAAAGGTCCATACTACAAGACGGGGTGGTATTGAATCATTTTGAGTTGGTAAGAAGGGTCAGCTACCTGGTAAGTCGAAGTAGTACAGTAGGGAATTGGGCATCGCCTCGTTTCCACATCTCCAATTCTAGCTTGAGAAGAAGCTCAAGGCTCCTAAAGGGGGGAGCCATGATCTAAGAAGATCTAGGGTAATTTGAAAATTTGTTAAAGTCGTTCGAACAAGGCTGAGAGTCGTTCGAACGACCAAATTCTTTCCCACTGGAATTTTAGCCCAGGGCCATATTTCGTTTGAGCGACTGGTATTTTCATTCGAACGACTTTAGTTTTTCCCACTGGAAATTTGGCCCAAAGCAATATTTCGTTCGTACGAGTTGAGTTTTCATTCGAATGAAAACTGGCAAGTTTCTAAGGTTTTAGACCAATTAGGCGTAAAGTCGTTCAAACGACTCCCTATTTCGTTCGAACGACTTTAGTTTTTCCTACTGAAAATTTGGCCCAGAGCAATATTTCGTTCGTACGAGTTGATTTTTCATTCGAACGAAAACTGGCAAGTTTTTAGGGTTTTAGACCAATTAGGCGTAAAGTCGTTCAAACGACTCCTTATTTCGTTCGAACGACTTTAGCGATGTTTTTAATTCTTAGGCGTTGTTTTCCCTTGAGATCCATTCTTTTATGATTTTCGAGTTCCCTATTATATAAAGGGAACTTAGGCTATTTTATATGGTTATGTTAGATCTGAAAAGAGTTCTGATAGAAGCCTAGGGTTTATGAGATTCTTATTGTAATTACATCATTTTAGTAATCGAATTCTCTATTTTTCCAAACAAATTGGTGTTCTTCATGCTTTTCTACTAACTAGAGCTTCTCAATCGTATTGTGGATTACCCTCCCATTTTCATCGATTTCACCTTGGAATAACTCTTCATCCGATATTGAGTTGGAGGACATTGTGGTTAAATGAGATTTCAGTATTTGAATTAGTAGATATAGATGTGGTTAGTAATAAATGTGTATGTACATGTTACTATTTATACTCCTATAGACTTAGTGTTGTGGTGACAGGAGATTCTTTTTTCAAGTTATTATATCTGACAAATCATGCCACAAACCCTTGTAGCACAAATAACCAAATGCCTTGTTCTCATTCTCAATCTTGACTATAGGGTGATATAGAAGGGGGAAGCATAGGGCATCATCATCCAGGGAAACCACAAAACACGTCATTATGTTATTACTTTAGTGGAATAAGTCACTGCATACATGATAGGTCTTGTATTAAACAATGATAAGTTCTAACATTATGAATTACAACTTATTTTATACAGTTCACTATCCCTGTTGATAAGACCTTGACTAAAGTTGGATTTAACTTATCAATGAAATACGATAACCCAGTGTTTAATCAGAAATCTCGTGCTTACCACTGAAAGAATCTAAAGCTCGACTGTAATGATAAGATTTTCTGGGAAGAAATAACACAATCGGATATGTAAAATGATAAAGTAATATTCATCAATAGGTATTACCGTATAGATGCCCTTATGAGCATCCACAGCAGTTGGGTGGGTAGATTCGCCCAAAAGCAGGGTGAATCCAATCCACCCCAAATCCACCCACAGCAGTTCAGACGAAATAACAAGGTGAATTTTATGTGCACTATTCCGAACCGCATGGGAGAACCAACGCTCGAGATATGTCCACGTGTTTTAATCTCAACTTTCCATCTCTCCAGCCAATAGAAAATTGACACGTCTATTTTTTTCTTAAAATAGCCGCGCAGTTCAGAACCGCGCGACATAACGCTGCATCTTTTAGGCTTAAACTTGTTACTTTCTTTCTCAAGTATTATTTGAACATCAACATAAGGCATATCTAAGGCATTAAGCTTGGCATACCCAACCCTTACTCTACAAGTTTCCCAACCCAAGATCTTTCCTCCGTTAATCGCTTAAAAATGTCGGGTTTGTGTAGCTCGCGACAATTCTTAAGTTTTTCCAAAACTAAACATAACGTAAACGCGGAAGTTAAATGAAGGGGGAACGCCGAAGTAACAAATATTTGGCCATTACAATTGACGTTGGACAGCGATCCCACCCCAATACTCGAAGAGTTGAACCGAGTAGATATCCTCCCAGACGGCTGGGTCCATATTTATGTTGGATCAGAGGAAATACTGGTAAGTTTTGTGTAAATTTTAAGTGCTATTAACGTATATTGCAATGTGTTCGATATGAAATGCCCGAATGAACTTCTAACGTGTTAATATGTTTTTTTGTCAGAACCGGGATGAATTACAGTGTTGGGGATCATTGGATAAGGTACTGAAGTGGTACCAATAGATTGTTGTGTACCTGACATTGAAGAAGTTGGTCGATGATATGGGTTTTGAGGAGTTTTGCCCGATTAAGGCGGGAAACTCAGATAATCGTCTCATTCATGCTCTCGTGGAATGGTGGTGGCCTTCCACCCATACCTTTTACTTTCCTTGCGGGGAACTGGGTTTCACACCGTTAGACTTCGTCATGCTAATGGGAATATCTTTTGGGAGGGGTCGCGAACTCTCATAGAACGAGAGGTACTTCAAGTTAGATGAAGCAGAAAAGATGTTCCCAGGAATCACAAGCTCTGACATCAGGTATGGTAACATCACTCTCGCCTATTTAAAAAAGTAGATAAAGCCTTTGAATCCACGTCTCCGCAATTACGACCCACAAATGGATATCGTGTATGCGAGGGCATTTATTGCCTATATGATAGGTAATCTCTTCTTCTCAAATGGTAGTACATCTCTTCGGGCGGGCTATCTTACAGCCTTGACGGATCATGATATTATTGGTGCGTCGCATTTTGACTGGGGTACGCCGATTATGGCGGCTTTGTATCAGGGGCTTAATGAAGTCTCAGTTCTAAGGGACGGGAAGGTGATGAAATTGATCGCCGAATTCTATGCGATGTTGGAGCTCTGGTTTTTCGAGTACTATCGAGTTGGAATGTATCTAGTTAAGGTATAAAACTTTAACCATATTCATCCCCGTATAGGTGCGTGGAGAGATAAAAGGGCTAGTACGGGGTCTAAAATCCATCACTCTTTTGCTGTGATCAGATATATGATAGAATGGATGAACATAACCAACATAGATTAGCACCCATGGCACAGGTCTATGCAATTAATCCACCCAGAAATAAAAGTTGCTTTAGCGCTGAGCTTCCAGAGGTTTCCAATGGTGTCAGTCCCATATGGCCACGGTATACTTTGGTATTTAGGAGACCGGTGTATGCGTCAGATGACCGGGTATGATAGTGTTCCCTATAATCCCCCTCAGGAGATTATAGAATTCCCAAGGAACGATTGAGAGTTATATCATGGTCTGAAAGATGTGGACTTCTACGATGGTCGATATTATCTTGTTTCAGACGTAGATTACATGACATATTGGCGTGCCATTCATCCAAATCCCAAGATCGGTTGCAATTTAGCAAAGAGGGCAGGAAATATTTGGATCGTCGGGCGTGATCTAGTGAGGCCCGATGTACACTTGCTACCTACGTCGAGTTTAGCTACGCCTTCACAGGTGCAAGACTATGGTGTTCAGGCGACCAGCGATCGACATGATATGAGATGGCTCATGGATATGGAAGAAATAAGTGATCAACGTAGACGGATACCGATCCCAGTGATGCAGGAACCATACTAGTGTCTACCTACGGATGAGTTGTGGCATCAAAACCAAGGAATGCGGTATGTGGCATATGATGACTAGAGGCAATACGTTGAGCGCACGACCGAGTTAGAGGAATAGCTGAGGCAGAGGGATGAGATCATCCGAGAGACTAGCTGAGATGTCTATTTCCTACCAGACAGAACCAGTTTTGCAATGTATCTATGACGAGAGTCTCGCACGTGGCAGACGCGCCTGCCAAATGAAGAGAGGTCATCCCAATTAGGCTATGTTTTATTTAGAACTTTGATTTATGTTTTGTTTAAGCTATGTTGCGCATTAATATTTTTTAAACTGTGTTTTGTTTAAACTATGTTTTATTTAAAATATCTTGAGTATTAATCTTGCTTAATCTTATTTTTTTTTAAGATTTTTTTTAAGAAACTTGTTGCCCAAGTTACTCAACGACCATATTAACGGTTAGTATTTTTTTGGACACTTGTTAACTGCTAGTTTTTTTTAACTATAAATGTCATTCATCTCTTACACTCTCCTCCCTTCTAATCTTCTACACTATCATCTCTCCTTACCTTACAAACATAACCACTATGTCTTCCTCAAGCTTCTAATCTAATTTCCAAAACCACTTTCAATCTTCCAATACGAACTAACAAGAAAATGTATTTCCTCTTCAATTCGGAACGAGTGATCCGTCACAAATGCCTAACACTTCCCAAGATCTAAGGTATGTTCACCAACTATTCCCGGCACCCGACAATCAATTTCAATCTCAAACCCATGGATATTACCCTCATTACCCAAACCAAGGATATTACCCTCAATTTGATAGTTATACGGGCTCGTACCCTCAACTGGGGAATCTATATTATTCATCTCAAATCAATTTTATCGGTAGAAGTTCAAGTACCACGCCGATGCAAGGTACATGGGGTTTAAATGATTTAAATCTTAATACTTCGCCGGTTACATCTCCGGTTGTCTCTCCAGTCATCACCAAGGAACTCAATCCGGTTCTCACGAGAAGTAATAAGTGTGGGAAGGCAAAGTCTAAAAGAAAGATGGCATCGACACCTATTATATTTGAGGATGTAGTTGAGGATGAAGACGACAAAAAAAGATATGAGAACTCAAAAAATTGCTCGTCCGATGACTTCGTGAATCTTGCACGCGTTTGGCCCCAAGTGTCACAAAACCTTCCTACCACGAACAACCAAAAAACCGCTATATTTTGGTTAAAGGTGCGTGATCAATTCAACTCCTTCAATATTGACCAATCGATGTGGTGATCGTACAATGGTATCAATTGTGCGTATAAAGGGCGGCTCAATAAGGAATGTTCGATTTTTAGAGGCATCATTCAAGACCTTGAGAGCCAACATCATACCGGCATTGGAACGGTTGACTTCGTAAGTATTTTATTTATTTTTCTCATTTCATTAATGTCCAAAGGTGAATCACACTCTAAGGAATTTTCTATCTTGATTTCTATGAATGTGTGGCATAGGATACATTCGGACAACTACACTACAAACCATTATACTTGGGGAAGCGTACAAAGTTTTGGAAACTTGCCCAAAATGGTCACAAATTAATCACATCGGGCAACCCGGCCGTAACATTGCTAGAAAGTCAAATTTTAATGATAGCCCGGGTAACTTCACCAATACCGATCCTAAAACATCTACATCCGACACTCCAAATATCGTATTTCCTGATGATTTCATCGATATAGATGCACCACTATATTCTTGTGAGGATGTACGACCGGATGGCCAAAAAAATAGGAGGTAAAAGAAATGGCAAAGTCAAGTATAGGTTATTGGGGGAAGAGGATGCTTGAGACAATGACCAACATGATGAAGTCATAGAATGAGAGTGACGAGCAGAAGAAGGAGGAAAAAGAAGCTAGAGCTAGAGCACGAGAGAAACAAAAGTTGGCTAGAGAGGCTGAGATTCAAAGGAGGCGTGAAGCGGAGCTAACTCGAAAAATAGTCATCGAAGATTTGCATATGGTTAAGGTGATGACAACGGACCCAAGTAACCTACTACCAGTACAAAGGCGTTGGATAAAAAAGCAAATTAAATAATATTCGAAGAAGTCGAAGGAGCAGTGTTCAAGTGATGACGACGTTTCTAGTGGTGAAGATTGATGTAATCCTTAGCGTTAATAGTAGTTCTTAAGTTATATGTAAAACTTATTAATCTAATTCCTATTTGAACCTTTTGGATGTGCTATGCTATAATGTACTCTGCTTCTTACTTCTTTCTTATAGGACCTGAGATTTTCTCCTTATCTTTATCTCTACCAAATCGATAAAATAGAAGAAATGGGTACAAAATCAAAAAGCAGTAAACCAAGTTTCTTAAAAGTGTTGTAATGATGAAGACTTGGAAACAAAATACATTACAACTTCAAGATAAAACTCAACTGAAACAAAATACATTACTTTAGAAAATCAAAAAATAATGATGAAGACTACATTACTCCGCCCCTTTTCGATTCCACAAATGAGCGACAAGTTCATCTCCTAATTGGAAATGGGCACCTTCATTTCTAATTTCATAATTTTTTTAGATGTACTCTGTCATAGTGTTGATATGGTATCTTGGATTTAAGTCCTCCTTTCAAGCATTCACGGATCTTCTAAACTCGGGAGCAATGTCTATTTGTCGGACGTAGGTATGACGTTCATCTTCGACGATCATAATGTGCAAGATTATACATGCCTACATAACATTTCCTAGATCACTAGGCTTCCAAAATCGCGCAACGTGTGCTAATATTTGAAACCTAGCTTGTAATACCCCAAAGCACGCTCTACGTCTTTTCGGCATGCTTCTTGCATCTTCGAAATGTCTTTCGGCATCGTTGGACTGATTTCTTATGGTTTGAACAAGTGTTTGCCATTTTGGATAGACTCCATCCGCTAAGTAATACCCCCATAGTGTACGGTATCGTACCTATATTATAATTGCATGGCGGCGCAACTCTATTAGATAAGTTGTTGAAAAGCCGCCCTTGATGCAAGACGTTTACGTCGTTGTTTGAACCGGACACCCCAAAGAATGTGTACCATATCCACAGATCTTGGGATGCAACCTCTTCTAAAATCACCGTCGGGATTTTCTTATACCCAGTATATTGTCCTGCTCACCCGGTAGGACAATTCTTCTATTTCCAATGCATATAATCTAAACTACCTAACATCCCTAGGAAGCCTCGCGATCCATTCACTTCTAACAAGTATAATGTATCATCTTCATTAGGAGATCTAAGGTATTGAGCTTTGAATTGTGTTATAATAGTTTTACAAAATTCTTTCAAGCAAAATACCCGTAGACTCCCTAATCTGAAGGTATTCTTCTTGGGAGTTTGCGCTCGTACCATAACATAACATGTGAAGTGCACACGTTATCTTTTGGTGCGAGGATAAGCCCATCGTCTTAACGGTATTTTCTCTATGAATAAAATAGGGGTTCGAAGAAAGTATTTGATCATAAATATGTTTATACACACCTTCGCTCATGCGGAATCGATGACGAAATGGGATACCGAAAAATCTTGGGTTGTCACCGAAGTAATCCCGATTATGGCTAAACTCCCCCAATTTATGATCATGGCCTTTCCGCTTGTCAATCCTTCCCCTTTTTCTACCTCCCCACCTCCGTGATGATGTCGCATCTTGCTCTTTTTCTTCTGCTTCTCCCATATCAATCATAATCCTGTTATACTCGTGCATCAACTCAATTTTACGTTTAAGGTGTTCTTCACTTCCGGACGATGATGAAGACGATGACTCCAAAGATGAGAGTGATGTGTCAGACTTGAGTAGGTCAGCCAGGATTTCGTCAGACATGATTCGGCGAAATTGATAAGAAATGAAGAAAGTTGAGTTTTGAGATATAAGATGAATGAGTTGATTGTAGAATAGTAAAAGAGTAGAAGATGAATGGGCTTTATATATTAATAGAAAAAAGCTAGCCATTTATTGCCGTTGAGCATCTTGTTGAAGAAGTTTGATCAGGGAAAAACCAAGAAATAAAGGGGAACTTGAGAGTATTTTTCATAAAGAATTTTGCCGCGCACTTTTGAACTACGTAGTAAAACTAGGCGTTTGAAATTCTTTTAATCTCAGTCGTCCACGTGTTTTAATCTTTGTTATTGTGTGTACGCGCACTTCAAAACTGCGCGCAATAGGAGCGCGCACTTTAGAACTGCGCACAATGAGAGCCACTGGATTGTTGACACGCATTTTAATCTTACTGGCTAGTTGACTATGCGCGGTTCAGAAGGGCGCGGCATGAATTCACCAAAAATTCACCCAGAGGGTGGAAAATCCACCCTCAAGGTAGATTTTTCATCGCCACGTCACCGATCCACCTAGCTGCTGGGAACCATTTGGGGTAGATTTGAGGGTGGAAAACCAAATTCACCCTACCACGTCAGGGTGTACCTAGCTGCTCTGGGTGCTCTAACCCCCTATCGATAGACCTACAAACTCAATCATTAATCAAGACCGCGTAAAATTGTTGGGGACAGGTGAACCGGGGTGTCAACAAAACTTATATTCCCAATGCGCAATTGATTACGAGTAATACTAAATAAAGAACTAATCTAGGGTGCACAAATCACTTAGTTGAAGGAGTTTAACATAACATAAATGACAAAATCTAGTGAGAGTAGCGTAGGAAATAATAGTATATGTGTGAACGAGGAGAGCTGGTTCGATGTGGCTGGTGTTAGGCAAGAGAGGAGTGACCAACAATTTTTTAGACTTAATACAATTAACAAGATGGAAATGGTCTTCGCCAAAGAGAAGGCCCAATTTCTTAAAGAACACTATCTTCAATTATCAGGGGCTATGAGGGAGTTACTGAAACTGGAAGTGGTGATTGCTCAAAAAGAGGCATGTGGCTAAAACATTCAATGGTTAGTGTAATAGCCTATTTTCGTGTTGGACGAAGATAATGCCTTACACCCTTGAAATATAGAATATTGAATAGGAACTAGAAGTAATTAACACAAGTTTAGTGTGGAAAACCCTTGATTAGGTAAAAAACCATGACATCTCCTGAGGATTTCTTAAAGAATGGTGTTTATATAGATGTTAGCTATTACAAAGAGAAAGATATTGAATATTTAAGTTTTGGTAAGGATGACTTTCTTTAAGAGTCCTGTAAGTGATAATAGCCGTCTTGGATCCTCATCTCCCGGTCTCTTTTTATAAGTCTTATAATATGACTGCTATTGCTTTAATGAGGAACGTTACAATATCATGTTTGATGAGTCTTTTATGAGGTCTCTTGTAACGTCTTGTTATCTGATACTTGTTGATCTTGTAACGGATCTCTTGATGAACTTAGCTATAACTTTGGACTGTTGGTGAAGATGTAATCTCTAGCGAAGGTCGTATGTATACGATCTGTTGATGGATACCTAAGTGCCTTCTGCAGTACGATGTTACTAGATGCTTCAATATTCTTAAACTGTAGGTGAGGTCGTCTATATTGTAATCTACTTGTTCTTAGTCCTTGGTTGGTTATCAGTATGTTTATACGAACTATGTGAGCTCGAATATTGGGCTTAGTATGAAGATTAGAAATAAGCCCTTACAACTGCCCCCTCTCAGCCAATAGCAGGAGAAACGTGTGTAGCGAGTGGTATTGGTTGAGAAGTCCCGTCGTTTTAAATGCTGCATTGATGGTTTCCTAGGTATCTGGAGGAATAGTTGTTTTGACTGTTGGGTCTTCCAAAAATGCTGCAGGAGATGTGTGCTTGTGATAAAGACTTTTTTGGAAGTGGTGGCCTGCATTAAATGTTGTTGATATATAAAAATGGTGACCAGTTGCTTTTATAGTTCATCTTGGTTTATCCTATCATTCGTCTGGATTTGTATAAGTAATAGTGATGGTGACTACTCATCGTCAGGCTTATGAGGAGAGAGTTCAGAGCAAGATGATGAGTCCGAAGACTCGTTATTTTTGAAACCAAAGTCTTTCTCTGCCAACACCAATCCTTGTTCCACCAACTTTTCATGGGATGACGTTGGAAGAAGTAGAGGAGGTAGAGGATGATTATCAGCAAATGTGGCACTTCTACTATATGGTCTTATTTGTTGCTCATCGTCAGGCCTGTCTACAGATGTTTATAGAGGATACGGTGCTGGCGGAAGATGAGAAGGCGGGGAAGTCATCTGAGAAGTATTGTCGATACCCTGTGAAGGATTAGGTGTTGTAATGGTGGAGGTGGTCCTTCGTCTTCAGTGGCTGCAGAGATGGAGGAGGTTACGGAAGAGTGGTAGGATTGACTTTGTCCTCTACCTCACTCTAGTTCCATTTCTTGGGCTTTGAGTTCTTCTGCTGGGCCCGCCATTGTGTCTACTCAAGTGTTGCACTGCCATGTATAAAGTGGGCTATTCTTTGTAAAAGAAATATTTGTCTGCAGAACTTATAATCTTGATTTTTGAACTGAATGAAGTATTCGTCCTTGTAAATTGTTTGTCTTGAATAATAAATTTGAACTTTATTATCTTGTCTTGTAAGTGTTTGAAACTGCTTGAATGAAATGTTGTAGGACACCGTGGAACAATTATAAAACTAGTCAAAGATGACATAGGTCCAAAATATGTAGATCAAATTGTTGTGGATGAAGTATATTTGAACTGTGTAGATCGTGCTATATCCATGTTGCCATGTTGAAATATATTATTGTCATGTCTGTTATGATGACAAATTCATGATATCTTTTGAGCTCCATATAGGGTCTCATTGTGGAAGTATTGTCACAGTGAACTTGAATAACTGTTGAACATTTTGAGAACTTGGTCGCAGCTTCTTAAATATGCCAGTGAAGGTAGGATTGCTATCGAGGTTGCTGAACATTATTTCTGATGTGTTGTATTTTGCGAACTTTTGTGTGGGGCAGTAGTTCAAGAAATTGCACTGGATACGCTTGTTGAAGTGAGCGAGAAATCTACTGGGGGGAAATTACTCATGTGGTGAAGATGACCATCCGCTCTCTATACCTATGATAATGGTTGAATGAAATATAAATGTAGCAGGATTTGTTACTGATTTTCTGCTCCTGTCAGATCAAAAGTAAGATAAGTGGCAGCTAGAGAAAGCTGAACTTAGGGTTTTGAACTGGCACTCATGTTATAAATAGTATAGTAGGATCGTGCAGCCACAGAAGGTTGTTACTGTACGTAAGTAATTGTGCTACATGATCTGTACAAATCTTCTTGGGCAGTGAGTCCTTGCATTTAATAATGGCAGAGGAGAGAGACAGACATGATAACAGAACACATTTCTCTAGAAATCATGATGAGGGCAAATGAAAAGACGTGCCTGCTAGGAGAGAGGACGGTGACGTGTGTCCCAAAGAGCCGTCGTTTCAGAAACCAAGTAATAATATAAAAAATCGTCTTTCTTTCTCCCATAGACCACATTCATTTGCAAAGAGAGGAAGTCTTTAAACTATGAACGAAGTCCTCCATTGTTGCGTGATCTTGCTAAGAAGAACAAAGTTTTTCTGTCTGAGGTGCAGGTGGTGACCGGAGTCGACGACTATTGCTCTTCTAGTACAGGTTAGTACCTCTGCTTCCATCTTTTCTATTGTGGTAGATAGTGTGTCTGTTGAATGCCATATTAGATTGTAGTTGCTTGCTTGTTAGATTGATGACTTGTTGGGTATGGCTGAGGGATAAAGCCTGTTTGATTACAAAGTACTGAATAGCCTTTTCTTGTATGTGTTAGATGCGTGTCAAAAATTTGAAACCCAGTAGTAAAATGGTTGTATCCTCCAGTGAGGAATCATCATTGTCTGGTAGGACTATAGATGATGTAGATGAGATTGGTACCATTGTTGCTGATATGCTGGCGATTTATTCTGGGGAGGATAGGGAATTGCATGTGGAGATTGAGACTGGGCAATTTTTTAGGTATCCCGAGAATGTAGACGTAGGGAAGAAATTTTTATAGTATAAAAAAGGTTTAGATGGAAAATGGGGGCATTATGTGATGAATACGGGGTTGTGGTTTAGGGCTCTGGTGAGACCAGGTGGTAAGATAGAGTACTATCAGGTGCCTTCCCTGGATCAGTGGAAGAGAAATATGGATATAGAAGATGATATAAATATCTCTTATTACAACAGAACTGATGCAGAGGTCGTAGAGGAAGGATTCCTTTGTTACCTGAACCAGGTCATATATGGGTTAAGCATTCTCCTAACCTTTTTCCAAAAGAAGGTAAATGAAAGCTTTAAAGAGCTGCCCTGGCCAATTAAATGGTAATGTCTTTGAGATGATGAAGGTTTGTGAAACCCTTAACAAGAGATGGAGAGATGGTGGTATTGCGAGACAGTTCATTGCGAACGGCGCCTTAAAATACTATAAGTTTTAATATATGAAAGATCGAAAGAGTGGATACTTGTTTAGTGATTCGGCGAGGCTGAAAAATTTTTACTTTGAATCTGCTAGGAGACCCTGGTGTGACCATCTTGTAATGGTGATGGGTAATTATAAACAAGTGCCAGGGGAACCGGTGCTCGAGCTGTTATATAAGAATTTTAACGAGAGTAAGCGTCTTCATTCTGTTTGCATTTCATCTTTTAACTTATTGCTAACTGCTAAAATAATTTTTTTTTGAATTGGCATAACCTAATCCGAAAGGTGTTGCCGATACATCGAGCTTGTTTGACGTTGTATCTCGGGAAAGAACATATCTGAACCAAGTACTTGGAGAGTTAGGTATCCGTAAAGAGAAGCGGCTGAACTCTGTAGTTCCAAAAGTTCAACGAGCTCATCAAAATCGAGCTTTTGATGGGATGGCAGAGATTCCTGTCTGTGATGCGAGTACTTCAACCTCGAAAAGTCGACGACCTAAAAGGAAAAGGGCGTTGTTAGCTTCAGAGCAAACGACTTCTGTGCAGACACCACAGGTGGAGGTCAAGATGGTAGATGTTGCTGCAGATATGGTACCTCCTGTGAAGAAGCAGAGGCAAGAGGGAAAAACTAAGAAAACTTCCTCGAAAAACCTCGATCTCGGTGTGGTGGGGCAGACGTCGCAGACATCGCGGGACCTAGCTAAACATGATCTACCGCGCTTGAATGTTGAGATCAAGTCCAGCATTACACAGGTATGTATATTGTTGTTGTATGATTATCTGTGTTTGAGAAGTGATCTGACTGATAACTCTGCTATGTTGTTCTTGTGGTGTAGTTGTCTACTGCGTGGGACTCGGCCTTCGAGGTATTGCGAATAGGTGTTGAGGATCGTGCTGACCTGGTTCAGCAACATGATGCAGAGAAAGCTGCACTGAGTGAGTAGTTCGATAAAGAGCGAACTGCATTGTCTGAGGAGTTGAAGGACCAAATGGAAAAAGAGAAAGCTATGCTGAGGGAGTAGTTCGAAACAGAGACTACTATATTGAAGGAGTAGTTCAAGGCAGAAACTACTGTCTTGAAGAAGGAGATCGAAGATGCTGCGAAGAAGACTATCGACACTGTGGTGGCTGGTTAAAATAGTCTTGTTAAAGCCTTCTACCACTGGGGGTTGAATCAAGATGATGTCGTTTTTGCTATCGCTGGGAAGTATAGTAAGATTGTTTTTCCAGATGAAGAAGCCTCTCCAGCAGTAGATCGACCTTCTGAGCAGATACCAGCTTCTTTAGTGGCTGATGATACGATCAAGGAGGTAGCAGGAGCTAATCCTTGATTATATAGCTGTAACATAGTTTTTAAAGTGTTTGGTGGAACTTGTCCCTTGTAGTGGTGATAGATCTTTTTTTGCTGAGAATTGAATTTTTTCTATTGTTGTTGGTAAATATATAATTTGCATGTAGGAGGTAGTTCGTTTGAGGAGGAAAGTGATCAAGATGGAGAAGGCCTTGAGTCGAGCAAGGGATTCCATCAATCATGTTCAACAGGTACATAATAAACTTAAATATGAAAGACGTCTATAAGTCTAATTTTGATAACACCTTTAAGGAGTTATTCGATCTTCAATGTAGATATAGAAAGATAAAAATTGATAGGGATGAGGTTTTGCGGAAAGAGAGCGATAGGTTTGTCTTATTCCGAAAATCCCTTTAAAGATAAGCAGTTTGTAGATGAGAGTAATAAGTTAGAGTGTTAAAGGTCATTATTGTCTTTGACACTTTACTTTGAGGCCGAAGTAGATAGTAAGCGGGGATTGAAGGATGCCTATTTAGAACTGTTAACTGAGGGAGGTGCAGTGCCAAATCCAGCTCGGGTGAAATTCTTAGCGCAAGAAGCGCGTAATCGTCATAGCATAGAGGCGAAAAGATGCTCAGCTCGGGTTAGTGTATCAATCATATGGGGTTAGTGTAGGTATAATGCCTGATGAGCTTAACTTTTGTAGGGGCAAAAAATGATGAGGATCCTTTTCTTCAATATAAAGAAGGAAGATAGAAGGGTCCAGGCACAATTAGAAAACGATCTGAGGCATGCTCGTGACGAACTGGAGCTAAGCAAGGATCATAATGCATGTCTGGAGATGGAAAAGGTGGAGTTTAATAAGTTGTTGCAAAGTTCGAAGAAGAGAGTGACATTGTTAGAAGCGCGTTTAGTAGATACGCAGAAACCTCTGCAAGTGTTCCAATCGCGCTTGAAGAAGTATCTTACTCCAAAGCGGGAAAAACGTGCTTGTAAAACTGATCACGAACGTCAGATAGCCAATGTGATCGCGTTTTATGGTGGCAAGTTCAAGAGAGTGGAAAATGAATTTAGATGTTATATCTTGAGCTGTGGTAAAGATGTTGAGGTAGAGAATGATAAGGTTGAAAATATGTGGTTTGCAAAAGGTAATGAGGGTGGAGGAGCTTCAACCTCAAAACTGCAAGCTGAAGAGTCTGAGGAGGAGAAGGCCGAAGATCTGTTAGCTCACACACGGCATAAGACTCGTCCCCAAGAGGTCATAATCTTCAATGAACCTTTGCAAGTAGATGTGAGTAGCAGTAGGGATTAATCATAAGCCAACTAAACTGTGGCATATAATTGGCTCTGCATAATGTAGTTGATTTGTGTATCATGGCTTGATGTTGTAATAAATGTTGTTGACTGATATGTCTTGCTGGCATGAAAATTTATTCATAGATGTATGCCATTTGTAATTTGTTCTTCTAGGTTGATGTCAATGAGCAGGACGAACTCTCTGCTTCAAATAAAGAACTGACCGTAAAATTGTAGCAGTGTTCCCTAGCGGTTGAAAATACGACCTTGTTGAACTCGAAGCTGGAGGCTGATATATTAGAGCTGCAGAGTCCGCTAAATGTTTTGACTGTAGAGTTGTCAAGCAAGGACACAGAGATATTGACTGCCCATAATGAAGCCAAGTTGTGGGAAGAGTCTTTAAAGAAGAAAAAATTGGAAACCATGACTGCGAATCAACAAGTCTTGGATATGTCGAGTTTGATTGAAAAACAGAAGAACGATCTATTGTATTATCAATCGGCAGTGACAGATAATTCTAATCTGCTAAAGAAGCAGGATGCTAAACTTCGTAATATGTGAGAGCGTCTGAAAAAGATGAGCTGGGATTTGCATGAAGCTCGAGACTCTTGACAAAGAAAAAGTGACCGTGCCAAAACTCACGAGGAAGCATGTTCCAAGAGAAATCAAGAGCTGAATGAAACCATCAATAAGTGTAACTCACGGATCACCGATCTTGACCGGGAAAAACAAGCCTTGATACTAGAGTGTATGCAAGGTAATAAAGTTTACGAGGAGCTCCATATGAAGTATAAGGAGTCGCAAAGGTTGGTGGATGCTGCAGACGACAAAAACAAGTATTCTCAGAAGGTGTGTGATAAGTTGAAACATCTGAAGGAGGAGATGGGGCGTAGTGTGCAGATAACAAAGCAATATAGGGATTTGTTACTGCAGGAGAAAAAGATTCTGGCAGATCGATACAAGGATCTTGACGATGAACTAA
Source organism: Kingdonia uniflora (assembly GCA_014058105.1). Taxonomy (NCBI): domain Eukaryota; kingdom Viridiplantae; phylum Streptophyta; class Magnoliopsida; order Ranunculales; family Circaeasteraceae; genus Kingdonia; species Kingdonia uniflora. Next base: position 842,706 of record JACGCM010002073.1, read on the forward strand.
CCAAAGTGAAGACCGAGCTTGGTGAAGCTATGTTCATAAGTGCAGATAATGCTACATTGCGCACTATGGCTATGTTATATGCTGATGTAGAGAAATTGCGGCAAGAGCGTGATTCGATTTTGGCTGCTTCGTTTGAACACGGTATGGAGTACGATATGCAGCTAACGCGGTTATCTTATATAGATAATCTGATGTCGAGAGTTACGGAGCTGCTGAATGCGTCTCCTATTGAACTTGATACTGCTATACCTTTCCCTGTCTTACTTTCGTCTGGGCTTGGGGAAAGTTCGAATGTTGTACGCCCGAAGCGAGAAGAATAGTTAACTGTAATTAGACAGAGTGTAAATATGTCTTTGATGCAGAAAAAATATCAAACGTTTAGTAAAATAATGCTTTTGTTTTTATTCTCTCTATGAATTGTCGAATTGGGTGAACCAATAAACGATCATGTAGAGAGATATGACTGGAGCAATGTTGTATTCTCTTTTGTATAGGTCGAAATAAGCAACCGTAAAGAGATGCATTGAATATTAAATAGTTGTATAGCGTCTCGACTAGGTCGAATTGATCGACTCAATAAGCGACTGTAATAAGATGTATTGAATATGGCATAGCTGTATGATGCATCTTTGCCAGATCGAATTGATTGACTCAATAAGCGACCCTCGAAGAGCGTGTATATTTGAATAGCTATGTAGTATGTCTCAGTTACTGGCTGAATTGAGCGTATCAATAAGCGACTGTAATGTGATGTATTGAATATGGCATAGCTGTATAGTTATCTCTGCCAGATCGAATTGATTGACTCAATAAGCGACCATCGGAGAGCGTGTATATTTGAATAGCTATGTAGTATGTCTCAGTTACTGGTCGAATTGAGCGTATCAATAAGCGACTGTAATGAGATGTATTGAATATGGTATAGCTGTATAGTCCATCTCTGCCAGATCGAATTGATTGACTCAATAAGCGACCCTCGGAAGGCGTGTATATTTGAATAGCTATATTGTAGGTCTCAGTCACAAGTCAAATTGAGCGTATTAATAAGCGATTGTAATGAGATGTATTAAATATGGTATAGCTGTATAGTGCATCTCTGCCAGATTGAATTGATTGACTCAATAAGAGACCCTCGGAGAGCGTGTATATTTAAATAGCTATGTTGTAGGTCTCAGTTACAGGTCGAATTGAGTGTATCAATAAGCGACCGTACTGAGACATCTTTGAATATTGAATAGCTATATAGTGCATCTCTGCCAGATCGAATTGATTGACTCAATAAGCGACCCTCGGAGAGCGAGTATATTTGAATAGCTACGTTGTAGTAATTTTCCGGTATAGGCGGAGATGGGTAGAAATGCTTGAACTGAGTAGACTTGCAAGATGATGATGAAAAAGTTCTTTATTGCATAATATCGGATATTACAGCATGTTTATCTTCGATACAGCTTCAATAGACGGGTATTCCATGGATTAGGTATAGGTACCCCTTCATATGTACTGAGATCGTGGGATCCTAAACCACTTGTACCAGTTACGATAAACGGACTTTCCCAATTATCCGCTAGCTTTCCAGCATTAGGTACTTTGCGATGTTGTGGGATTTCTCTGAGAACGAGGTCTTTAACTTTGAATTCTCGGTATCGAACACGTTTGTTATAGGATTGGGACAACACAAGCTGATATCTTCCAAGATTAACAAGGGCTCTATCACGCGTTTCTTCGATCAAATTCAGATTGCATGCGATCTGAAACACATTTTCTTCATCTGTCATCTCGTGATCACGTATTGGATGATGATATTGAGTGGGAATGATGGCTTCAGTCCCGTAGGCCAGTAAAAATAGAGTATAGCCTGTTGCTATTCTGGGAGTTATTCGGTAGGCCCAAAGTACATGTGGTAACTCGTTCACCCAGTTCCCCTTTTTGTCGTCTAAACGTTTCTTGATGTCATCCACAATAGTTCGATTAGTAATCTCAGCTTGTTCGTTTCCTTGTGGATAATAAGGATTGAATGGGGAATGAATGATGTTGTGTTCATTGAGGAATGCGATGATTTTGGAGCCAACGAACTGTGGTCCATTATAAATTCGGATGAGGTGTGGTCTGCCGAATCGGATAATAATGTTCTCCCAGATAAATCTGATGACTTCGTCTTCTAGGGTTCGGCACAGCAGGACTGCTTCTACCCATTTAGTGAAGTAATTTGTAGTGACCAACAAATGTTTTCATTTTCTAGTTGTTGTAGGAAACTCTCCTACGAGATCGAGAGCCCATCGTCTGAACGGCCAAGTGACTTGGCTCGAGTATAGTTCGAGTGCTGGAGCTCGTATTTTAGGTCCATGCCGCTGACAAGCGTCACACTTACGAGCATATTCGATTGTCTGTGCTTTTATCTTAGGCCAAAACATTCCCTGAGTTTGTCTTGCTTTATGGGATCCGCTCGTGCCTTCGTGTAGATTGTGCAAGAATTGTTGTGCTTCTTTGTTAGATAGACAAAAAAGGAATAAACTAGTGACCGAAATTATGTATAGGCGATTGTCCTGAACAGTGTATCTTCGAGCATTATCAATTAATCTCCGCCGCTCTGTAGAATCCTCAGGAAGTGGGCCGTCAAATTTATTTTGAGGTCTGATGTATGTAATGGAAGGCTGCCTCCAATCATCTTCGACCTCCTCACTGCCCCTAGTATTAATGGTGTTGGACATGATGGTGTTAATGCTTGGGCTAGAAATGATGTCGATTTTTAAGTAACGAGCTTCTGATCCAAGGACACCAACAAGGTAAGCGAGTGCATCTGCATGTCTATTTTCCCCCCTTGGAAAATGCTCTAAAGAAATTGTCTGAAATTTGCTCATTCGTTCGACCACTGCCGCAGTATAATCGACCATTCTCCCATTGGTTTGATATACGCCTGAGTAATGGTTGACGATTAGTAAAGAATCTGTGTAGACAGAGAGCTCTGCTACACCCAGTGTGAGTGCCATGTCCAAGCCATGAATTAATGCCTCATATTCTGCCTCATTATTGGATGCTTCAAAATTGAGGCGAATGAAATTTTCAAGCCGATCATTGGAAGGAGTAATAAGGACAATCCCAATTCCTGATCTAGCTGGTCCGACGGAGCCGTCGGTCAAAAGTCACCAGCCTTCCTTAGTTACCCAATCTGATTTATCTTCTGACTGGTCCGTGAGCGAGTCATCTTTTTGACCAATAAAATCTTCTTCCCAATCAGGATCCTCTACTAAAAAGTCTGCTAGAAAATCTGATGCAGCTTGACCTTTTTCGAAATGACGTGGTTCGAAATGTATATCGTGCTCCCCGAACGTTACTGACCATTGTTGGATACATCGAGATTTTTCGCGCTTGGATAAAATTTTGTGGAGTGGATAGTTCATCAAAACGCGAATAGTATGAGCTTGGAAGTACTGTTTTAATTTCAGGGATGTATAGACGAGAGCGAGAAGAAGCTTCTCGATTTTGGTATATCTCGTTTCAGCGGGAGTCAGAGTTTTGTTGATAAAATAGACTGCTTTCTCAGTCCTTTCTTCGAGTCGAAGAAGAATGGAGCTGAGAGATGTATTCGTGATAGCTAGGTATGTTGTGAGTTCTTCTTCGTCTGCTGGTGTGCTCATAACTGGTGGTTTGCCTAAATAACGTTTGAGCTCGAGGAAAGCCACTTCGTATTGGTCTATCCATTCGATCTCAGGATCTTTCATTAATTTTCCACATGATGTACCTCGTTTTAACAGATCGAATAAAGGTCGACATCTGTTTGAAGACTTGGATACAAATTTGTTTAGTGCTGTAATCTTCCCGCTAGCTTATGAACGTCCTTTTTTGTCTTTGGTGAAGGCATAGCTAAGAGAGCTCGTATGTTTGACGGATCGGCTTCAATCCCTCTTTTGCTTATTAGATGGCCCAAAACTTTTCCAGATTGAACGCCAAACTGGCACTTATCGGGATTTAAACGCATCTTATAAGATTGCCAAATCTCGAAAGTTGTTCGCAAATCTGTAAGATGGTCCTCTCTTTTGTGACTTTTGCAAAGCATATCATTAATGTAGACCTCCATTATTTTACCGAGATGGTCTTTGAATATCTGTGTCATCAATCTTTGATAGGTAGCGCCAGCGTTTTTCAGGCCGAAAGGCATGACTTTATAGCAATATAGACCTTGTTCAGCGATGAACGTAGTCTTGTCTTGATCTTCAGGAAGAAGTGGCTTCTGATTATATCTTGATGCAGCGTCCATCATTAAGAGGAGTTCATGCCCTACTGTAGAATCGAGCACATGATTGATGATCGAAAGTGGAAAGCTATCTTTCGGGGTGTATCGGTTGAGATCCGTGAAATCAACGCAGACTATGATTTTTCCATTCTTCTTTAGGACTGCGACAATGTTCGAGATCCAGTCTGGGTAAATACCTATACGAATAAAACCGACCTTGATCAATTTGTCGATTTCTTTATTCACTTTGTCTCGCAGTTTTGGTGCTTGAGTTCATTACTTTTGTTTGGCCGGTTCTGCTTTATCTTTCAACCCTAGCTTGTGGCAAGCTATAGCGGGACCGATCCCTGGCATTTTGTGAAACGTCCATGCAAAGATGTTACTACTATCTGTGAGGAATTCTATGAGATTTGAACGTTCCTCCGTACTCATGAGGGTTCCAATGTGAGTTCCTCTTTGTGTGCCACTATTTTCGACGTATCCTGTTGGTTCAACGTTTGGCAACTGAGGTTCTACTGGAATTGACTGTTATAATTGTTATGCAGGAGTTGTTATAGCTGGCTTAGCTTCAATGGAAATAGTGTTATCGCAAGCTCGAGCCAATTTCTGGCTTCCTTTAATTTCGTAGATCCCTCCTTTCCAGTCAAATCGTAACGCCTGATAATATGTGGAGGGAATAGCTTTCATGTTATGCAACCTTGGTCGCCCCATTATGCCCAAGTAATAGGATGTGTCCTTGATGACGTAAAAGACTACGTCAAGTGTGACTGGTCCGGTTATGATGGGAAGTGTGATTTTCCTCACACGTTCTTCCATAGAGCCGTTGAATCCAGAGACATTGATGTCACTTGTTTCAACCTTGTCTGCTAAGCCTATTTGGTCGATCGTGATTTGAAAAAATAGTTCGATCCTACTGCCGGTATCTACCATCATCGCATGTAGAACTATGTTCTTCATTTTTAACATGATCACGAGTACATCCTGGTGCGGAAAGTTGATGTGACAAACGTCACAGTCTTCAAAAGAAATCCCAGCTCGTCGATTACTAGATTATGGCAACAAGCGAGCTTCTTTATCCATCATTATCAAATCATGGTATTGTCCGACGCGCCTACGCTTGGATCTGTTTGAGTTGTTGATTGTTTGAGTCTTGATGAAGTATAAGTTTTTTTCTTCATTTGTTTCGTCAACTTGGACGATCTTGGCATCAGTCTTGTAGCTACCATCCTTATAACTTTCGATGTCAACGATATACTCAAGCATTCGACCCTGTGCAAATATACTCTGGAGAAGAAATATCAGTACGAAGCACCGCTCCGTGTCATGATGTTGAATCTGGTGGTGAATGCAGTATGGCTTTCCTGGTATGGGCGGAAGAGTATTAGCATTTTTGAAGAATTTATCTTTTTGTATCAGCGGGTATAAGTCCGCAAGAGTAGTTGTTAATTGTGGTATGCACAGAATTGGCTTCCTTCGTCCTTGGCGTCCTTGATTGTCATTGGACTTGAATCACTTCTTATCACCCCCATAGTCTTTATTGTTGTTATGAGCTCGTTCATCGGGATAGCCTTTGGTTGGTAGGGTGATGCGTTGAGGTCTTGGCTTCTCAGTTGTCAGTCGCTCAAGGTTAATAAAGTTGTTGAACTTCTCAATCATATCCTCCAACGTCAGTGGCTTGTTAAGAACCAGGTGATCCTTGACTCATCCGTCTACGAGTAGTGTATTGGTGAAAGCGGAGATTGTGATCTTCTTGTCGAGGTTGTCAATTTTCTGAGCTAGTCCAAAAAATTTCTTGGTAAACGTCTCTAATTTTTCATCTGGTGCCTGCTTGAGGCTGAATAAAGAGTAAAGACTCTCTTCCTTGTCTTTATTGTGTGAGTAGTTCTTGACAAACAGTTCGTGAAGTTGTTCAAAAGTGAAGATAGATCCTTCACTGAGTGTATGAAACCATCGCAGAGGTTCGCCTTTTATACTGGTCAGGAAGAGACGATAGAGGATGTGATTGGATGTCGAATCTAGCCCCAAAGAATCCTGAAATTCATGGACGCGCTCCATAGGATCTTCTCCCTTGTATTTCTGAATCTTCGGAGTATGAAAACTGGTGGGTACTTCCTCGTCTAGCAACTCTTGTGCGAGCGGGCTCTTCTGTAATTTGGTATAGTTGTTTCTTCCAGTGAGTATTTGAGCGTCTAACAGCTCCTGGATGCGTTTGTCCACCTATTCCGGAGTGAGATGTTGTCGAGATGTGACAACTCATTTTCTGGCTCGTCTTCCTGGTTGATTGTGCTCCCTTGTTGCTTCGTCCATGCGATCATAAACCAAAATTCGAGGTTTTTCTCTTTTTGATCCTCTTGTAGTTGCAGATTGATTATTGCTCCGGTGGGTAATTGTGGATTGACGTGACCTGGAGGTGGAACTAGCTCTTGCTGAATTTGGGGAAGTGCTATATTTCAGCCTCGATGTCTCAGGCGATCATGGACTAATATCCTCAAGGTTGCAGGCAGAGCGTTCTGTTGTCTCGAATTTGCTATTATTTAAGCTTGAAGTGCTTTGATTGTGTCCTGGATGCTGGCGAGTTGTTTCTCTAGTTCTATTCGTAGTTCAGCTTCTGCTTGTATAGTTGCTGGTAAATCTATCACTCCATCTGCGTCAGGCAGAATGTGGTGTGATTTTTGTTGATTTGCCATCTTTCAAAAATGAATGCGGAAAAACTGGATCGGAGAACGCTGAGTGTATGCTTCGTTCCCACAGACGGTGCCAAATGTAATTGCCTATTTTTGTGTTGGACAAAGATAATGCCTTACACCCTTGAAATATATAATATTGACTAGGAACTAGAAGCAATTAATACAAGTTTAGCGTGGAAAACCCTTGAATGGGTTAAAAACCATAACCTCTCCTGAGGATTTTTGAAAGAATGGTGCTTATATAGATGCTAGCTATTACAAGGAGAAAGATATTGAATATCTGAGTTTTGGTAGGGATGACTTTCTCTAAGAGTTCTGTAAGTGATAATAGCCGTCTTAGATCCTCATCTCCCGGTCTCTTTTTATAGGTCTTATAATATGACCGTTATTGCTTTAATGAGGAACGTTACAATATCAGGTTTGATGAGTCTTTTATGAGGTCTCTTATAATGTCTTGTTATCTGATACTTGTTGATCTTGTAACGGATCTCTTGATGATCTTAGCTGTAACTTCGGACTGTTGGTGAAGATGCGATCTCTAACGAAGGTCGTATGTATACGATCTGCTGATGGATATCTGAGTGCCTTCTGCAGTGCGATGTTACTAGATGTTTCAATATCCTTGAACTGTAGGTGAGGTCGTCTATATTGTAATCTGCTTGCTCTCAGTCCTTGGTTGGTTATCAGTATGTTTATACGAACTATGTGAGCTTGAATATCGGGCTTAGTAGGAGGATTAGAATTAAGCCCTTACAGTTAGAAAGTTGTGTATTAGGTAAAGATGAGTACAAAATGCTTTGGGAAGAGTCTGCGGCTGACAATTCATGTTTACGACAGAAAATCATGGCATTCGAACGTGAGTTGGAGAAGGAGCCGAAGTCAAAAATGGGATTGGACAGTAACCAAAAAACATGTTCCAAGTTTAATACTTGTAACCGTATGGTCGCTTGTAATGTTGGCTTTGCTGGTTGTTGAATAAATTACTAAGTTACAAATTCATAGGCTCATGATAAATTATTTCAAGGTAGATGACAAGTTATATCTGCGAATTTAATAGGTAAAAGTAATTTGTAAAGGCAAGATCAGATAAGACTCATGACAATGGTTAACATTATTCATTCCAAAATGATGAATCACAGAACAAAATAAAAAATGTGAACATCCATGGACAAACATGTACATAGATTTTACAAACATTACAAAAAGAACATAGATCAACCTCCCTTTATCTCAACCTCCCTTTATCTTATCCATAAGTAATCGAATCCTCTAAATTACCCAATGTAATAGCCTATTTTTGTATTGGACAAAGATAGTGCCTTACACTCTTGAAATATAGGAGATTAGCTAAGAACCAAAAATAACTAACACGAGATTTAGCGTGGAAAACCCTTGAATGGGTTAAAAACCATGACCTTTCCTGAGGATTTTAGAAAGAGAGAGCTTTTTGTTTATGATTGCTAGTTATTACATAGAGAGAGAGATGTAGAAAAGGTCTCTTAGAAGGTCTCAGAGAAGCTCCTCTCAAGCTGTAGCTCTCTGGGACTATTTATAGGTCTTATAACATGACCGCAATTACTTTAATGAGAAACTTTACAATATCAGGTTTTGATGAGTCTTCATAATGATCTTCATAATGGTCGAGTAACAGCTTGAGTAACTCTTCTTCCTTATAGCCACTCCATGATGTGTCATAAATGCGCCACGTGTACCTTGAAGAGATCGAGTAAGTGTGTAATAGTCGTATACTAAGGCCTGAGCTTGAGATTCAAAACTGGCTCTTACATCCAATCGAGCTGAAGGTTGATATCTGGGTTTAGGTCGAGTATTGGATATAAGCCCTCACAATCGCTCTGTCTCAGCCAATAGCACGAGAATCATCAGGGGCGAGTGGTGTTGGTTGAGACACATCTTTGATCTTTGAATATGTAGACTGTATGGTTGGATTGGTTGAACCAATAACCAACTGTTCGAATGCAGTAGAATGTATGGTAGTATGCATGATTATAATGTATGATAGTATGCATGATTAGAATGTATGATAGTATGCATGATTATAATGTATGATAGTATGTCTCGAGCACAGGTCGAATTGAACGAATCAAATAACCAACCGTGAGGAGAATTGTAGTAGTTATAATGAGAAATCTTGATCTTGATCTTGAAATAGCTGTATGACAAGTCTCGACTAGGTCGAATTGGGCAAAGCAATAAACGACCCTCAGGAGAGCGTGTATACTGGAAGAACTATGTTGTAGGTCCCAGTTAAAGGCCGAATTGAGCGTATCAATAAGCGACCATAATGAGATATATTGAATGTTGAATAGCTGTATAGCGTCTCTGCCAAATCAAATTGATTGACTCAATAAGCGACCCTCGGAGAGCGTGTATATTTGAATAACTATGTTATAGGTGTTAGTCACAGGTCGAATTGAGCGCATCAATAAGCGACCGTAATGAGATATCTTGAACTTGAAATAGCTGTATGACAAGTCTCGGCCAGGTCGAATTGAGCAAAGCAATAAGCGACCCTCGGGAGAGCGTGTATACTGGAAGAGCTATGTTGTAGGTCTCAGTTACAGGTCGAATTGAGCTTATCAATAAGCGACCGAAATAAGAAATATAGTATGTAGAGCTGGGCAGGTTGTATCCAGGCGGCAACTTTTAGATTTGTAGAATGTGTTTTGTTTGGTCGAATTAGACGAACCAATAACCGACCTGTAAGATGTTGGTCGAGCTTGCCCCAAGTATGGGTATGAGTTACATCGATTGACATTCAGTTTGTTGTGTCTAAAGCTGAGGACAAGCGTTGTTTCTGAATCTGAAGTCGGGCTCACCATGAGTATGATTTACGTTAATTGATATTAAGCCTATTGTGTCTGAACCTGAGGACGAGTGTTGTGTCTGAATCTGAAGTCGGGCTCACCCCGAGTATGATTTGCGTTGATTGATATTAAGCCTGTTGTGTCTAAAGTTGAAGACGAGTGTTGTGTCTGGATCTGAAGTCGGGCTCGCCCCGAGTATGAGTATAAATAAGTTGTAATCGCCTTGAGTACCTCGACCTCGAGTGCCTTAATAATGTTTGTTGAAAAGATCGGGCTCGCCCCAAGTATAGCTTGAATAAGTTGTAATCCCCTCGAGTACCTCGACCTCGAGCGCCTTAATAATGTTTGTTGAAAAGATCGGGCTCGCTCCGAGTATAGCTTAAATAAGTTGTAATCGCCTCGAGTACCTCGACTTCGAGTGCCTTAATAATGTTTGCTAAAAAGATCGGGCTTGCTCCGAGTATAACCTGAATAAGTTGTAATCGCCTCGAGTACCTCGACCTCGAGTACCTTAATAATGTTTGTCACTACAACAAAAATAGCAAAATACGACATAAGAAAACGAAGGAATTTTTGGACGTTAAAAGACGACAAATGGAGCACACGATTAATACCATATCGGTCGTTTTTCCACCGCAGCCCAAACTCAAACACGGGTACGTTGTTTCACACTTTCACTTTTTCAATCTTACACTTCTCTCTATTTTAGTCTCTAGCGATGTTACACCCAAAAAAATTGGGTTTCCCTCTCTCCCATGATTCTCTCTCACTTATTCGGCCTCGAATCGCCAATCGCATTCTCTACATGTTAGGGTTTTGACGAAAATTAGTTTCACAATTATTCTATCAAAGTTGTTTTGAGTCGCAAGGTAATTATTTTCTCCCAATCTTCATGTTTTATATCTTTTGATTTGCATAGAAACCTAATTAAGACTAATGGGTTTCATCTTCTAGCGTTTCTCTCTCATGATTTTGACTTGAATTGGTGTTAGGTTTCATCGAATTGGAGTTGCTGTGGTATTTCAAAGTTGCAGGAGGTATTTTATTAAGTTTTCTCATTAATTTCATGAATCAAAATTGGGTACCTTATTTGTTATGTTATTTACAGTTGTATGAATCACATGTTATTGTTGAATTTTAGTAAATTCATATTTTGATTGCTTCCTTGATTGAGATTATTTCATATATCAGTGATATAATATGGGTCTTTATTAGATGTCTTTTTTGATTGAGTTTATTTAATATATTATTGTAGGAGATTATGATATTATAAGCTTTGTATTATAATATCATAGATAGAATTTGAAGTTGTAGGTTAGAATCCATTGAGTTTTAAGGATCCAAGGTACTTTGTTATTTTTGAAAGCTAAAATTGTAGCCTTGGAAGTAGATACCGCCCACAACTTTCTCTAACCATGAATGACATCCTATTAGCTCCCAAAATCTCAACGTAAGTATCTTCTGACATTTTTATCTCTGTGAGATTGGGAACATTTAGGATCAGGACACCAGAAAAAGATAGGATGCAGGTGCACTGAGATGTAGGATCAGGACACCAGAGGTGGTCTTATACATAAGAATAGAATAGGCGAAGGTAGCCATGGAGTTTGTGAGCTGGTAAAGAAAATAGAAATAGAAAGAGCATTAAAGAAAAGAGGTAGCCTTTGAGTTCTTGAACGCAGAGGTAGAATTATTTTGTCTTTAGTTGCTGTTAAACTACTAAAAACAAGTGCAAGTTAGGAGTTATGGTATTTTAAAAAGCAAGTGGAGTAACCCTTTTAAAATGTGGGTAACAAGTGCGAGTTAGGAGTTATGGTATTTTAAAAAGCATTAAAGAAATAAAAAACATTAAAGAAAAGAGCTAGTACGTTTAAAAGAGTTATAAAGGGCTAAAGCCATAAGGTGGAGTTAGCGCTAAAAGAAAGGCGTGGTTGAGCTTAAAAGCCATGGAGTTAGTGAGCCGAGGATCCTACGCTTTAAACTCGCACTTGTAGTTGCCTAAAGGCTACAACTTTTTAAAGATAGCTCGTAGTTTAGGATACTACCCTATCTTTCTTCTTCTTTTTTAATACCTTCTTCTTACTCACGCTTCCCTTAAAAAATAGCTCCTAAACTACGACTCCCACCTCCTACAGAAAGTGCGCTCTCTAACTACTTACTCTCTTTAAAGGTTTCAAAACTACAACCCTAGCTATACCTCCGTTAAAAAATAACTCGTAGTTTAGGATCCTAGGTTATGTTATTTTCCATAAAATATACATTACTCTAAAGCATAATTTGTAGTTTGGAGTGTGCTTCAGACGAAATTGAGGGCTCCTTTTAAAAGCGTAGCAAGCGGATTTGTCTATAGAAAAGGGCTAAAGAAAGAAAATGCCCAGGTAGTTTAGAAAGCGTCTTCTAAGCGACGCTACTACTTCTAATCTTTTTTTAAGCCGCTAAACTACTTAGATGCTCTCGAGGACCAGCATTAGGGAGCCAAGCGCAGTAAGGATCCTTGACTACCAGTATTTTTTAGAAACCTTGCTCGTCTTTTTCGCAAGAGTAATTTATTAGCTCAGAAGTCATGTTTTTTTAGTACTTTAGGAGCGATGTTTTATATAACAATCTTTCTGCACAACTCTCAAAGAAGAACGATGGGGCCTCGATTGAAAACTGCAACTATCAAAGAAGAACAATGGGGACTCGATTGAAAAGGCATTGGCAGGCCTGTGCATATCCATAGTCCTCCTTACAACACGACTGGCTTTTTCGACATGCTATTAAGGAAAAGAAGTCGATATGCTATAAACTATCAAGGAAAGTAGTTAGAACAGGGGTGTGTTGGAAAGAAAGAAGCCTAAGCCATCACTCTCCTATGGCACTACTCACATCACCTGGGTGTGCTACTCATATTGTATGTTATGAGCCATTAACATCATAAAGCTCCTATCGCAAATGTAAAATGCAAGCACGCTACCTGCAAGTCCGCCTATCTCCAGCCTATCTCCAGATATCCTCACATTAGGGTAGGGAATGATGCTGCGGATCGGTCTAGCTCTAGCTCTTTCATCTTTAAACAATAGAACATTGCGCAATAAAAATAAAAAAGCAGAGAGCATCCGTGTGCTCTATTTCCTTAATTAGTATAACATATAATGTTTTTCGGGTCATAGTATTTTTTTTATTTTATTTTTTTAAACAGTAAAAGTTGTAATTATTGAATTTCCTTTAGATTTTCGAGTTGTTGCAGGAAAGAAAACTTGACTGAAAGTCAATTTTATGATTTATGGTAATCTTTAAACAGTCCTGAAGTAAGTTTTTTTTTCCAGGAGCCAAGCAATGTAACTTCCATAGTACAGGGACCCCTTTTTTTACACCCTCCATCTGCTTCACATAATGGTTCTCAAGGTGCCACAAGCTTGTAGACTTCTTCACCATCTTCCACTTCCCAAGAGATGATTACCAACGGTGACAACAGCCAGGAATTCAAACCTATTCTGAATATTATGTCACATTCTGCACGTGTACTGGGATCTGCTGCAGTGAATGTCAGCATTCTAAACAATCTTTCTCAAGCACGACAGCTGATGAGCTCTGCCTCTCTAACTGGATGAACAAGCTTTATGGGACTTCAAACAATTAATGGAATTCCCATGGCTATGCATATGTCAAATATGATATCCAACGAAGCAGCTCAAAATTCATTTTCTTCTAGCCATCGGGTATAGCATCCCTGGTCAGGACTTCACAAAATGCACAAAACGTAGTCCTCGGTTCATTTTCCACCCAAGAATCTAATATATCTGGGAACTCAAACCATGGGATGTCACAACCATTAGTTAATGTCCAGGCAGCCGTTACTACGGGTCAATCTGTTCCTGCCATAAGTCAAGGAAACCTTTCAGGAACTCAAATCGGGATGAATATGACTAAATATCATGAACGGCTCGTCAGGAATCTCGTTTGAAGTAGGCACGATGATGCCTACCCCAGGAATCTCTCAAAAAGTAGCAGCAGGAATGCAGTATGTCGAAGCAACCAATAGTTCCATTGCCAATATGTCAGCGGCAGCTTCGCAATCATCACCAGCCAAATATGTGAGGGTCTGGGAGGTATATCATTATTCCCTTCTTTTTTATTCTTTGGTATTTTATTTTTTGTAATCCTTCTTTGGTTATTTACTTACAGAATGTTTAGGTAATTTAGCAGATTAAAATACGAAACAGGAATATGAACTATTGTCACATCTATCAGTAAGTTAAGTGAACGATTCAATATATAGGGTGGATACATTTTGGAATAAATAAATAATGAGATGGAGTGGTTACTTTATTTTAAAATATCCGTTTGCGAATATTATTCAATTTATCATGTTGATTTGTACTATCTTGTACTGTGTATTCCTAAACACGGATGGTCAAAGGCTAAAATTGTTAGTGATCGCGGTTGAATTCTTGCCCCTTTTATGGTGTATTCCTCTCTTGATCTATTCATTTTGTTGTACTAACATGTAAAATGGTCGTTTGTCTATCTATTAAAGTTTCCTAAAATTAAGTAATGTTTCATTTAACCATGTTTGGTTCATTTAGTCTAAATTGTATGAAAGCTGTCTAATAGTCAAAATGAGGCTTCATATGTGCAGGGAGGTTTATCAGGACAGAGACAAGGACTACCTGTATTTATCACTAAACTTGAAGTATGTTTTCTCATAACTCAAAGCGATTTATTTATGGTAATGCATCTAAAGACTTTCTTTTGATCTAAAAATGTCACTTAACAAGGTATCTCTTTATTTATGGTAAGCTCAGAATCTGCCCCTTCTTGAACTTACGTCGAACACAATTCCTTTCCCAACTGAATTACCAGTAAAGCAATAACTTCATTGTCCAAAAATGTATTTCCAGTGGTTCCTGCCTGTAAAGCTGTTATTCCTATCAGAGTTGAGCATCACCCAATTAGCCATAGGCTTTTCCCAATTGCAGCAAATAGGATGAGCATCCTTTGAGTGCCCAATTTTCCGCTATTCTTTTTCTCTGGACATCATTCTTACTTTTCATTGTAAGCCGAGCCTAAAACTATCCTTTAAATCTTTCTAGAATCCATTTGTTCACCATTTAAGAGGCGAAGGCTTCATCTGTAAAATTCCACACATGCTTCTCCTTCTATATCCAATATATAGCTGCACGAAAAGTAGTTTATTCATTTTAATCCTAAAGTCTTTTTTTCTTTTAGATTCTTTATTTTCCAAATAAATTGAAAGGCTGGATTTTATTAATAAGGATAGAAAGAATTACAGAATCAGCCCAAAGAGAAAAACATGCCACTCTCTTGAAGAAACATAAATCTACTGTAGTCTAAGAAAGCCAGGACCAACCATGTCCATGTTCAGTGAGGTTTGTAGTGCTGTTGGGAGATTTTTCCTGCAAAGTTACATCAATTCTGTCTCAAAGCACCCCAATTAGCAAAAATGTCAGCTGAAGCATTGCCTTCCTTCAGGGTATGGTTTAGAATTGCATACAGTTCAAACAGTAACTCTTTTAATTTGGCCTCCTGCAAATACCTCTAACAAATTTTTGTCTTTAGTTGTACGCAAGTTTGATTTTCCAAGCTATAACCAGTCAGTAATTCCTTTCTTGATGTAAGTACTATTGTTGATGATATCCTATGATTCTATTCTGCTATTTTGTGACAGCTCAAAGTTTCAATTCCTTCTTTTAGGTACTGTACTGAGATCCTAGCTTCGCTTCCATTCACAACACCTGACGAGCCTCTTTACTTGATATATACCATAAACCGTGTCTTACAAGTTAGATCTGGATCCCTTAAGGCAACTATGAAAGCCTTGAGTTCCCGTTCCATACAAGAAGATAAGCATGCAATTTTAGACGAGATTGGGGTACTTCAACATGATTCTTCGGTACTTCAACAGGAACCATATTCATCTGCACATTCCGTCTCCATCCATATCAAAGAAGAGGATGCAATTCTGTGTTCTCCAACCTTGGGTGTTTCCTGTGGTATCTTAAAAGACAATCTGCAAAGTAACCAGGTATAGTTAGATCAAGAGTGTTGCCTTATCTACTCATTAATCACAAATTATTTGCTGCTTAGACAATATGCTTCTTCTCTATACCATGTTATATGTGGTTAAACTTCTAGTGCTTCTCTTTGATTTACAATTGATTGGGTATCTCGTCGCACTTACTTCATAGATCTAGAGAGGAATGAAATAGAAATGAACCATACCTGTGATTATCATAAGGCACCATTTTGTTAATCCTTTAAACATTTTTTTTCCCAATGAAAGGTTTAAATGTGACAAAATTTCGTTGTCTGCGCAGGCTGATAGTCAAGCAGCTATAGCTTTGCAGCTCCTCCTCAAGTTAAAGAGACAATTGAAGATTGCTTTTGGTCTAAGTGACGCTAGATGCCAAGTAACACTGAATCCTTTTTTTATCCTAACCATGATTATGTTCAATACTAAATAATACTTTTGTTAAATATAACTCCGTAAAAAACTGACTTAACTGTGCCATCTACTTCATTTTCTTTACAGGAATTTTCATCAAATGATCCCCTAAAACTGGGAGAGGGTTTGTCTAGACAAGACATTCCTTTTGACATTAGTGGAAATAATTGAAAGATACTAGGTAATGCAACTATCTATTATGTACCCTTTTCAACTTTCTTGTATTTTATCTGTTATATGCATGTTTCAAAAACTAGGATCGTATCGGACTGGATCGCTCGAACCAACTCGGGACCGACCTCGTCTGAACCGATTTTGGGGGATTTTAAAAAAAAAACATTGGATCATTTTGGATTGTTCAAACTCGAACCAATTCGTATTAGTTTTTGCAAGTCAATTTGAATCGTGCTAATATTCTCTAATAGTGCTTATAATCCTAATTTACAATAAATATTGGGTAGGGATCAGTTTGATAGGAGTGACTTGCCAAGAATGCAGCACTGACCTTTTTTTGGGTCCTACTCTGCATGGTTTTCGAAGCTCCCCTTGCAATTTCAGGTTTTATTTTTAGTTTCCTTTGTACTTATTTTTGAGAGTATCGGTCATGTCATAAGATGGATCAGTACATTCCTTAAAGGCTCAATACTTTTGTTTAATGGAGATTAAAGCCCTTCATTAGGGATACTAATTCTTATACATTCATGAACCAGTATTAAACACTATTGTATCTTTTCATTTAAATAATGAATATGATAATGTAGTTTTTTTTTGTCATTTTACTTGTGGAATATTTCTTCTGGTTAAGCGGACCCCATCAGATTCTCAATTTGTGAAGGTCGCATCATGCGCTTCCATGTCAGATTTGTTCGTAAGGTACGTATCTATATTGTTTCAATTATTGCAAGAAGAATTCTTTTTAAAAAAATCTGCTGCACGATATGCTGATTTCTGACATGTTTCGGCTTGCATATGTTAATCTTTTGAACTCTAAAGTTAGTCTTTATTCTTCTGCTCCAAATTGTAAGTTCCACTTCTGATAGTATTTGCTTCTTTTTGCTTTCATGTCTATTTTAGGATGAAAAAATACTAATACTTAATTCATTGATTTTGCTTTTATGGAACAACACCAGTTTCCAATGCTTTCCATGAACATGATTAGTTGACCAGGTACCAAACTTAAACTTTACGCCCCTTCTTGCTAAATTTTATTGAAATCAATTGTCTTTCACATTATTCACATTTTATGTTTGTGGCTCCTAATATTTTGTTTGTACTTATCCCAGGTTCTCTATTGATGGTGAGGGTGATTGATATGCTAATATTCCAAGAATATATGATACGCCAAGATTTCTAAGGCATTTCAAAGTTTGGGCTTGCAAATACAAAATATCTCTACTTTCCATGAGAAACAAGCTCTTCGAAGAAGACTTGTCTCCGAGATTGTGGTTATGGATGGAGAAAGTTGTTTTATAACTAATTCCAATCTTATGTATTGATAATAATTTGTAGAATCCTGATAGCTAATATTTTTTGAATAATGACATTTAATAATTTTTATGAATGCTATTTTTTATTTTAATATAATATTGCATTTTTGTAATGAATCAAAATAGGGAATTTTTTTTGAAATTATTTATGATATTTACGACGGCTTTAAACGTCGTTTCTCTATCTTAATGTTAGCTACAAAAGCGGCGAGTTCACTTAGTCATATTTTGGCGACTGTTGTGACTGACGTTGTTAGATAATCGAGGGTGTACTCCGTCGCTAATTGTTCAAATAACATGGTTTTGGAGGGGATAAAAGAACAACATACAATAGTCACATTTATGCGATGAACTGGTTTAGTCGATAATGCTTTGTTTGATTAGAGAAAAAATGACGGTGTTCGTGTTGTCGTAATTTAGCGACGGGTGTGAGGAGTCGTATTGCCCTTAAAAAATGACGACAAATAGCGATGCAAAAAAATGCGGCTAACAAACGGCGACGGGTAAAGCGACGGCAATTACCCTCGTTTTTTAACCTTTTTGTTGTAGTGTGTTGAAAAGATTGGGCTCGCTCCGAGTATAGCTTGAATAAGTTATAATTTCCTCGAGTACCTCAACCTCGAGCGCCTTAATAATGTTTGTTGAAAAGATCGGGCTCGCCCCGAGTATAGCTTGAATAAATTGTAATCGCCTCGAGTACCACGACCTCGAGTACCTTAATAATGTTATTTGATAAGTTCGATTATTGTTGCTTCGTTGAATAAGATTGTTGTCATTTGTTGGTTTGGGTTCATCGTCGTTTATGAGTTTCATCAGCTCGATTTAAAGATAAGTCGGCCTTGACTAACAGGAACATGGTTGTGCCTATGATCATGTTGTTGTGGTTATTATAATAGCCTATTTTCGTATTATACGAAGATAGCGTTTTACACCTTCGAAATCTAGTATGTTTAATTAGGAAACAAACAACACTAGATTTAGCGTAAAAATCCCTTGAATGGGTTAAAACCCACGACCTCTCCTGAGGATTTTAGAAAGAGAGAGAGGTTTATTTAGACTGCTAGCTATTACAAAGAGAGAGAGAGATAGAAAGAGATAGATGTAGAAAATGATCTCTTAGAGGTTCTTAGAGTAGTCCCCCTTGATTCGTAGCTATCTAGTCTTATTTATAGGTCTTATAATATGACCGTTGGTTACATTGATGAGGAACGTTACAATATCAGGTTTTGACGAGTCTTCATGGTGGACTTTTTGTAATGTCTTGATACTTGTTGATCTGTAACGGATCTATTAACATTCTCTAGTTGTAGCTTCATACGATCTCCTGTGATGCTCACGTACATACGATCTGTTGACAAGTGGAAGAGTATCTTCTGTAGCGTGAAGTCACAAGATGTTTTGATATCTCCGAACTGCTGATGACGATGCAATCTTTAATAGTGTTCGCGTGTATTCGAACTGTTGATAGATATCTGAGTATTTAGTGTGATGTTATTGGAAGCTTCGTCATCCCCGAGCTGTAGATGAGGAAGTCTGTATTACGATCTCCTTGCTTTAGTCCTTGATTGGCTATCGGTATGTTTACTCGAATTATGTGAGTTCGAATATCGAACTCAGTATGGGTATTAGAAATAAGTCCTTACAACTGCCCCCTCTCAGCCAATAGCAGGAAAAATGTGCGCTGCGAGTGGTGTTGGTTGAGAAGTTCAGTCATCTAAATTGAATGTTGTATTGATGGCCCCATTTTTCCTTGGAAGACTAGTAGTTTCAACAGTTGGGTCTCCCAGAAATTCCTCTTAAGACCTGTACTTGTGATGAATACCTTATTGGAAATTATGGAGTGCATTAAATGTTACTGGTATAAAATGTTGTGAATAGTTACTATCACTGTTCACCCTGGTTAACATTGTCAGACTTTTATGTTGGGTTGAGTAGCAGTGATGCTGACAACTCGACGCCAAACATATGAAGTTAGAGTTCAGACAAAAATGACGAGTCTGCAAACTCGCTATTTTGGCACCCAAAGCCTTTCGTTGCCAACTCCAATCCCTGTTCCTCTAACTTTCCATGGGATGACGTGAGAAGAAGTAGAGAAGGCGGAGGATGATTTTCATCAACTGTGGCAATTCCATTATGTGGTTTTGTTTGCTGCTCACCGTCGGTCCTGTTTGTGGATGCTTGCAGAAGATGTTGTTTTGGCAAAAGATGAGAAGGCGGGGAAGTCGTCTGAGAAGTACTGTCGATACCCTACAAAAGATTGGGTATTGTAACGGTGGAGGAGGTCCTTCGTTGGAAGCAGAGGTGGGGGTTATGGAGGAGTAGTGAGATTAATTTTGTCCTCTGCCTCATTCCAATTTCTATCCTTGAGCTTTGAGTTTTTTTACTGGACCCTCCATTATTTCTTTTCAAGTGTTGCACTGTCATCTGCAACGTAGGCTATTCTTTGTAGAAGATAAAAATGTTTGTAGAACTTGTAATCTTTATCTCCGAACTGGTTGAAGTGTTCGTTCTTGTAACTTGCTTTCCTTGAATAATAAATTTAAAATTCATTATCATGTCTTGTAAGTGCTTGAAGCTGCTTTTAGAACTGTTGTAAGACACCATTGAACAAATATCGAACTAGTCACTAATGACATAGGTTGAAAATATGTAGGACGTAGTGTTGATATATCCGAACTGTGTAGGGGTCGCCTATTATATATATGTGTGGCCTTATTGAGATATAGTGTTGTTATGTCTGTGGAGATGACAAGGTCGTGATCCCTTTCGAGCTATGAGATATTTAGAGCCATGTCGTTGATAACTTGAATACTTATTATCATCGATGGAACTTGGCCGGAGCCTTTGAGAATGCACTGGATATACTTGTGAAAGCTGTTGATATTGAAACTATTCCGTGTGGTAAGGAAAGTTATCCGTTCTGTCATTGTATGTAAGGTCGGACGGTTGATCATAATAAAATGATTTGCTTGTGTTGAGGTCGGTTCATCATTGCTTATGTATCTATAATAATTTTTGAATGAAATAGAACTGAAGCAGGATTTGCCACTGATTTTTTTGCGTCTGTCAAGCCGACATTGTGGTAAGTGACAGCTGTAATAGTTGTACTTAGGTTGTTTTGAACTAGAACCATTCTATAAAAAAGTGCAGCAGGATAGTGCAGCCGTAGTAGGTTGTTGCTGGAAGTAATCGTGTTGTAAAATTTGTGTAAATCTTCTTGGGCAGTAAGTCCGTAATAATGGCGGAGGAGAGGGACGGATATGATAACATAACACATTACCCCAAAAACTATTATGAGGGTAAACGAAAAGACGAGCCTGTTAGGAGAGATGACGTGGACACGTGTCCCGAAGAGCCGTCATTTCAGAGTACAGGTTAGTGCCTCTGTTTCCAATTTTTTGTCATCTGAGGTGCGAGCGATAACCGGAGTCAACGACTGTTGCTCTTCTAGTACAGGTTAGTGCCTCTGTTTCTAATTTCTTTCTTCAGCTGTATTAGTTTTTTAAAAAACTGGTAGGTTGTGTTTGAGAACTGTTTGGGTAGATTAATAATGTATTGGGTACGGCTGAGGGAGGAGGCCTGTTTTATTAATAAAAATCTCTGAATAGATTTTCCCTTGACGTGTGGTAGATGCGCTCAAAAAATTTGAAACCCAGCAGTAAATTTGTTGTCTCTGCCAGTAGTGAGGAATCATCATCGTCTGATAGGACTATGGATGATTCTGTGGTAATTGGTACGATGACTGCTGACAATCCATCTGTGTCTTCTGGGAGGGGTGTGGGATTGCATGCTGGGGATGAAACTGGGCAATTTTTTAAGTATCCCGAGAATGTAGACGTAGCGAAGAAATTTTTACAATATAAAAGGAGTTTAGACAGAGAATGGTGGGATTATGTGATGAATGCAGGGTTGTGGTTTACAACTCTGGTAAGACCGAGTGGTAATGTATAGCATTATCAAGTGCCTTCTCTGGATCGTTGGAAGAGAAGTATGGATATAAGAGATGATATAGATATTGTTTATTATAATGGGACAGGATCAGAGGTAGTAGAGGAAGGATTTCTCTGTTATTTGAACCAGGTCGCATATGGGCTGAATATTCCTCTAACCTTTTTCCAAAAAGGGGTAATGAATATACTAATGAGTTGCCCTGGTCAATTGAATGGTAATATTTTTGAGATGATAAGGGTTTGTTAAGTCCTTAATCAGAAGTGGAGAGATTGTGGTATTGCGAGACAATTCGTTGCGGATGATGTCTTGAAATACTATAAGTTTAAGCATATGAAAGATCGGAAGAGCGAATACTTGTTTAGTGATTCAGCGAGGCCAAAATTCTTTGATTTTGAGTATTTTGGGAGGCCCAGGTGTGACCATCTTGTGATCGGGAGGGGTAATTGTATGCAAGTGCCTGGGGAACTCGCGCTCGAGCTGATATATAAGAGTTTTAACAAGAGTAAGTATCTTCATTATGTCTGTAGTTTGTCTTTTAACTTGTTGCGAGCTGCTAACATAGTTTTATTGTTGTTTTGGCAGAGCCTAAACCAAAAGCAGTTGCTGATACATCGAGTTTGTTCGACATCGTTAGTCGAGAAGGGAGCGAACTGAACAAAGTTCTCGGAGAGCTAGGAATTTGCAGAGAGAAGAGGCTTAACTCTGTAGTTGAAAAAATGCAATGAGCTCATCAAAAGCAAGCTATGGCTGCATCTGGCTCTGCTTAGGTCGATGTTATGGAAATTCCTGCCTATGCTGTGGGTTCTTCGAGCTCCTTAGTTTGGCGGCCAAGAATGAAAAAGTCGGTGCCGCCTTCTGAGCAAACAATGCCTGTGCAGCTACCACCGGTGGGATCTGAGGGGGTGGCTGTTGATGTGAATATGGATCCTCCTCTGAAGAAGCAGAAAAAAGAATCTGGGAAAGATATCCGAGCTTCTTTGAAAGGTGTCAACCTTGAAGCCGTGGAGCAGAAGGCGTTGGACTTGGTTACACATGATCTTATCCGCCTAGATACTCAAATCCGATCTAGCATTTCTCAGGTATGTAATGTGGTATTTGATTAAATATTTTTCAGATAATGATCCGACCATGTAATACTGTTTTACTGTATGTGTGGTACAGCTTTCTGTTGCTTGGAAATCGACTGTGGAGGTGTTGAAGTTAGCTGCTGCAAATCGTGTTAAACTTGTTCGGTAACATGATGCAGACAAAGCTGCTTTGCAAGAGCAGTTTGAGCAGGAGAAAATGCTGCAAAGGGAGTAGTTTGATAAAGAGAAGGAATTGCAGAGGGAGCAGCTTGAGAAGGAAGCTGCTGCTACAAAGCAAGAGGTTGCAGATGAGGCAAAGAAAGCTGTTGATATTATGGTGGCTACCCACAATAAGCTGATTCAAGCCTTCTATGCCTGGGGTTTGAGCAGAGCGGATGTCGACCTTGCTCTTGCGGGGAAGTATGGCAAGATTGTCTTCCCAGGGGATGACGCTTCTCCAGTGACTGAGCAGACCCCGGCTCCTCCCGTGGATGATGATCTGACCAAGGATGTAGCAGGATCTAAATCTTGATTTTGTAGTTGTAGTATAGATCTGGAGACTTAATCAAACTTTGTCCTTTGTATTGGTAGTAGAACTGTTTTGGACGAGGTTTGGAAATGTATGTGCTTGTTGTTAATTTATTTCTTGTTTTCATGTGAATGTATGATTTGTATATAGGAGGTAGTTTATTTGAGGGGGAAAGTACTCAAGATGGAGAAGGCCTTGAGACAAGCAAAGGATTCTATCAATTGTACTCAACAGGTACACAATAAACTTGAATATGAAAGACGCCTTCATAAGTCGAATTTTGATAAAACCTTTAAGGAGTTATTCGAACTTCAATGTAGATATGGGAAGATAAAAATTGAGAGGGATGAGGTTTTGCGAAAAGAGACCGATAGGTTCATTTTACTCCAAAAATCCCTTAAGGATAACCGATTCGTAGATGAGAGTGATAAGTTAGAGTGTCAAAGGTCATTATTGTGTTTGACGCTGTACTTTGAGGCCGAAGTTGATAGTGAGCGGGGTTTGAAGGAGGCCTACTTAGAACTGATGACCGAGAGAGACATAGTGCCGGACCCAACTCGGGTGAAATTCTTAGCGCAAGAAACGCGCAATCGCCATAGTAGAGAGGCGTAAAGATGCTCAGCACGGGCTTGAGTATCCATCATATAGGGTAGTATAGGTTCATTTCCTGATGAGCTTGACTTTTTCAGGGGCAAAGGGCAATGAGGATTCTTTTCTTCAATATAAAAAAGTAGGATAGAAATATCCACACGTAATTAGAAAACGATCTAAGACATGCTTGTGATGAACTGGAACGATGCAAGGGTCATAATGCATGTCCGGAGGTAGAAAAAGTGGAGTGTGCTAGACTGTTCCAAAACTCTGAGAAGAGAGTGACCTCGTTAGAAACGCGTTTAGTAGATACGTAAAAACATCTGCAAGTATCCCAATCATGCTTGAAGAAGATAATTATGCCAAAGCGGGGGAAACGTGCTGCCGCTTTGGACCACGAACGTCAGATGGCCGATGTGATCGCATTTTATGGATCTGAGCTCGAGAGAGTAGAAATTGAATTTAGGCGTTATATCTCGACTTGTGGTAAAGATGTGGAAGTAGAGAATGATAAGGTTTAAAATATGTGGTTTGCAAAAAGGGATGAGGGTGGGAGAGCTTCAAACTCAAAATCACGAGCTAAAGACTCTGAGGAGGAGGAGGTCGAAGAGCTGCTGCCTCACACACGGCATAAAACCCGTCCGCAAGAGCTCGTAATCTTTAATGAACCTTTGCAATTTAATGTTAGTGGTAGTAAGGTTTGGTCTCAAACTAACTAGACTGTGACATTTGGTTGTATGTTGCCTTCATGTATCATAACTTGATGTTGTAACACATGTTGTAGAATGATATGTCTTGTAGGAATAAATATTTGTTGATATATATATATATATATATATTGTCTCTTGTGATCTGCTTTTCTAGGTTGAGGACAAAGAGAATGACAACGTGGCTTCCTTATCCGCGTCAAATAAAAAATTGTCTGCCAAGTTGCAGCAATGTTTGTTGGCGGTTGAAAGAAAAACTTTGCTGAATTCAAAGCTAAACTCGAAGATGCTGGAGCTTCAGAGTCGGCTAAATGTTGTGACTGTAGATTTGTCATGCAAGGATGCCGAGATATTGACTGCTAATAACGAATTTGAACAGTGGAAATAATCTATGAAGAAGAAAAGGTCGGAGACCGTGGCTGCAAATCAACAAGTGCTTGATCTATTAAGTACCATTGAAAACATAAAAATGATCTGCTATATCATCAGTCGGTGATAGCAACTAATACGGATCTCTTAAAGAAGAGAGATTCTGAAATCCTTAATATACGTAAGCGCTTGAAAAGGCTGAACTGGGATTTGCGTGAGGCTCGAGATTCATGTCAGAGAAAGAACGATCGTGCCAAAACTCACAAGGAGGCATGTTCTAAGAGAGATCGAGAGCTTCGTGAGGTCATCGATAAGTGTAATTCGCGGATCGCTGCTCTTGATCGGGATAAGCAATCTCTAGTGCGGGAGTGTATTTAAGGTAATGAAGTGTTCGAGGAACTTCACGCGAAGTATAAAGAGTCGCAGAGGATGATGGATGCCGCTGAAAATGAGATCAGTTATTCGAGGAAAGTAGATATAAAGCTGGACCGTCTGAAGCAGGAGATGGAGCACAGTGTGCAGATAATGGGGAAATATAAAGGATCGCTGCTGCAGGAGAAAAAATTTCTAGAAGCTCGATATAAATAGCTTGTCGATGAACTAAACAAGGTGAAAACCGAATTTTATGAAGCTATGCTGTTGACTGCGGAAAACGTTGCATTGCTTGCTATGGCTATGCTGCATGCTGATATAGAGAAATTTAAAATAGAGCATGAGGAGATCTTGGCTGCTACCACTGAATATGTCATGAAATATGACTTGCAGCTAGCACGGTTATCATACATAGATAACTTGATGCCGAGGGTTATAGAATTGTTGAATGCACCTTCTACTGTAGTGGATGCGACTATTTCGTCCCCTGTCTTAATTTCATCTAGGTCTGGGGAGAGTTCGAATGTTGTATCCCCTAAGCTTGAGCACTAGTTCCATTTGAATGAGACAGAATATAAGTATAACTTTACTATAGAAAAATGTCAAATGTTGTTGTTATCTTTATGTACAATTAAATTTGGTGATCCAACGAACGATCATATAGGGTTTTAGTGATGTGGTATTGTAAGTCAATTTGAACTGTGTAACGCGTATAAGTTACTTTGAACAAAAAATAAAAACCGTAATGAGATATTTGAAGGTCACATTATTGCCAAGTCGAATTAATTGTCTCAATAAGCGACCCTCTTGGCAGCGTGTATGTAGGTCCCCGTTATGGGTCGATCTTGGCTGCTACCACTGAATATGTCATAGAATATGACTTGCAGCTAGCACGGTTATCCTACATAGATAACTTAATGCCGAGGGTTATAGAATTATTGAATGCACCTTCTACTGTAGTGGATGCGGCTATTCCGTCCCCTGTCTTAATTTTATCTGGGCCTGGGGATAGTTCGAACGTTGTATCCCCTAAGCTTGAGCAGTAGTTCCATTTGAATGAGACAAAATGTAAGTATGACTTTGCTGTAGAAAAATGTCAAATGTTGTTGTTATCTCTATGCACAATCGAATTTGGTGATCCAACGAACGATCATATAGGGTTTTAGTGATGTGGTATTGTAAGTCAGTTTGAACTGTGTAACGTGTATAAGTTACTTTGAACAAAATAATAAAAACCGTAATGAGATATTTGAAGGTCACATTATTGCCAAGTCGAATTGATTGCCTCAATAAGCAGCCTTCTTGACAGTGTGTATGTAGGTCCCCGTTATGGTTCGATCTTGGCTACTACCACTGAATATGCCATGGAATATGACTTGCTGCCAACACGGTTATCCTACATAGATAACTTGATGCCGAGGGTTATAGAATTGTTGAATGTACCTTCTACTGTAGTGGATGCGACTATTTCGTCCCCTGTATTAATTTTTTCTGTGCTTGGGGAGAGTTCGAATGTTGTATCCCCTAAGCTTGAGCACTAGTTCCATTTGAATGAGACAGAATGTAAGTATGACTTTGCTGTAGAAAAATGTCAAATGTTATTGTTATCTCTATGTACAATCGAATTTGGTGATCTAACGAACAATCATATAGGGTTTTAGTGATGTGGTATTGTAAGTCAGTTTGAACTGTGTAACGTGTATAAGTTACTTTGAACAAAAAAATAAAGACCGTAATGAGATATTTGAAGGTCACATTATTGCCAAGTCGAATTGATTGTCTCAATAAGCGACCCTCTTGGGAGCATGCATATAGGTCCCCGTTATGGGTCGATCTTGGCTGCTACCACTAAATATATCATGGAATGTGACTTGCAGCTAGCACGGTTATCCTACATAGATAACTTGATGCCAAGGGTTATAGAATTGTTGAATGCACCTTCTACTGTAGTAGATGCGACTATTCCGTCCCCTGTCTTAATTTCATCTGGGCCTGGGGAGAGTTCGAATGTTGTATCCCCTAAGCTTGAGCAGTTGTTCCATTTGAATGAGACAGAATGTAAGTATGACTTTGTTGTAGAAAAATGTCAAATATTGTTGTTATCTCTATGTGCAACTGAATTTGGTGATCCAACGAACGATCATATAGAGTTTTAGTGATGTGGTATTGTAAGTCAGTTTGAACTGTGTAACGTGTATAAGTTACTTTGAACAAAACAATAAAAACCATAATGAGATATTTGAAGGTCACGTTATTGCCAAGTTGAATTGATTGTCTTAATAAGCGACCCTCTTGGGAGCGTGTATGTAGGTCCCCGTTATGGGTCGATCTTGGCTGCTACCACTGAATACGTCATGAAATATGACTTACAGCTAGCACGGTTATCCTACATAGATAACTTGATGCCGGGGGTTATAGAATTGTTGAACGCACCTTCTACTGTAGTGGATGCGGCTATTCCGTCCCCTGTCTTAATTTCATCTGGGCCTGGGGAGAGTTCGAATGTTGTATCCCCTAAGCTTGAGCAGTAGTTCCATTTGAATGAAACAGAATGTAAGTATGACTTTGTTGTAAAAAAATGTCAAATGTTGTTGTTATCTCTATGTACAATCGAATTTGGTGATCCAACGAACGATCATATAGGGTTTTAGTGATGTGGAATTGTAAGTCAGTTTGAACTGTGTAACGTGTATAAGTTACTTTGAACAAAACAATAAAGACCGTAATGAGATATTTGAAGGTCACATTATTGCCAAGTCGAATTGATTGTCTTAATAAGCGACCCTCTTGGCAGTGTGTATGTAGATCCCCGTTATGGGTCGATCTGATCGATCGTGATGGGACATTAAATATTGCATAGCTGAATTGCATCTTTGCCAGATCGAATTGAATGAATCAATAAGTGATCCTTGGATATCGTGTATATATTTGAAGAACTATGAAGCAGATCCCAGTTTAAAGGTCAAATGTAGCGACCGTGATAGGACCTGTATTGAATATTGCATAGCTAAATGGCATCTCAGTCAGATCAAATAAGCAATTCTCGGAGAACGTGTATGTATTTGAAGAGCTATGAAGCAGATCCCGGTTTAAAGGTCAAGCGTAGCGACCGTAATGGGACCTGTATTGAATATTGCATAGCTAAATGGCGTCTCAGCCAGATCGAATAAGCGATCCTCGGAGAGCATGTATGTATTTGAAGAGCTATGAAGCAGATCCCAGTTATAGGTCGAGCGTAGCGACCGTGATGGGACCTGTATTGAATATTGCATAGCTAAATGGCATCTCCTCCAGATCGAATTGATTGACTCAATAAGCGATTCTCAGAGAGAGCTATGAACCAGATCCCGATTATAGGTCGAGTGTAACGACCGTGATGGGACCTGTATTGAATATTGCACAGCTAAATGGTGTATCAGCCAGATCGAATAAGCGATCCTCCGCAAGCTTGTATGTATTTCAAGAGCTATGAAGCAGATATTATTGTAGTAGGTCGATTTGAACAAACTATATGAAGACGAGTGCGATGTTGAAATAGATTTGTAGCATGATGATGAAAATTTGCTTTATTGAGTGAAATCAGAAGTTACAGCATGTTTAATTTTGATACAGCTTCAGTCGGCGGGTATTCTATGGATTAGGTACATGCACTCCATCATGTGTACTAAGGTCGTAAGATTCTAAACCGCTTATGGCAGTTACGATGAAAGGACCTTCCCAATTATCTGCTACCTTTCCCGCATTAGGCATTTTGTGATGTTGGAGGATTTCCCTGAGAACGAGATCCTTGATTTTGAATTCTCGATGTCGAACGTGCTTGTTATAAGATCGCGATAAAGTAATCTGATATCTTCCCAGATTGACAATGGCTCTTTCGCGTGTTTCTTCAATCATATTCAGGCTGCATGCGATCTGAAATTCATTTTCTTCATTTGTCATCTCGTGATCGTGTATTGGGTGATGATACAGATTGGGTATTATGGTTTCCGTCCCGTAGGCCAGCAAGAATGGAGTACAACCTGTTGCTGTTCTTGGAGCTGTTTGATATGCCCAAAGAACGTGTGGAAACTCGCTCACCCAATTCCTTTTTTTGAC
Source organism: Kingdonia uniflora (assembly GCA_014058105.1). NCBI lineage: Eukaryota > Viridiplantae > Streptophyta > Magnoliopsida > Ranunculales > Circaeasteraceae > Kingdonia > Kingdonia uniflora. Next base: position 872,065 of record JACGCM010002073.1, read on the forward strand.
ATCTAAACGTTTCTTGAGTCCGTCCACAATCGCTCGATTAGTAATTTCAGTTTGTCCGTTTCCTTGAGGATAGTAAGGGTTTGAAGGGGAGAGAATGATATTGTGTTGATTGAGGAACGCGATGACTTTGGAGCCAACAAACTGTGGTCCATTATCGATTTAGATAAGATGCGATCTGCAGAACCGAATGATAATGTGCTCCCAAATGAATCTGATGACTTATTCTTCTCGTGTTCGGCACAAATGGATTACCTCTACCCATTTAATGAAGTAGTCCGTAGTGACCAACAAATGCTTTCGTTTTCTTGGTGTTGTAGGAAATTCTCCTACGAGATCGAGAGCTCATCGTCTGAATGGCCAGGTGACTTGGTTAGAGTATAGTTTGAGCGCTGGGGCTCGTATCTTCGGACTGTGACGCTGGAAAGCATCACACTTGTGTGCGTATTCAATCGCTTGAGCTTTCATCTTAGGCCAGAGTATTCCTTGCGTTAATGCTCTGTTAGCAAGAGATCGTCCTGCGGCATAGGACCCGTATGCGCCTTCGTATAGATCATACAAGAATTGATGTGCTTCTTTTTCGGATAGGCAGAGGAGATATGGACCGGTGACTGATATTTTGTAGAGGAGGTTGTCCCAGACAATATATCTATGGGCATTTTCGATTAATCTCCGACGTTCTGTAGGATCTTCTGGGAGTGGGCCATCGAATTTGCTGTGAATTCCAATATATCTGATAAAAGGTTGTCTCCAATCACTTCCGATCTCCTCGTTGCCCCCAGTATTGATGGCATTGGCTATGGTAACATTAATGTTAGGGTTAGAAATGACATCAATTTTTAAATAGCGAGCTTCTGATCCAAGGACCCCGGCGAGGTAAGTGAGTGCGTCTGAATGTCGATTTTCTCCCCTTGATAAATGTTCCATAGAAATTTTTTGAAATTTGTTCATTCGTTTGACCACTGCAGCATCATAGTCAATCATTTTCCCATTGGCTTGATAGATACCCGCATGATGATTGACGATCAATAATGAATTGGTGTAGACATAGAGCTCTGCTACGCCCAGTGTGAGTGCCATGTCCAAGCCATGAATTAGTGCCTCACATTCTGCAATATTGTTAGTTACTTCAAAATTGATGTGAATAGATTTTTTGAGCTGATCATTGGAAGGAGTAATAAGAACAATCCCCACCCCAGATCTTGCTGGTCCGACGGAGCCGTCCGTCAAAAGTCGCCAACCCTTTCTTATTATCCAATCGGCTTTTTCTTTAGGCTGTTTTGTGAGTGGTTCATCTTTGTTTTCATCCAAATCTTCTTCCCAATCAGGATAATCTACTAGAAAGTCAGCTAGAAAATCTTCTATAGCCCGAACTTTCTTAGAGTGGCGTGGCCCAAAGGTGGCCCAAAGTGGATGTCGTGTTCTCCGAGTATTACTGACAATTGTTGAATATGTCAGGATTTTTTGCGTTTAGATAAAATTTCATGGAGTGGATAGTTCGTTAATACCCGAACAGCGTGGGGTTGGAAATAATGTTTCAATTTCAGCGATGTATAGACGAGGGTAAAAATAAACTTCTCAATCTTGGTGTATCATGTTTCCGCAGGGGTCAGAGTCTTGCTGATAAAATAGACTGGTTTCTCGATCTTTTTATCGAGTCGGAGGAGGACGGAGCTGAGAGATGTATCTGTGATGGCTAAGTATACTGTTAGCTCTTCTCCATCTGTTGGTGTGCTCATAACTGGTGGTTTACCCTAATGTTGTTTGAGTTTGAGGAAAGCGGCTTCTCATTTATCCGTCCACTCGATCTCGGGATCCCTTTTTGACTTTCCCCGCGATGTACCTTGTTTAAGAAGATCGAATAGAGGTCGACATCTGTCTGATGATTTGGACGCAAATCGGTTAAGTGTTACAATCTTCCCGATTAGTTTTTGAACATCCTTTTTTGTCTTTGGAGAAGGCATAGCCAAGAGAGCTCGTATGCATGATGGATCAGCTTCAATTCCTCGTTTGCTGATGAGGTGGCCTAAAAATTTCCTGGATTGTACTCCGAACTGGAATTTATCAGGATTCAAATGCATTTTGTAAGCTCGTATGATCGAAAAAATTATTCGTAGATCTGTCAGGTGGTCTTCTTTCTTGAGACTCTTGCAAAGCATGCCGTCGATGTAAACCTCCATTGTTTTACCGAGCTGATCTTTGAACATTTGCATCATCAATCTCTGATAGGTAGCACCGGCATATTTCAGGCCGAAAGGCATAACCTTATAGTAATACAGGCCATGCTCGGTGATGAATGCAGTCTTGTCTTGATCTTTAAGGAAAAGTTGTATCTAATTGTACCCTGATGCAGCATCCATCATAGAGAGGAGTTCGTGCCCGGCTGTTAAATCGAGCAAATGGTTGATGATTGGGAGTGGAAAGCTATCTTTTGGGGTGTGTCGATTGAGATCTGTGAAGTAGATGCAGATTCTGATCTTGCCATTTTTCTTTGGAACTGCGACAATGTTCGAGATCCAGTCCGGGTAAATAGCTTTACGGATAAAACTGACTTCAATCAATTTGTCGATCTCTTTGTTTATTTCGTCTCGTATTTTTTTTGCTATAGTTCATTGCTTCTGCTTAACCAGTTTTGCTTTCTTTTTCAACTCGAGTTTGTGGCGCGGCATGGCTAGATCGATCCCTGGCATTTCATGGAACGTCTACGCAAAAACGTTGTGATTATCTGAAAGGAATTGTATGAGACCTGAGCATTCCTCCGTGCTCAAGAGGGTCCTGATGTAAGTTCCTCTTTGTGTGCCATTGATCTTTATATATTCTGTTGGTTCGGCGAATGGCAGTTGATGCTCTGCTGGTACTGAATACTGTAATTGCTATGCTGGAGCTGCTGTAGCTGGCTCAGCTTCAATTGTACTATCGCAAACTCGGGCTAATTTTTGGCAGCCTTGGATTTCATAAATTCCTCCTTTCCAGTCGAACCGCAATGCTTGATAATATGTAGAGGGAATAGCTTTCATGTTATGCAGCCATGGTCGTCCCAGGATGCCCAGGTAACGGGATTTTGTATTGATGACGTAAAAAACTACGTAAAGTGTGACTGGTTTGGCCATGATGGGAAGTATAATTTTTCTAATGCGTTCTTAGTTGGAACCGCTGAATCCAGAGACGTTGATGTCACTTGGCTCGACTCTGTCCGCTAAACCCATTTGGTCGATCATGCTCTGGAATAATAGTTCGATGCTGCTGCCGGTATCTACCATCATTGTGTGCAGAACTATATTCTTCATTTTTAACATGATGATGAGAGCATCGTGATGCGGGAAGTTGACGTGACGTACATCGCAGTCTTCGAAAGAAATCCCAGGTCGTCGGCTGCTGGATTCTGGCAACAAACGAGCTTCTTTATCTACCATTATTTGATTATGTCATTGTTCAACGCGCCTGCATTTGGATCTGTTAGAGTGGCTGACTGTCTGTGTCTCCATGAAGTATAGATGTTTCTCCTCATTAGCTTTCTCAGTCTGGGCGACTGTGATTTCAGCTTTGTAGTTGCCATCTTTGTAACTTTTTACGTCCACAATATATTTGAGCATCCGACCATGCGAAAATATACTTAAGAGGAAAAGTTTCAACATAAAACATTGTTCCGTGTTATGATGGTGGATCTTGTGGTGAATGCACTATGGTTTTCCTGGTATAGGTTGAAGAGTATTGGCATTTTTGAAGAGCTCATCCTTTTGCAGTAACGGATATATGTTGGCAATGGTAGTTGTCAACCGCGGTAAGCGCGGAACGGGTCCCTTTTGTCCTTGGCGAGTTTGGTCATCATAGGACTTGAAACATTTCTTATCGCCTCCATAGTCTTTACTGCTGTTGTGAGTACGTTCTCCGGTATGATCATTGGTGGATAGAGCGTTGCGCTGAGGTTTTTGTTTCTCAGTCATCAGTCTTTCGAGGTCGATGAAGTTGTTGACCTTTTCCATCATATCCTCTAACGTTTGTGGCTGGTTGAGGATCATATGTTCCTTGACTCGTCCATCTATGAGTAACGCATTGGTGAAAGCGGAGATCGTAATCTTTTTGTCGAGGTTATTGAGCTTTCGGGCTAGCCCGAAAATTTTTCTGGTAAATGTCTCCAACCATTCCCCTGGCGCTTGCTTGAGACTGAACAAAGAGTAAAGACTTTCCTCCTTGTCATTATTATACGAATAGTTCTTGGCAAATAGTTCGCGAAGTTGCTCGAAGGTGATGATAGAGCCCTCACCCAGTGTATGAAAGCATTGTAGCGGCTCGCCTTTTAAGCTGGTCGGGAATAGACGACAAAGGATGTGGTTGGAGGATGAATACAGTCCCAAAGAATCTTGAAATTCTTGGACGTGTTCCACAAGAGCCCCCCCCCCATCGTATTTCTGAATCGTTGAAGTACGAAAACTGGTTGGTACTTCTTCGTCTAGCAACTCCTGTGCGGGCAGACTCTTCTGCAACCTTGCATAGTTGCTCCTCCAGTTGAGTATTTGAGCATCTAAGAGCTCTTTTATGCGTTTGTCCACCTGTTCTGGAGTGAGGTGTTGTCGAGACGTGACAGCTCGTCTTGTTGTTGGGCCTCACGCAGGGTTATGCTCCCCTGTTACTTCTCTTATGCGGTCATAGACTGAAATTTGGGGTTTTTCCCTGCTCTGCTCCTCTTGTGGCAGTAGATCTATTACCCCTCCAGCAGGTAATGGTAGATTGATGTGACTCCGAGGCAGGACTAGTTCTTGCTGAATCTGAGGAAGCGCAGTATTTCTATCTTGAAGCCCCAAGCGATCATGGACTAATATTCTCGAGGCGGCGGGCAGAGCGTTCTGCTATCTCGGATTTTCCATTATTTGAGCTTGTAGTGCCCTGATAGTATCCTGCATATTGGTGAGCTATTTCTCCATCCATCGCTCAGTTTCTGTCTACGCAGCCGTTCGCAGATCTGTCACTCCTTCGGCAGCGTTAGGCAGGACGTGGTGTGATTTGTCTTGATTTGCCATCTTTGAAAGATAAAAGTGGTGAAAACTGGATCGGAAAACGTTAAGTGTAATCTACGTTCCCACAGACGGCGCCAAATGTAATAGTCTATTTTCGTATTGTACGAAGATAGCGCTTTACACCTTCGAAATCTAGTATGTTTAATTAGGAAATAAACAACACTAGATTTAGCATGGAAAACCCTTGAATGGGTTAAAAGCCACGACCTCTCCTGAGGATTTTAGAAAGAGAGAGAGGTTTATTTAGACTGCTAGCTATTCCAAAGAGAGAGAGAGAGATGTAGAAAATGATCTCTTAGAGGTTCTCAGAGCAGTCCCCCTTGATTCGTAGCTATCTAGTCTTATTTATAGGTTTTATAATATGACCGTTGGTTACATTGATGTGGAACGTTACAATATCAGGTTTTGATGAGTCTTCATGGTGGACTTTTTGTAACGTCTTGATACTTGTTGATCTGTAAGGGATCTATTAACATTCTCTAGTTGTAGCTTCATACGATCTCCTGTGATGCTCACGTGCATACGATTTGTTGACAAGTGGAGGAGTATCTTCTGTAGCGCAAAGTCACAGGATGCTTTGATATCTCTGAACTGTTGATGACGATGCGATCTTCAATAGTGTTCGCGTGCATTTGAACTGTTGATAGATATCTGAGTATTTAGGGAGATGTTATTGGAAGCTTCGTCATCCCCGAGCTATAGATGAGGAAGTCTGTATTACGATCTCCTTGCTTTAGTCCTTGATTGGTTATTGGTATGTTTACTCGAGTTATGTGAGTTTGAATATCAGACTCGGTACGGGGATTAGAAATAAGTCCTTACAGTTATGGTTGCCATTTCAATCTTTAGCATACACCCCAGAGAGGGTTGATGTAAGTTCCTCTGAATATCACTTTCAGAACGATCAGGTTGTTCAGTTAGATGCTTATAAATGTTCAGAGCATATGAAGCACATCAAAATAACAAAACATACATTTTCGGCAATTTTTGACCATCATGAAAATGCATTTTCGACAAGAATCTTTGTATCTCTGTCATATCAAACCTTGTATCACTGTCGACACCCCAAAAATTGTGTTTGGAAACGAAAAACTCCAAAAGCTGCAACAATCTTTAAGTCCAAGGTGCTCAAGGCGATACCCCAGAAAACCCAATCTTTCGGATCACAAAAATGTCGATCTCTTCTTTAAGGATTGGATTCGCAGGAGCATAATGATCAGCTATGGTGGAGGTCAAACAAAGACCTGTTACTATTGAGGTCGAACAAAGCTCGAGCTCGAATCAAAACTTGAAATCGAAACAAAAATCGAACGCAAACTCAAACTCAAACTCAAATAAAACTCAAACTCGAAAACGATAGGAGCAAAGCCTTCGATTTGATGGAATTGTTGAGCACTCGAACTTGATCAATGAGCTCGATTCGTTGCTACACTTATAACCTTCGATTGACCATGACAAATTTATTGTGAAAGAGATCTGTAATTCTTCGACCTACATCGACTAATATATTCGTTGGAGCTCGAGTGAGCAATTAGTCAGAGCTTGAATGAGAGAGGATACTAGAATCCAGACCTCCAAGTTTGTAAATCGAGGTCGTTGATCATTTGGAGTAACTTATCAATTACACCCAAGAGCTTCAACTCCGTGTGAAACAAAATCACATCACCAATCCCCTCCATATCATAACACCCAACATCGAAATTCAACAACAAGTCTGAATCAAGGAGAGAGTAGAGGGAGTATAATCAACAATGGACCACCATGTTACCAGATCGAGATTGGATAGAGAGATGATGAAGAACTCTCCGCGAGAGCTCGAATGAAAAATTATCCAGATCTATCGTGAGAGAGGAGGATTTGTGCCAAAAAAATTAGGCTTTGGAGATCTTTAAATGGCAAAAATAACCAAGATTGCGAGAGAGAGAGAGAGAGACACTTTTGTATAGGAGAAAAAAGTAGGCGAACAGGAACCTCAAACGTTTAAGCTTGGCATTTTGGTTCGGTTGTTGAGCATTGGCTAATCGTTGCGATTCCCAATGACGGCGCCAAATGTAATAGCCCATTTTTGTATTGGACAAAAACAGTGCCTTACACCCTGGAAATATATGAGATTAGCTAAGAACCAAAAATAACTAATACAAGATTTAGCGTGGAAAACCCTTAAATGGGTTAAAAACCATGACCTCTCCTGAGGATTTTAGAAAGAGAGAGCTCTTTGTTTATGATTGCTAGTTATTACATAGAGATAGATGTAGAAAAGGTCTCTTAGAAGGTCTCAGAGAAGATCCTCTTAAGCTGTAGCTCTATGGGCCAATTAATAGGTCTTATAACATGACCGTTATTACTTTAATGAGAAACGTTACTGTAAGGGCATATTTCTAATCCTCCTATTAAGCCCGATATTCGAGCTCACATAGTTTGTATAAACATACTAATAACCAACCTAGGACTGAGAGCAAGCAGATTATAATATAGACGGCCTCATCTACAGTTCAAGGATATTGAAGAATCTAGTAACATCGCACTGTATAAGGCACTCAGATATCCATCAGCAGATCATATACATACGACCTTCGCTAGAGATCGCATCTTCGCCAACAGTCCGAAGTTACAGCTAAAATCATCAACAGATCCGTTACAAGATCAACAAGTATCAGATAACAAGATGTCACAAGAGACCTCATAAAAGACTCATCAAACCTGATATTGTAACATTCCTCATTAAAGCAATAACGGTCATATTATAAGACCTATAAAAAGAGACTTGGAGATTAGGATCCAGGACGGCTATTATCATCTACAGAACTCTTAGAGAAAGTAATCCCTACCAAAACTTAGATATTCAATCTCTTTCTCTTTGTAATAGCTAGCATCTAAATAAATACCATTCTTTCTTAAATCCTCAGGAGAGGTCATAGTTTTTAACCCATTCAAGGGTTTTCCACGCTAAAACTTGTGCTAATTGCTTCTAGTTCCTAGTCAATATTTTATATTTCAAGAGTGTAAGGCACTATCTTCGTCCAACATGAAAATAGGCTATTACAGTTACAATATCAGGTTTTGATGAGTCTTCATAATGTCGAGTAACAGCTTGAGTAACTCTTCTTCCTTGTAACCGCTCTATGATGTGTCATAAATGCGCCACGTGTACCTTGACGAGGTCGAGTAAATGTGTGATGGTCGTATACTGAGGCCTGAGTTTGAGATTCAGAATTGGCCCTTACATCCAATCAAGCTGAAGGTCGATATCTGGGTTTAGGTCGAGTATTGGAAATAAGCCCTCACAACCAATCTTTCCTCAAATACTATAAATATGTTCTCAAATCTCTCCTTGAGAGCATCAAATCTATTTTGGAGTCGCTCAATGATGTCACAAACTGCGACAATGTTCCCCATTATCTCCGTGAGAGTTGTTTGATAATCTCGAGTATCATCTAGCGGACGAATTGGTTGAGCCCTGCGACGCCGCATAGTACACTATCTTCTAACTGTAAGGGCTTATTTCTAATCCCCGTACTAAGTCTGTATTAAGTTAGAGGGGGCAATTGTAAGGGCTTATTTCTAATTCCCGTATTCAGTCTGATATTCGAACTCACATAACTCGAGTAAACATACTGATAACCAATCAATGACTAAAAGCAAGGAGATCGTAATACAGACTTCCTCATCTATAGCTCAGGGATGACAAAGCATCCAATAACACCGCACTGTAGAATATACTCAGATATCTATCAATACTTCGAATACACGCGAATACTATTAGAAATCATATATTCATCAACAGTTTGGAGATATCAAAGTATCATGTAACTTCGCGCTACAGAAGTTACTCTTTCACTTGTCAACAGACCGTATGCACGCAAGCATCACAGGAGATCGTATCTTCCCAACGGTTTGAAACCACAACTAAAGAATGTTAATAGATCTGTTACAGATCAACAAGTATCAAGACATTATAAAAGTCCACCATGAAGACTCATCAAAACCCGATATTGTAACGTTTCTCATCAATGTAACCAACGGTCATATTATAAGACCTATAAATAAGACTAGATAGCTACGAATTAGGGAGGCTGCTCTGAGAACCTCTAAGAGATCTTTTCTACATCTCTTTCTCTCTCTCTCTTTGTAATAGTTAGCAGTCTAAATATACCTCTCTCTCTTTATAAAATCCTCAGGAGAGGTCGTGGTTTTTAATCCATTCAAGGGTTTTCCACGCTAAATCTAGTATTATTTATTTTCCGTTCATAACTAAACATCCTAGATTTTGAAGGTGTAAAGCGTTATCTTTGTGTAATACAAAAATAGGCTATTACATTTGGTCTCGTCTGTGGGAACGACGATTACACTCAGTGTTCTCCAAATCCAGTTTTCACCACATTTATCTTTAAAATATGGTAAATCAAGACAAATTATACCACGCCCTGCCTGACGCTACTGAAGGAGTGACAAATCTGCAAACGACTGTGCAGGCAGAAACTGAGCGACGAATAGAGCTGGAGAAATAGCTCGCCAGCATGCAGGATACTATCAGGGCACTACAAGCTTAAATAATGGTAAATCCGAGACAACAGAATGCTCTACTCGTCACCTCGAGGATATTAGTCCATGATCGCCTGAGACATCGAGCTAGAAATACCGCGCTTCCTCAGATTCAGTAAGAACTAGTCCAGCCTAGGAGTCACATCATTCCACCATTACCTGCTGGAACGGAAATAGATCTACAGCCACAAGAGGAGTAAAATAGGGAAAAACCCTGAGTTTCAGTCTATGACCACATGGGAGAAGCAACAGGAGAGCACAATCCTGCGAGAGGACCAACAGCAAGACGAGCTATCACGTCTCGATAACACCTCACTCCAGAACAGGTGGACAAACGCATCAAAGAGCTCTTAGACACTCAAATACTCAATGGGAGGAGCAACCATGCAAGGTTGCAGAAGAGTCCGCCCGCACAAGAGTTGCTAGATGAAGAAGTACCAACCAGTTTTCGCACTCCAACAATTCAGAAATACGAAGGGGGGGATCCTGTGGAACACGTCCAAGAATTTCAAGATTTTTTGGGACTATATTCCTCCACCAACCACATCCTCTGCCGTCTATTCCCGACCAGCTTAAAAAGCGAGCCTCTACGATTGTTTCACACACTTGATGAAGGATCTATCCTCACCTTTGAGCAACTTCGTGAACTGTTCGTCAAGAACTATTCGAATAATAAAGACAAAGAGGAAAGTCTTTGCTCTTTGTTTAGTCTCAAGCAAGCGTCAGGGGAAAGATTGGAGACATTTACCATAAAAAAATTTAGGCAAGCTCGAAAGCTCGATAACCTCGACAATTGAGGTCGGTTTTATCGGCAAAGCTATTTACCCGGACTGGATCTCGAACATTTTCGCAGTCCCAAAGTAAACGGCAAGATCAGAATCTGTGCTGATTTCACGGATCTCAATCGACACACTCCAAAAGATAGCTTTCCACTTCCAATCATCAACCATCTACTCGATTCAACAGTAGGGCACGAACTCCTCTCTATGATAGATGTTGCATCAGGGTACAATCAGATACCACTTTTTTCTGAAGATCAAGATAAGACTGCATTCATCACCGAACAAGACCTGTATTGCTATAAGGTCATGCCTTTCGGCCAGAAAAATGTCAGCGCTACCTATCAGAGATTGATGACGTAAATGTTTAAAGATCAACTAGGTAAAACAATAGAGGTTTACATCGACGACATGCTTTGCAAGAGTATTAAGAAAGAAGACCATCATATTTACGAACAACTTTTGAGATTTTTGCGAGCTAACAAAATGCATTTGAATCCTGACAAAAGCCAGTTTGGAGTACAATCTGGGAAATTCTTTGGCCACCTTATCAGCAAAAGAGGAATTGAAGCTGATCCATCATGCATACGTGCTCTTTTGGCTATGCCTTCACCAAAGACAAAAAAGGATGTTCAGAAACTAGTCGGGAAGATAGCAGCACTTAACAGATTTGTGTCCAAATCATCAGACAGATGCCGACCACTATTCGATCTACTAAAATAAGGTACATTGCGGGGAATGTCAAAGAAGGATCTCGAGATCGAGTGGACAGATAAATGCGAAGCCGCTTTCCACGAATTTAAGCAATATTTGGGTAAAGCACCAGTTATGAGCATACCAACAGATGGAGAAGAGCTAACAGTATACCTAACCATCACAAATACTTCTCTCAGCTCCGTCCTCCTCTAACTCGATGAAAAGACTGAGAAACTAGTCTATTTTATCAGCAAAACTCTGACCCCCACTGACACAAGATACACCAAGATCGAGAAGCTCCTTTTGGCTCTCGTCTATACGTCACAGAAATTGAAATAGTATTTCCAATCCCACGTTGTTCGAGTCTCAACGAACTATCCACTCTGTAAAATCTTATCTAAGCGCCAAAAATCTTGACGTATTCAGCAATGGTCAGTAACACTCGGAAAACACGACATACATTTTGGGCCACACCACTCTGAGAAAGTTCAGGCTATAGCAAATTTTCTAGCTGACTTTCCAGTAGATGATCCCGATTCGGAAGAAGATGTTGATAAGAACAAAGATGAACCACTCACAGTACAGTCTAAAGAGAAGTCCGATTGGGTAACAAAGAAAGGTTGACGACTTTTGACGGACGGCTCCGTCGGACCAGCCAGATTAGGAGTGGGGATTGTTCTTATTACTCCTTCCAATGATCGGCTCGAAAAATCCATTCACCTCAATTTCGAAGTAACCAACAATGTAGCATAATATAAGGCACTAATTCATGACTTGGACATGGCATTCACACTGGGTGTAGCAGAGCTCTCTGTCTACACCGATTCATTACTGATCATTAATCATCATGCGGGAACCTATCAAACCAATGAGAAAATGATTGACTATGCTGCTGCAGTGGTTGAACGAATGAACAAATTTTAGACAATTTCTATGGAGCATTTGCCAAAGGGAAAAAATAGACATTCTGATACACTCGCTTACCTTGCTAGGGTCCTTGGACCAGAAGCTCGTTATTTAAAAATTGACGTCATTTCTAATCCCGACATTAATGCTACCATGTCCAACGCCATTAATACTGAGGGAAACGAAGAGGTCGGAAGTGATTGGAGACAGCCTTTCATCAGATACATTGGACCTTAGAACAAATTCGATGCCCTACTCCCGGAGGATCCTACAGAACGGCGGAGATTAATGGACAATGCCCGTAGATATATTTTCTGGGACAACCTCCTCTACAAAATATCAGTCACTGGTCCATACCTCCTCTACCTATCTGAAAAAGAAGCACAACAATTCTTGCACGATCTACACGAAGGCACATGCGGGTCCCATGCCGCAGGACGATCTCTTGGAAACAGAGCTTTAATACAAGGAATATTCTGGCCCAAGATGAAAACACAAACAATCGAGTACGCTCGCAAATGTGACACTTACCAACGTCACGGTCCAAAGATACGAGCCTCAGCGCTCGAATTACACTCAAGCCAAGTCACCTGGCCCTTCAAACGATGGGCTCTCGATCTCGTAGGAGAATTTCCTACAACACTAGGAAAATGAAAATACTTGTTGGTCGCTACGGACTACTTCACTAAATGGGTAGAGGCAATCCATTTGTGTCGTACACGTGAAGAAGAAGTCATCAGATTCATCTGGGAACATATTATCATTCGGTTCGGCAGACTGCATTTTATCAGAATTGATAATGGATCACAGTTTGTTGGCTCCAAATTCGTCGCGTTCCTCAATAAACACAATATCATTCACTCCCCATCAAACCCTTACTATCCTCAAGGAAATGGACAAACTAAAATTACTAATCGAACGATTGTGGACGGACTCAAAAATTGTTTAGATGATAAAAAAAAGGGAATTGGGTGAACGAGTTACCACACGTACTTTGGCCGTACCGAACAACTCCAAGAACAGCAATAGGTTGCACTCCATTCTTACTACCCTATGGGACGGAAGCCATAATACCCACTTAGTTTCATCACCCAATACACGATCACGAGATGGCAGATGAAGAAAACGAATTTCAGATCGCATGTAACCCGAATATGATCGAAGAAACACGCGATAGTGCCATTGTCAATCTGGGAAGATATCAGCCTGCTCTATCACGGTCTTATAACAAGCACGTTCGACATCAAGAATTCAAAATCAAGAACCTTGTTCTCAGATAAATCCCCTAACATCGTAAAATGCCTAATGCGGGGAAATTAGCAGATAATTGGGAATGTCCCTTCATCATAACTGGCGCAAGCGGTTTGGGATCTTACGATCTATGTGCACATGATGGAGTACCTATACCTAATCCATGGAATACCCGCCGACTGAAGCTGTATCAAAATTAAACATGTTGTAACTTCAAATTTCACTCAATAAAGCAAATTTTCTTCATCATGCTACAAATCTATTTCAACATTGTAATTATCTTCATATGGTTCGCTCAAATCGACCTACTACGGAGGATTACAACAACAATACCTACTTCATAGCTCTACAAATATATACACACTCTCTGAGGATCGCTTATTGAGCCAATCAATTTGATCTGGCAGAGACACCATTCAGCTATGCAATATTCAATACATGTCCCATCACGGTCGCTCAGCTCGACCTATAACCGGGATCTGTTTCATAGCTCTTCAAATACATACACGCTCTCCGGAGATCGCTTATTGAGTCAATCAATTCGATCTGGGAGAGACACCATTCAGCAATGCACTATTCAATACATGTCCCATCACGGTCGCTCAGCCCGACCTATAACCAGGATCTACTTCATAGCTCTTCAAATATATACACGCTCTTCGAGGATCACTTATAGAGTCAATCAATTCGATCTAGCAGAGACACCATTCATCTATGCAATATTCAATACATGTCCCCTCACGGTCATTCAGATCGACCTATAACCGGGATCTGCTTCATAGCTCATCAAATATACACACTCTTCGAGGATCGCTTATTGAGTCAATCAATTCAATCTGGCAGAGACGCCATTCAGCTATGCAATATTCAATACATGTCCCCTCACGGTCGCTCAGCTCGACCTATAACTGGAATCTACATAGGCGTTGCCCCGAGGGTCACTTATTGAGATAATCAATTTGACCTGACAGTAACGCGACCCTCAAATATCACATTACGGTCTTTATTAACTTGTTGAAGTTGACTTATACACGTTATACAGTTCAAACTGACTTACAATACCACATCACTAAATTTGTATATCATCGTTCGTTGGATCACCAAATTTGATTATACATAGAGATAACAACAACATTTGACATTTTTCTACAGCAAAGACATACTTACACTCTGTCTTATTACAAATGAAACTACTGCTCACGCGTTGGGCATACCACATTCGAACTCTCCCCAGGCTCAGATGAAAGTAAGACAGGGGAAGGAATAGTCGCTTCCACTACAGTAGAAGGTGCATTCATCAACATAACTCTCGGCATCAAATTATCTATATAAGATAACCGTGCTAGCTACAAGTCATATTCTGTAACATATTCTGTTGTAGCAGCCAAGATCGACTCACTCTCTGTTCGAAATTTCTCTGCATCAGCATGCAACATAGCCATATCACGCAACGTAACATTTTCCGCAGTCAACAACGTAGCTTCATAAAATTTGGTTTTCACCTTGTTTAGTTCGTCGTCAAGATCTTTACATCGAGCTTCTAGAGATTTTTTTCTCCTGCAGCAACGAGCCTCTATATTGCTTCGTTATCTGCACACTGCGCTCTACCTCCTGCTTTAGACGGTGCAGCTTGTTATCTACCTCCCTCGAATAATTGATCTCAGCTTCAGCTGCGTCCATCATCCTCTGCGACTCTTTATACTTCGCATAGAGTTCCTTAAAAACTTTATTACCTTGAATACACTCTTATACCAAAGCTTGCTTGTCCCGATCAAGAGCAGCGATCCGTGAATTAAACATATTGATGGCCTCATTAAGTTCTCGATCTCTCTTGGAACATGCCTCCTCGTAAGTTTTGGCACGGTCGTTTTTTCTCTGGCATGAATCTCGAGCCTCACGCAAATCCCAGTTTAGCTTTTTCAGGCGCTCGCACATATAACGGATTTCAGAATCTTGCTTCTTTAAGAGATCTATATTATTTGCTATCACCGACTGATGATACAGCAGATCATTCTTCTATTTTTCAATCATACTTAGCAGATCTAGCACTTGTTGATTCGCAGCCATGGTCTCCAACTTTATCTTCTTCAGAGATTCTTTCCACTGTTCAGATTTGTTATTAGCAGTCAATATCTTGCCATCCTTACATGACATATCTATAAGCACAGCATTTAGCCGACTCTGCAGCTCCAACATCTCCGATTCTAGCTTTGAATTCAACAAAGTCTTTCTTTCAACCGCCAACGAATATTGCTGCAACTTGGCATACAATTTTTTATTTGACGCGAATAAGGCAGCCACGTTATCATTTTCTTTGTCTTCAACCTAGAAGAGAAGATCATAAGAGACAATATATATATCAACAGATATTTATTCCTACAAGACATATCATTCTACAACATTTGATACAACATCAAGCTATGATACACGAATGCAACGTACAACCAAATGCCACAGTCTAGTTGGCTTGTGATCGCACCCTACTACTACTAGCATCTACTTGCAAAGGTTCATTAAAGATTACGACCTCTTGCGGACGGGTCTTATGCCGTGTGTGAGGCAGAAGACCTTCGACCTCCACCTCCTCAGACTCTTTAGCTCGTGGTTTTGAGGTTGAAGCTCCCCCACCCTCATCCCTTTTTGCAAACCACATATTTTTAACCTTATCATTCTCTACTTCCACATCTTTACCACAACTCGAGATATAACGTTTAAATTCATTTTCTACTCTCTAGAGTTCAGGCCTATAAAATATGATTACATCGGTCATCTGACGTTCATGGTCCGTATCGGCAGCACGTTTCCCCCGCTTTGGCGTAATTTTCATCTTCAAGCGTGATTGGGATACTTGCAGACATTGCTGTGTATCTAGTAAACGCGCTTCTAACAATGTCGCTCTCTTCTCAGAGTTCTGCAATAGCCTAGCACACTCCACCTTTTCCATCTCCAGACATGTATTATGACACTTGCACCGCTCCAGTTCATCACAAGCATGCCTCAGATCGATTTCTAATTGCGTGTGGATATTTTTATCCTCCTTTTTTATATTGAAGAAAAGAATCATCATTGCCCTTTGCCCCTACAAAAGTCAAGCTCTTCAGGCAATGAACCTACACCATCCCATATGATGGATACTCAAGCCCGAGCTGAGCATCTTTGCACCTCTCTACTATGGCGGTTGCGCGCCTCTTGCGCTGAGAATTTTACCCGAGCTTGGTCCGGTACTATGTCTCTCTCAGTTAATAGTTCTAAATAGGCCTCCTGCAAACCCCACTCATTATCAGATTCGGCCTCAAAATACAACATCAAAGACAATAATGACCTTTGACACTCTAACTTATCGCTCTCATCTACGAATCATTTATCCTTAAGGGATTTTTGGAGTAAAACAAACCTATCGGTTTCTTTTTGCAAAACCTCATCCATCTCAATTTTTATCTTTCCATATCTACATTAAAGTTCGAATAACTCCTTAAAGGTTTTATCAAAATTCGAATTATGAAGGCGTCTCTCATTTTTAAGTTTATTATGTACCTGTTGAGTACGATTGATAGAATCCCTTGCTCGACGCAAGACCTTCTTCATCTCGATCACTTTCCCCCTCAAATGAACTACCTCCTACATACAAATCATACATTCACATCAAAACAACATATATGAACAACAATCACATAAATTTTAAAACCTCGTCCAAAACAGTTTTACCACCATTACAAAGGACAAAGTTCGACTAAGTCTCAAGATCTATGCTACAACTACATAATCAAGATTTAGATTCTGCTACCTCCTTGGTCGGATCATCATCCACTGGAGGAGGCGGGGTCTGCTCAGCCACTGGAGAAGTATCATCCTCTGGGAAGACGATCTCGCCATACTTCCCTACAAGAGAAAGGTCGACATCCACTCTGCTCAAACCACAGATGTAGAAGGCTTGAATCAGCTTATTTCGGGAAGCCACCACAATATCAACAACTTTCTTTGCCTTATCTTCAACCTCTTGCTTTGTAGCGGCTCCTTCTTTCTCGAACTGCTCCCTCTGCAATACCTTCTCCTGCTCGAACTGTTCTTGCAGAGCAGCTTTCTATGCATCATGTTGCCGAACAAGTTCAGCACGATTCACAGCAGCTAGCTTCAATACCTTCACGGTCGACTTCAAAGCTACAGACAGCTGCACCACAAATACAGCAAAACAGTATTACAAGATCGGATTATTACTGAAAAATATTTAATCAAATAATACATTGCATACCTGAGAAATGCTGGATCGAATTTGAGTATCTAGGCAAATGGGATCACGCATAGCCAAGTCCAACGCCTCCTGCTCCACGGCTTCAAGGTTGACACCCTTCGAAGAAGCTCGGATATCTTTACCAGATTCTTTTTTCTACTTCTTCAGAGAAGGAGCCATATTCACATCAGCAACCACCCCCTCGGTTCCCACTGGTGGTATCTACACAGGAGCTGTTTGCTCTGAAGGCGGCACCGTCTTTTTCATTCTTGGTCGCCGAACTAAGGAGCTCGAAGTACCCATAGCACAGGCAGGAATCTCCATAACATTAGCATAAGCAGAGCCAGATGCAGCCATAGCTCATTTTTGATGAGCTCGTTGCACTTTTTCAACTACAGAGTTAAGCCTCTTCTCTCTGCAAATTTCTAGTTCTCCAAGAACTTTGTTCAGTTCGCTCCCTTCTCGACTAACGATGTCGAGCAAACTCGATGTATCAGGAACAGCTTTTGGATTAGGCTCTGCCAAAACAATAACAAAACTATGTTAGCAGCTCACAATATGTTAAGAGGCAAACTACAGATAGAATGAAGATACTTACTCTCGTTAAAATTCTTATATATCAGCTCGAGCGCGGGTTCTCCAGGTACTTGCATACAATTACCCCTCACCATCATAAGATGGCCGCACCAGGGCCTCCCAGAAGACTCAAAATCAAAGAATTTTGGCATTGCCGAATCACTAAACAAGTATCCGCTCTTCCGATCTTTCACATACTTAAACTTATAGTATTTCAAGACATCGTCGGCAATAAATTGTCTTGCAATACCACCGTCTTTCTACTTTTGATTAAGGACTTCACAGACCCTCATCATCTCAAAGATGTTTCTATTTAATTGACCAGGGCAACTCTTTAGTGCATTCATTACCCCATTTTGGAAAAGGTTAGGGGAATACTCAACCCATATGCGACCTGGTTCAAACAACAGAGAAATCCTTCCTCTACGACCTCTGACCCAGTTCCATTATAATAAACGATATCTATATCGTTCCCTAAATCCATACTTCTCTTCCAACGATCTAAAGAAGGCACCTGATAATGCTCTACATTACCACTCGGTCTCACCAGAGTTCTAAACCACAACCCTGCATTCATCACATAATCCCCCTATTCTCCGTCTAAACTTTTTTTATACGGTAAAAATTTCTTTGCTACGTCTACATTCTCGAGATACTTAAAAAATTGCCCAGTTTCATCCCCCGCATGCAATCCCACATCCCTCCAAGAAGACACAGACGGATTGTCAGCAGTCACAGTACCAATTACCACAGAATCATCCATAGTCCTATCAGACGATGATGATTCCTCACTACGGGTAGATACAATAAATTTACTACTGGGTTTTAGGTTTTTTGAGCGCATCTACCACACATAAAGGAAAAATCTATTCAAAGATTTTATTAATAAAACAGGCCTCCTCCCAGCCGTACCTAACACGTTATTAATCTACCCAAATAATTTATAAATGCAGCCTACCAGTTTTCAAAGAAACTAATACAACAGAATAAAATATGGAAGCAGAGACACTAACCTATACTAGAAGGGAAACAGTCGTCAACTCCAGTCACCGCTCGTACCTCAGGCGATAAAACTTTGTCCTTCTTAGTAAGCTCACACAACACTAGAGGACTGCGTTCAAAATTTGAAGATTTTCTCTCTCTAGAAATGCTTCTGCAACTGATTGTGGTTTAAGAGAAGAGGGAAGAAAAGCTTTTATATTACCCCTCGGTTTCTGAAACGACGGCTCTTTGGGACACGTGTCCACGTCATCTCTCCTAACAGGCACGTCTTTTTGTTTGCCCTTATAAAGGCTTTTGGAGTAACGTGTTCTGTTATCACGTTTGTCCCTCTCCTCTGCCATTATTACGGACTCACTGCCCAAGAAGATTTATACAAATCTTAAAGCACGATTACTTATAGCAACAACCTTCTGCGACTGCACGATCCTGCTACAATTTTTTATAGCATGGTTCCAGTTCAAAAACCTAAGTACAGCTATTACAGCTGTCACTTATCACAATATCGGCTTGACATAAGCAAAAAAATAGCAGCAAATCCTGCTTCAGTTCCATTTCAGTCAAAAATTATCATAGATATAAAAAGAAATGATAAGCCAACCTCAACACAAGCAAATCAATTTATTATGATCAATCATACATACAATGACAGAACGGATAACTTTCTTCACTACGCAGAATGGTTTCAATAACAACAGCTCGCACATCCTCTTTAGCAAGTTTCTCCAACGCATTTTCAAAGGCTCCGACCAAGTTCCATCGATGATAACAAGTATTCAAATTAACAACGGCATGGCTCTAAAGAACTCATGGCACGAAAGGAATCATGACCTTGTCATCTCCACAGACATAACAACACTATATCTCAATAAGGCCATACATATATAAGAGCGACCTACACAGTTCGGATATATCAACACTACGACCTACATACTTTCGACCTATGTCAGCGGTGAATAGTTCGATATTTGTTCAATGGCGTCTTATAACAATTCTAACAGCAGCTTCAAGCACTTACAAGACAAAATAATGAAGTTCGAATTTATTATTCAAGGAAAACAAGTTACAAGAACGAATACTTCAACCAGTTCGGAGATAAAGATTACAAGTTCTATAGACAATTTTGTTTTTTACAAAGAATAGCCTACGTTGCAGATGACAGTGCAACACTTGAAAAGAAACAATGTGGGCCCAGTAGAAAAACTCAAAGCCCAAGGATGGGAATTGGAATGAAGCAGAAGACAAAATTAATCCCACCACTCCTCCATAACCCCCACCTCCACTTCTAACGAAGGACCTCCTCCACCATTACAATACCCAATCTTTCCCAGGGTATCGACAGTACTTCTCAGAGGATTTCCCCGCTTTCTCGTCTTCCACCAACACCGCATCTTCTACAAGCATCCGCAAACAGGACCGACGATGAGCAGCAAATAAAACCACATAATGGAATTGCCACAGTTGATGAAAATCATCCTCTGTCTCCTCTACTTATTCCTACGACATCCCATGGAAAGTTGGAGGAACTGGGATTGGAGTCAGCAGAGAAAGGCTTTGGGTGCCAAAATAGCGAGTTTGCAGACTTGCCATTTTTGTCTGAACTCTAACTTCATATGCTTTGCGTTGAGTTGTCACCATCACTACTACTCAACCCAACTTAAATGACTGGTAACATTAACCAGGGTGAACAGTAATAGCAACTATTCACCATATTTTATACTAACAGCATTTAATGAACTCCACAACTTCCAACAAGATATTTATCACAAGTGCAGGTCTCAAGAGGAATTTTTGGGAGACCCAAAAGTCAAAACTACTATTCTTCCAAGATAAAATGGAGGACATCAATAAAGCATTCAATTTAGACGACTGGACTTCTCAACCAATACCACTCGCAACACACGTTTCTCCTGCTATTGGCTGAGAGGGGGCAGTTGTAAGGGCTTATTTCTAATTCCCGTATTAAGTCTGATATTCGAACTCACATAACTCGAGTAAACATACTAATAACCAATCAATGACTAAAAGCAAGGAGATTGTAATACAGACTTCCTCATCTACAGCTCGGGGATGACAAAACATCTAATAACACCGCACTGCAGAATATACTCAGATATCTATCAACAGTTCGAATACACGCGAACACTATTAGAGATCATATCTTCATCAACAGTTCGGACATATCAAAGCATCCTGTGACTTCGCGTTACAGAAGTTACTCATCCACTTGTCAACAGACCGTATGCACGCGAGCATCACAGGAGATCGTATCTTCCCAACGGTCTGAAGCCACAACTAAAGAATATTAATAGGTTCGTTACAGATCAACAAGTATCAAGACGTTACAAAAGTCCACCATGAAGACTCATCAAAACCCGATATTGTAACGTTCCTCATCAATGTAACCAACGATCATATTATTAGACCTATAAATAAGACTAGATAGCTACGAATTAGCGAGGCTGCTCTGAGAACCTCTAAGAGATCTTTTCTACATCTCTCTCTCTCTTTGTAATAGCTAGCAGTCTAAATATACCTCTCTCTCTTTCTAAAATCTTCATGAGAGGTCGTGGTTTTTAATCTATTCAAGGGTTTTCCACGCTAAATCTAGTGTTGTTTATTTTCCGTTCAAAACTAAACATCCTAGATTTTGAAGGTGTAAAGTGTTATCTTCGTGCAATACGAAAATAGACTATTACACTAATGAACTACAGATATATTGATTTTGCAATGGCCTGTAAAGCGGCCTGCATGCGAGTTTAAAATGTGTTAAAATATCTCTGTCAGATCGCCATGTGGCGTCTAGCTTTGGTGCATGATATGAGAATATAAACTAGCAGAAGGGTGTTCGAAAACCACTTTTGGCCTGTCAGGTCTAATGCCCCTCGGTTGCTCCCCCAACAGTCTTTGTTTTGCCCCTACTGTAAAATAACGACGGCATTTGGATTGACTGCCAAAAACAAACCCATTTTCTTTCAAACCAATTTTCTTTATACTAAAAAACATAAAATAAAAAAACTTCGTACTCTTCTATCAAGCCTGCATAAATTCATTTGTTTCGCCATAACTATAAATCCAGGATCACGCTTCTCTCTTCCTCTGTTAAAGTGGTTTTGAGATGCTTTTTCCCCTCTGCTAAAGATTCGCTAATCATTCCTTAAAATGTCATACCAAACAGGTAACAACATAAAAGAACAAATGACAAGATTTGTGCAAAACAGATGAAAAATAAACACAAAATAACTTATTACTTGGACAGATAAGGGACACTTATTACACGTATGGCTAAAAAATTGTGTGAACTTACACTAATGGTTTCTCCTCAACTCCAAGGCTCAATATGTCATACATAAGAGTGTACCGACACTGATCACTATCTACCGTAGGTGGCATCTCCACATTTCTAATAATGGTGTCCAACGAGCATAGACAATAAACGCCACAATCATAACAATTCGGCAGTTGTGGACATCTGCCAAACTCAAATTTCCACTTCTTCCTATTAAAGATGGCAAAGGCGTCTCATCAATATCCTCTGGATGTTTTGTTGAATTGCAAGAAAGGCAGAAACAAAGCCTAGAGATCACTAGAGCTAGTTGTCTGGCTACTAAGCAGTGATTTTTTGGCATTGGGCACTTCTTTAAACCCATCCCCCTGAGTTTTGGTGATCCCAATGGTGCCATCAAATTATAGACCGTCACTACCTTTTTTTATAGGAAACACTGACCAGTACCCAATGAGTTTTACCCATATTCCAGGGTACAAGAATAGATTTACATTTGTGAACGTTGTACAAAGTTTATTTGAAGTACGCCTTCAACGAATAATCCCATAACATTCATGAGCATCGATCCCATTGCTTTAGTTTTTTGCAACCTTTACTGCATACTCTTTATTCCAATCAAAGTAAGCCTTTTGTATAAGTTGAGGACCACACACATTCAAGACGTAAATTCGGTCTTCATTTTCGATTGTTCTGTTGTTGAGAATGTACCCTCGCGTTATGCACTTCAAATAGAGGTTAATAGCCTGGGTACATGTAACAAATTATCTATAAGAGACTTGAAAACTAGCGGTGTTACAAATGACAAGGAATTAAATATAAAGTGGCAAGGACAAAAAGATCGAATGAGAAAGACTAAGAGGTGAAATGATAGTAGAAAAATATAGAGAAGAGAATATCACCTCGTCGTCTATCCAATGCCTTGGCTGTAGGGTGTGTAGGCAGTTCAAAGGCTGTAAGGTGTGTAGGCAGTTCAAAGTTGCAGTTTCATCACCAACCCAACCCACACACATATGCTGTTGTTATAATCTTTGTCTACTCTTGTCAAAACTTTTCTTCACAGTCCTCGCACCTTTTTCACTGCTAGACGTTGGTTGGAGATAAGTTGTCTACTTGTAATGGATTTCATCAGAACAGTTGTAAGTTCTGGGTCAAAAGGATGGTCCAGATCAGAGATTTTATGGGCATGCCTCATTCCCCTTTCCTCCTTCTCATGATCGGTTAGTACCCGACTTGTCCCTGCCGCCTCCAACTAAATTACCATAAAAACAACATAATCCATATTTATACAATAACAACCATAATTACAATCATATAAATTGCAATACACTGAGATTTAATCATACGTTCGGAGAAACCACACTCTAACATATCAGCCTCGTTCTCAATGATGAAGGAAACTATCTTAACAGCTTTAGTCTGTTTTCCTACACTTTCGTCGATGTCCTTCATTGCATCTTTCAATTCACCAACCTCGTGAACCGATTCCATATTTGTATCGATTTCAACTTGATCGTTTTTCTCTACATATGAGTCACCAAGTGATGTTACCTTGAAATCATAACAGTTGTCAACATATGCCAAAACAGATGACAATATATAAAGAAAGATATGAGAGCACCTTACCTCCTTCCCCGCCAACACTTCCAAAATTTCACCATTACCTTCGTCGACGGTGGCAACCCCCTAGTGAATATCCAATTCACCAAACTTGTCATTAGTATTGATATCAACTTGATCGCCTTTCTCAAACTATAAGTCACGACCAAGTGATGTTACCTTCAAATTGCATAACAATTGTCAACATAAGCCAATACAGCGCTGAAGCAATGAGACCAATTTCCATAACATATGATAATAAAAGAAGAGACCGATGAGGGGAAATTACCTCATTCCCCACCAAAACATCCACATTTTCATCATATTCTTTCTTTAACTCTGGAATATCATCAAGTGATGTTACCTGAAAATTACATAAACAGTCGTCAACATAATGGGAAAAAAATGACGGGATAGGGAGAAACAAATCTCAGCATTTTTCCTTAACCTCTTTCCCCTGCCACTGCTGGTTTGGAAATGAGCGGACATTCACGTCCATTTCCACTTTTTTGTTTGATTCTTCTACCCCATGTTTACCATTTTGTCTTCCTGCCTCGTGATTGTTGTTGGAATCCAGATCCTTTGTTTGCCCACTCAATTCACCAGTCTCAGTTTTACAGTCATACAATGATTTACCTTGCTTTCCATAAGAGGTGGCTGAGTAGTTGACAAAACACTTACATCGCCTTCTACCCAAGACACCACGACCGTAATATCTCAATCAATCTCATCTTACTCCTGCTCGACACGGAGATCACTGTTAATAGAAGATGGAAACTGATCTTCTCCTTGTACTGTCTCTCTATCTGTGTTATCTGTCACCTATAGGCATAATACAAATCAGACTCAATATTAGACTATGTCGAGTACGAGTACATCATGAACAAAGTTAGAGAATACTCAAATTTATCACCACCGTAATGTACAGATTACAGATAAAGAGCTAAGCGCATTGTCCACTGTATATCCGATGCCGCAGATTTTTTTGATATTCTCCTTCTCCGGGACACTCCACACTTTCGCTTCTTTAAGAAATTAATAAGCCTTTCTTCTTCTTGCACTTCATTTTCTTTTTCAATAGCAGCCTCTATATCAGTTCTATTTTCCACAAGCTCTTCTTATGCTTTTTCATGTACTTTTCTTCCTCTATTATCCTGCTAATGCTGAACAGTTTTTGACATGACATTCTTATCCCCTCCTTTTTGTTTCTTTTGTCCACGTCCTCAATATTTCTTTGCAGGGACGTTGGAGCTTCATTCTCTGTTCTTCATTTTTATGCTTCTTTGACTTTTGCTTTCTAGAAGGAAATGAATCTCGTGGATGAGAAGTCTCCACATCTTCATCCAAAGATACAAATCTTACCTTCGAGAGATGGTCTAATACTTTTTGTTGGTTTTCCAACTGATTCCTATGCTGACAATGCATATGAATAATCAGAAGTAAGTCATTCCTTATAATTTATAATGTGGCTTAAAGGTTGTTTCGTACCTACCATGTTAATTCCTTCCATAATATCTAGGCTCCTTTCATTTTCTTCAGTACTTGTTTAGGACCTTTTATATCTTTAACAGTTTCCTGCAGCTATTTACATAAGATAAGAAAAGCATTATGACAAATAAACCCAAGTCAAATGACAAAACAAACATTCAGATGACAAGAACACATATAAGTAATGACAAAAAAGATGTTGGTTTACCAATGCCTCTTTAACAATATCTTTAGCCAAATCGGTATCATTTGGCTCTAGTTGAAGCACTCGCAGATTTTTCTAAGAAAATAGTGCGCCAAACGAAAATGTCTTAAAAGTAGGTAAAAGTTTCAAGTTTCCATCCTTGTAACCTTGGAAATAATGTTGGTTGATGGAATATCCTTCTGTACTCCATGTTAGGAATACTTAGAAAAGACCAGAGTATAGGAACCCAGGTACATCCGTGCACAGACAATGCGTTGTCAGAATTCTTATTTGGTGCACTCCGATACCAGACAAAGCTCTGTATTTGAGTGTGGAGAAAATCGTAAAGTTTTTGACCCCATGGAAAATTATTGAATTCATCTAGGTCATCAGCCATATCAATGTATTTTGATTCAATGTTCCTACCGCTATTTGGTAGGATAAAACTCTGTACGAGATCCAGAAGATTTAAGCGTTTAGCATCTTCTTCATTGGGTAACTTCAGATACTTTAGTATACTAGATATAGCTTCTGCATTCAAGTGTTATTAAAGTGCAATACAAGTGATAACATGTTAAATATATAACAATGGACTACGTATAGCTAGCAAGTGAGGATCTCTTACCCCCGTGTCTCTGGGCCCTTGCCTCTACCCTTCCGTTTTTTATTTCCATGAAACGATAGGTAGTTTTTTTCCTTGAAAATTGCCTTTGCCTGAATTTGGAAACATGCACAACATCAATAAAACTGTAATCATGGTGATCATGAGATGCACCAAGACCCAAAATTAAAACTACATTAAGTGGTCTAAACTGGGATGTTATCCGGCCAAATCTAAACCTCATGCCACCAACATGTCGCTCAAATATCTCAACAACCCGGGCTGACATTGTTTTGATCTTGTATATCTTCAATAGGTGCTTAAAACATGAGTCCTCAAGATCTTTCTTCTCACTAGGAGGTAGTGTGTTGAAGAGCCTGTGTAACCAGCCCCCGGAACAGCTGCTCGTACTTTATCTTTGCTTCTTCTTCACCGGCCCATCATCAGACGGGTTTTGATCAGACATTTTCCTGGCAGAACACAACAATATTTAAATATGGATTTTCATCAAACATGTTGTGGGCATAGAATGAAACAGCTATCAATCAAACAACTAATCAAAAATTACAAGTTCCCACTATACAAAAACTTGCATAATATGAAATACAGTCAGTAAGAAATATAGGTGAAATAGCAATCCCCTTTCTAGTCAAAAGAGTAAGTACTACAGTTGCAACAAAATTACCTTAGTGGTAGATCTTGAAAATTAAACAATTAAACACTTGTTCACGAATTTCTTATGAATCTTTAAGCTAAACTAAAATGTTTTTCAATATAATAAAAACCCATATACGGATTAAGAGAGATAGAGAGAGGGAGAGAAAGAGATGTACGTAACAGATCAGGAGGAGATGAAGGATCCACAAATCAGGTTGCAACTCTTTAGAAATGTTAGACCAAGTCATTGAGAAGTCGAGAAGTTGAGGAGTTCGTTCAAGTCTCTCATAAATATCTAACTGTTTAAACATGCACCACCTTTTAACTCAACCATTATAAATTGAACACTCAAAGCATCAATGGAATGTGAGCACAATTATCCAATTCTACATGGTATCAGACTAGATCCTAAACCACTCTTCTCTTCTCAACACAATGTCTGAAACCAACTCTGCCTCGTCGTCTTCTATCCTCACAAGTTCATCTTCACCCATGTCGACTTTACAAACAACTCATATTCATCACCTTATTTCGGTCAAACTCGACCAAACCAACTATCTTCTATGGCTTACACAATTCAAGCCACTATTAAAAGGATATGATCTCGAGGGGTACGTTGATGGGACACTTGTTTGTCCTCCTCATACTTTATCTAACATCGATACAACCATCAACCGTGTCTTCTTAGCATGGACCAAACAAGATCAAATTCTGCTTGGATGGCTCTTATCCTCTCTTTCAGAGTCGGTCCTAGCACAAGTCGTTGGACTTGATTCATCTCGTGTTGTATGGTCTGCTCTAGAGAAACAATTTGCCTCAAAATCACGCGCTCGCAAGATGCAGATTCTACGTGAACTTCAAACCATTCGAAAAGGTTCTAAAACAATGTCCCAGTATTTTCTTCATGCCAAGCAACTCGTTGATAGTCTTGCTACTACCGGAAATCCCATGAATGACTCCAACCTCCAACAAATCATTTTGAGTGGTCTCGACTTCGCATATGATGTTATTATGACCACTCTTACCGCCACAGTGGACGACATAGATATGGACGACTTTTATGCTCATCTTCTTGCCTTCGACATGAGAGTTGAGGCCCAATAATCTCTTCTTCAACAACAACCTATTGCCAATGTGGCAACTTATCATCGCAACAACCAACACATCAATCAATACATGAACTCTAGTAACTCTCGCCCTCGACCTACTCCGCCTACTCGCCACAATACCAATTACCACCACCAAAACACCAATTACCGTGCTCCAAATCGATCTCCGTTTCGATCCCAACCTAATGAAAATACCTCAGGACCCTGTACTTTATGTGGGAGGAAAAACCACAATATCAGCCAATGTTGGCATCGCTTTGATAAGAGTTTTCAGCCACAACTATCATCATCTCCCGCTACAGCATATGTGGCTGCACCTAGCTCTCTAGCTGATGGAAACTGGTATCCGGATAGCGACGCATCTCACCACCTTACCTCTGATCTAAACAGCCTTCAAATTCATTCAGAGTATGATGGCCCGGATCAAATTTGTGTTGGAAATGGTAATAGCTTACCCATAGCTCATGTTAGTACTACTTCTTTCTCTACACCCTCTCGTACATTTCATTTAAAGAATCTATATCATGTGCCTCAAATATCTGCAAACTTACTTTCCGTCTCTCAATTCTCGAAAGATAATAACGTCTACTTTGAATTTCATCCAATGTTCTTTGTTGGGAAGGATCGTCAAACAGGGAAAGTTCTTCTTTAAGGCCATAATAGGAACGGTCTTTATAGTTTTGATCAAGCTCAAGTCATCTCCAACGCATCTTCCACCTCTCGAGTCTTTGTCACTGAGTCTCTACCCTTATGGCATCAACAATTTGGTCACCCAATGCTTCGCACTGTTAAACGCATTGTTGACTCTAACAATCTTCTTGTTTCGAATAATGAATTTCATTTTTGTCACTCATGTATTGTCAGTAAAAGTCGCAAACTACCTTTTCAATCTAGTTCAACTTTATTTCATGAACCTTTGAGTCTTATTGCATCTGATTTATGGGGTCCTGCACCCGTTGTTTCTAGAGATGGCTTTCGGTACTACTTACTGTTAATGGATGTGTTTAGTCACTTCACCTGGATATTTCCATTAGCAAAAAAATTTGATGCGTTTTTAACTATTGTTGTCTTCAAAACAAAAATTGAAAACCTTTTAGATCGCAAAATAAAAAAAATTCAGTCCGATAATGGAGGAGAATATCGAAAATTTACTTCATATTTGGAGGGACAAGGAGTCTTTCATCGATTTTCATGTCCTCACACCTCTGCTCAAAATGGCATTGCCGAAAGACGTCATCGACACATTGTTGAATCCGGTCTATCCATGATAAACCATGCCTCAGTTCCACTCTCACTTTGGGTTGAGGCTTTCAATACAAGTTGTTATCTCATAAATTGACTTCCATCGAAAACTTTGCCAAAATCTCTGCTTGAGCTACTGTTTAATCGTAAACCTGAGTATCAATCCTTACGAGTCTTCGGATGTTTATGTTACCCATATTTACGACTGTACAGTCAACACAAGCTTGCGTCCCGCTCTCTCTCATGTGTTTTTATTGGCTATAGTAATGCCCACAAAGGCTACTTATGTCTTCATCCTCCTACGAATTGTCTATATGTCTCACGTCATGTTGTGTTTGAAGAAAGCACATTCCCATATTCACGTGAATACAAAGACGATGATTATGTACCAAACATCAGCCCATATGAATAATATGCCCTCATCAACACCTATTCCAACTGTTCCAAGTCCTGAGCCAACTAATATCCCTTCACCAACAACCATCAATTTACCTATTGAACCTTCGCCAATCTCAAACGCACCTACCATGCCTCCTGACACCAATGCATCTACCAATACACCTTCACCGTTACCACCACCTATTACTAGCTCGAATCTAATTTCCAGATCTAATTCTATCACACCTGACCTACCTCGACATGGAATGATAACTCGAGCACGTGATGGCATAACAAAGCCCATAAATAAACTATGCTTATATGTTACTAAGCATCCTTTGCAGGGTCAAGACATAGAAGAACCAACATGTTATTCCAAAGCTGTCCTTCATCCTTGTTGGCGTAAAGCAATGGATGACGAACTTAACGCTCTAATCAAAAATGGTACTTGGGCGTTGGTTCCCTCTAAACAGAATCTCAATATTGTCGGTTGCAAGTAGGTATTTCGGGTCAAATGCAAGGCTGATGGCTCCCTCGATCGCTATAAGGCACGCCTAGTAGCTAATGGTTTCCATCAACAAGAAAGGATAGACTATACTGAAACATTTAGTCCAGTTATTAAGCCATGTACAATTCGGTTAGTCTTAACCATCGCGATCAACAATGGATGGCCTCTTCGCCAACTCAATGTACAAAATGCATTTTTGCATGGTGAGCTTAATGAGGAAGTCTATATGAAACAACCTCCAGGGTATGTTGATTCCCGTTTTCCATCACATGTGTGTCGACTTCAAAAATCGCTGTACGGCTTGAAACAAGCCCCAAGAGCATGGTATTCACGTCTCAGTGCTTTCCTCATCACACTTGGTTTTGCGGGATCCAAAGCTGACACTTCACTCTTCATTAAAACAACTCCAGCTTATACAATCTACATTTTAATCTATGTAGATGACATTGTTGTCACTGGTTCTAACACGAAACACATAGACGAGTTAATCACTCAGTTAAACTCGGCGTTTGCAATTAAAGACCTGGGGTCACTGAATTATTTTCTTGGCATCGAAGTTATTAATCAACCTCAAGGTTTATTTCTTCTCAAAGAAAATATATTATCGATCTCTTAACCCAAACAAAGATGGATGGCGCAAAACCAGTTCATACTCCCCTGGATGCTCATACCCAATTATCTCAATTTGGTTCAACAAAGTTTTCAGATCCTACACTCTATCGCTGCGTCGTTGGTGTTCTACAATACTTAACCTTCACTCGCCCCGATATTTCTGTTGCAGTTAACAAAGTCTCCAATATATGCACGATCCTACAAATGCTCATTGGGTAGCTGTTAAACGTATATTGCGTTACTTGAAGGAAACACCCACTATTGGATTATATCTCAAACAATCCAATAACATTCTTATAGAAGCATACTCTGACTCTGATTGGGCTGGTTGCCCAGATACTCGAAGATCCACAAGTGGTTATGACATTTTTGTTGGAGGAAACTTAATCTCTTGGAGTGCTCGAAAGCAAAAGACGATTTCCAGATCAAGCACCGAAGCCAAGTATAGAGGGCTGGCTACTGCAACCGCTGAAGTAATGTGGATTCAGTCAATCATGAAAGAACTTTGTATTTGCACTTCAACTCAACCTGTACTATGGTGTGACAATTTAGGTGCCACATATCTTACGGCCAATCCAATATTTCATGCTAGTACAAAACACATCAAAATTGACTACCATTTTGTGCGGGAACGGGTTGTTCAATGACTACTACAAGTCCGATTCATTTCCACCAAAGACCAAATTACGTACATCTTTACAAAGGGACTAAGTACCTCAAGATTTCAGTTCTTAAGGGACAAGTTAACCATCCAACATCGGACGCTCAACTTGCAGGGAGGTGTTAGACCAAGTCATTGAGAAGTCGAGAAGTTGAGGAGTCGTTCAAGTCTCTTAAGTGTTGGACCTTTGTTATTCTCTCATAAATATGTAATTGTTTAAACATGCACCACCTTTTGATATTCTTGTAACTCAACCATTATAAATTGAACACTCACAACATCAATGGAATGTGAGCACAATTATCCAATTCTACAAGAAATTAGTTGAACTTAGAGAATTGTGTTTAATCCACAATACGAAGAGAAACCCTAGTTAGCTGAAAAGTACGAAGAATGCCAAAATTGGCTCAGCTTCAATTGCTTAAAAATGAAGTAAATTACAATAAATTACTCTAAACCATAAGTTTTCTTCCTCAAAACTTCTATTTAACTAAACATAACATAACCCCTTTTTCCATATATTAGGGAACTACAAATACCAAATAGCACGGATCTCGAGGCAAAACTACGCCTCAAGATAACAACCTACGCTAAAGTCGTTCGAACGGCATCCAAACTCGTTCGAACGAATTTACGCCTAATTGGTCAAAAACCTTAGAAAGCTGACAACTTGTTCGAATGGCATGACAACTCGTTCGAACGAAAATTTGTCTATGGGCCAAATTCCAGAGAGCATGAAAAGAATCGTTCGAACGAAATTGGGAGTCACCAGCCGTTCGAACGACTCTCAACCTCGTTTAAGCGAATTATACTAAAACCTCAAACGTTCTAAGATCCTCCTGGATCATGGCTCCCCTCTTTTGGAGCCTTGAGCTCTTGCTCAAGCTAGAACTGGAGAGGTGGGAATGCGACGCTGCCCATTTCCCTACAATACCACTTCAACTTATTAAGTAGCTGACCCTTCTTCTCAATTCGGAATGACTCAATACCACCACATGTCTTCCCTGGCAGCAACTTTCAGCGAAACACACTACGCCCATTGGGCTCGTCATATCCTATAACATACATTGTCGTAACAAAATGTTGTATCTGCATAGAAACCAACATAGCAGAAGTAGTTGGTAATGGGGGCCGAGATAACCTATAAGCCATTTTATTGCCCACTCCCTTCTTATACTGTATAATCAAGGGAAATTGCTGGAGATATGACATCCCCTTCATCTGGCGAGCTTGTTGTAGTTAGGACTATGTAGCTAAAAACTGGAACGGTTTGTGATCAGAATGTATCACAACCTCCTCTTGCAACTTCCCCATATTGGTTTGTCGCTAATAAGACGTTGTCATTGAAGATAACACATTAGTCGACGTACCCTCTTTAACGGGTCGCACCAATAATATAAACTTGCCGCTCGCATTAACCAACCGCTCACCCGAGTCGTCGTTGCTAAATTTGAAATTGTGACATGCTCCTTACAAGCATTGATATGAAACTCATTTCCCTCCTTCACAAGAAGATACTTGCGAGCTCTACGGTAATAAATTGTATCTCGGTCCCAAAGATAAGGGCTACCCAAGATGACCTGACACACATTCAAAGGAACCACCTCACACGTCACATCGTCAATAAACCTTTCAGTAATCGTAAACTTGAATGTACACTGCTTCGTGATCATCAAATTCACATTTTTCTGAATCCACCCCAAACCATACGGCTTAGGATGAGCAGTAGTCGTCAAACCCATCTTCTTCACCAACGTCTCAGAAATCAAATTTTTCTGACTACCCGGATCAACAATGGCCTCGACTAAACTTTGCTTCACCTGAATACTGACATGAAAAAGTTCTTCCTGACTCTCCTCCTTGGTAGCCAAATTTTGCTGAAACATAAGTGTAAGCTTAGAAATCGATTTAACTAAATCTGGGAGGTCAACAACCTCTATGGCTAATATATATCTCTCTTTCTTGCTCTTCTCCTCCTTCAGCCTAAGCTCCGGGTGAAGTTTTCAACAATAATCGAAAATATACCCACTCGCCTTACAATGATTGCAATGAAACTCCTTGGACGAAGACCCCTCTCCTTTGGCCTCTCATTTATGCTCATTTTTCCAACTAGACTTGTACCCTGACTTGTACTTGTCGTATTTTTTGTCATTCTTCAAGTATTTGCCTTCAATAGCAATTGCCTTCACGGTAGCGTCCTTGATATTGGCCACAGTAAAGAGCTTCAACTCTCTCCTAATGGACTCCGACAAACCCCCCGTGTACTTCATGAACACCTCATACTCATCCACATCAATGTCTAAGACCAAAACTTGGTTATGAAATGCCGTAGTGTACTCCTGTACAGATTGCTCATACTTTTGGTACAAATTGTGTCATTTATACCATCTCTTTTGCTCATACCCAATTGGATAAAACTGTTTTTGCACTAAAACCTTAAATTCTTTCCAACCCAAACTTCCTACATCATGGCATTTCTGATAAGGTTTCTACAACGTGAGTGCATGACTTACAAATTTTAACGTAGTAAAGCATATTTTCTGAGCATTAGAGTATTTGTAAACGGAAAAATAAGTTTCTAACCTATCTAACCAATTATCTAACTTCTCGGCATCGATGGAACCATCGAATACCAGAATTTTAATCTTAAAATTAATACGTATAGGATTCGATGACTTACCAATACCCGATCGCTCCTTGTCGGATTCGGCATCACTAGAATCACTATAGATCTTTACAAAATTGTCGTATCCATTCACATCCATAATTCCTCTCTTCCTCGAGCGGCCTCGCCGATGAGAGCGGCATCGCCGTGTCGCCGAAGCGGAAGCCTTCGCGAGGTTCGTGAGATGTAATTGTTCTACCAAATCCCCTACAATAGAAGTTAGGTTAGAAACTGTCGTTTCCAAAGTCGTGAGTCGATCGTCGGAATCGCCTATCTCCAAATTGTCATTCTTCTTCAAATTAGGTTTGCGATGTATCTTCAACGGACTCACTAATTTCTCCTTCATTTTCTTGAGAAGGCCACGTGTAGAGACCATAAACTGTAAAAACTAATACAAAGAATAAGAGATTCGAGAAGGACTAACTTAATTATTATTCGATTATTACAATGGAGGAAGACATTCTCCTTATTTAGTTACAATTACTTGGGCGCTAAGTAAGAATATCCTATATTTAGAGAATTTTATATTTAGTATATATCATATATTAGATATATTCTATATTCAACATATATTCTATATTCAACACTCCCCCTCAAGATGGAGCATAGATATCAATCATGCCCAGCTTGTCAATTATGTCGTTAAATATTTGTCCACAAACTCTTTTCGTAAGAATATCTGTAAGTTGATCTTCCGACTTCACGAATGGAAAAGATATATACCTTTTGTCAATATTTTCTCTGATAAAGAACCGGTCCACTTTAACATGTTTCATAGGGTCATGTTGAATTGGATTGTGTGCAATCATAATCGTTGTTTTATTATCACAGTGTAGATTTATTGCTTTCATGAGTTTAAATCCAAGATCCTTCAATATATTCCGTATCCATAGTAGTTCACATACTCCATGAGCCATACCCTGAAACTCAGATTTTGCACTTGATCTAGCAACAACCTTTTTCTTCTTAGCTCTAAAAGTTACCAAATTCCCACATACAAACGTAAAATAGCCTGAGGTTGACCTCCTGTTCGTCATATCTCCTGTCCAATCTACATCGGTGTATCCCATTACTTCCATATCACCACCTTTCCGGAATAAGAGACTTTTTCCTAGAGATTTCTTCAAGTGCCTTAGTATTTGAAAGACCGCCTTCATATGTTCTTCACTTGAATTATGCATGAATTGACTTACGACGCTAATGGCATATGCAATATCCGGTCGAGTATGGGAGAGATAAATTAGTCTTCCCACTCAACGTTGGTATCTTCCTTTGTCACATGGAACTTGGTCCTGGAAACATTCCCAAATAATGATTCTCTTCAATCGGTGTATCTACCGGTTTGTAATCAAGCATCCCAGTTTCTGCAAGAAGGTCTAATATATACTTTCGTTGAGACATGAAAATACCTTGACTTGATCTTGCGACTTCAATGCCTAAAAAGTATTTTAACTGTCCCAAATCCTTCATCTCAAATTCCTGTAACAAATAGTTCTTTAGTGCCTCCATTTCTACTGAGTCATTTCCAATAACAACCATATTATCAACATAACCAATAAGAGCGGTAAGCTTTCCTGACTTTTGTTTTATAAACAAGGTATGATAAGAATTACTTTGTCTATATCCAAATGCCTTCATGCTCTTTGAAATCTGTCTAAACCAAGCTCGTGGCGACTGTTTTAACTTGTACAATGCCTTCTTTAATTTGCATACTTTTCCTCCTTCAGAATTCGTGACTCCAGGTGATAACTCAATGCATACTTCTTCTTCTAAGTCTCTATTGAAAAATGCATTCTTCACCTTAAACTGCTGTAATGGCCAACCTTGATTGGCTGTGAGAGAAATAAGTACACGAATAGTGTTTATCTTTTCCACTGGGGCGAAGGTCTCCTCGTAATCCATACCAAACGTCTGCGTAAACCCTTTGGCAACTAGTCTGGCTTTATGCCTATCAATACTTCCATCTGAATTCATCTTTACAGTAAAGATCTAACGACGCCCAACAATACGATATTCGTAGGGTTTATCAACAAGTTCCCAAGTAGAATTATTTTGTAATGCATTCATCTCTTCATTCATGACTTTCTTCCATCGTGGATCTGATAGTACTTCCTGCAAATAACTAGGAATAGATACAGAGGATAATTAATTCATAGTGCATGTAAACGACTTAGCCAACCTATGGGTTGACACATAATCAGAAATTGGGTATTTGGCTTTAGAATTGATATCTGGGTCATAAGTTAATTCTGGAATACCTTTAGTAGGCCTTTATGAATGTTTAGGTTGAATATCATTAATAGTGTTAGGATTAGGTAATACCTGAGGTTCGACATTCTGTGGCAGTGTTTCGGTAGATGGTGTTAGAATGTTGGAGTCACGGGCAACTTCTACTACTTCAGCTTGATCTTCCCCTGTCGTCAGATCCTCTTCATTCATATGAAGTTCATCTTCAATACCCTAATCTCTCCCTGTCATCTGCTCTGCTTCACTTTCCTTTTCATCATCAGTTAGGTTACTATGCCTATTCAAATTACTTGTCAAATCCTCTAGTTCCTGAAACATATCCCCAATAATAGGAAACTTTCCTACACCGTTATTATGTTTCTCCCCCTGAAGGGAAGATTCCGCAAAATATGCCTCCAATTCTCGAAATGAAACATCCAAAGAGATATACACCTTCCCCTCCACAGGATCATAATAATGATAACCCTTTTTAAAATCAACATATCCAAGAAACACACACTTTCGAGCACAATGATCCAATTTTCCTCACTGATGTTTAGGTATATGAACAAAGACAACACATCCAAAAACACGTGGTTCTGGGTTTGGCATTGCAGGGATAGTGATAAGATCATAAAGTTTTTGGAAGGGGGTCCGAAATTATATGACCCAAGATGGTGTACGGTTTATCAAGTAAGCCGGAGATTTTAACGCTTCTCCCCAATAATTCAATGGCATATTCATTCTAAAAAGAGATGCACGAACAACTTCTAACAGTTGTCTATTCATTCGTTTAGCTAACCCATTTTGTTGTGGGGTATAAACATTAGAGATTTGATGTCGAATGTCGTTATTTGTCAAGAACTCCGTCTTGTCATTACTAATAAATTCCCCTCCATTATCAGATTGATACACTTGTATCCTCCTTTGGAATTGGGTCAAAAGCATCTGATAAATTTTTTTAAATTCTTCAAAGACTTTACTTTTATGGGTATTTAGGGATACCCACATCATACGAGTACACTCATCAATAAAAGTCACAAAATAACGAGCTCCAGACAATGAAGGAATACGTGCAGGACCTCATACATTAGAGTGAATAATACTAAAATGTTCTAAACTTTATTAAAACTTGGAGAGTATGTAATACGATGACTATTAGAATGTTCACAAATATTACGCTTAAACTCTGAAATATTGCAATTCAAAAATAACGACAAATTTAATTTCTGAAGATACCCGAAGGAGAGATGACCCAGTCGCCGATGCCATAACCACACATTAGCTTTTGTTTCTTCAATTCCTCTGACTTTATTCACCTGATGAATTCTCTGCTCTCTACTATTAGTCAGGTCCAAATAGTAGAGATTGCATTTTCTAACACCACTACCAAGAACCTGCTGAGTCACTATGTCCTGAAAAATACATAATTAAGGCCAAAACGTCATAGTACATGTATGTGCAACAGTGATCCTACTGACAGACAAGATATTGTACTCTAGAGTAGGAACAAGAAGAACAGAGTTTAATGTCAGGGATTCAGATATGTTAGTGGAACCTTCTACAATTACAGGAGAGGAACCACCATTTGCTGTGTATATAGAGGTTTGGGTTGAAGGTGTAATGGATGATAATATGCTAGAGTCGTTTACCATGTGATCTGATGCACCAGTATCAATTAACCAAGTATTATTCAAAGAATTTACAACTAAAACACTACCTTTAGTTTTCATACCTGACTGGGCAATGTGAGAATTAGGGTTTGAGTTTGATGATACCATTGTTGTATCATCATTGGAACCCATTGGTCAAACTGCTACAGTAATTTTCTAGTATCTGTCGCAGTAACTTTGAACTACTTCAGTGATTTTCTGATATCTACTATAGTACAGTGATTTTCTGGTATTTACTACAGTACTTCAAACTGTTACAGCTACAGTAACTTTAAACTATTACAGCTACAGTAACTTCAAACTTCGCAACATAATTAAGCTTCGTGACAGCAATTCGCAGTGAAATTCAATTCAATTCGAAAGAACCATGTTCAATTATCGAACCCGCTCCAATGCCATGTAGAAACTAATACAAAAAATAAGATATTCGAGAAGGACTAACTTTATTATTATTCGATTATTACAATGGAAGAAGACATTCTCCTTATATAGTTACAATTACTTGGGCGCTAAGTAAGAATATCCTATATTTAGATAATTCTATATTTAGTATATATATCCTATATTAGGTAAATTTTATATTCAACATATATTCTATATTTAACATAAACCACAATCAACCCCCGAAGATCGTAACTGGAAATCTAATACCACTTAATCTATAATATGAAGAGAGAAACTCTAGTTAGCTAAAAAATATGAAGAACGCCAAAATTAGTTAGGAAAACTCTATTCAAAGAGCTTTAATTACTTAAAAACGAAGTAATTACAATGAATTACTCAAAACCCTAAGCTTCTTCCTTAGAACTTCTATTGAACTAACATAGATCTAGAAAAATAACCTAAGTCCCTTTTATATACTAGAGAACTAAAAATACCAAATAGCACGGATCTCGAGGTAAAACTACGCCTCAAAATAGTAACCTACGCTAAAGTCATTCGAACGGCATCCAAACTCATTCGAACGACTTTACGCTAATTGGTCTAAGACCCTAGAAAGTTGACATCTCGTTTGAACGGCATGACAACTCTTTCGAACAAAAATTTATCTATGGGCCAAGTTCCAGAGAGCATGAAAAGAGTCGTTCGAACGAGTCTCGACCTCGTTCAAACGACTTTTACTAAAACCTCAAACGTTCTTAGATCCCCTTGGATCAGTATTGAAGGAGACACTTGCATGTTCGTTTATATAATAGCAATTCTACATCGAAAGTGTTACTTGTTCTTGGTCGTCAGATTGGCCTCATAAAGAAAAATCTACATAAATATGGTCGGTATGCACCGTTTGGTGCCAAAAGAATGCAGTTTAATTCCATACATTCAACATACTGGCCATTTAGGCACTAAATCCTACTTGTGAGTAATCAAATTATAGCCAAGTAGTAAAAGTGGATGTTGCAATCGAACTTCTTTGGAACTGTGAGTAGACGATAAACTATTGATAAGATGTTTTAACTAAAGTTGTCCAAGTAGTTAAGGTTCATTTATTTTAATGTAGCCAAAAATTATTCCAAGTAGTGTAGAAATTATTAACTTTCAAAACACAAATGGAAATTTTCGGATAAACAAATGATACGTTTAAGGGCAAAAAATAACAGATGGGATAAAATATAAAAGCTAAAACAATAATATAAATAATAACATATAATATTAGTATTGACCAAAACATGTCAATCCAAATTTTCAAAAAACAATAATAATTCAAGTTGTTTCTTCTTCAATAGGCACAAACTCCCCCAAGCAAATTAAATCGGCTGCAATTCGTACTCTACATCTGTCTCCTTCAATATCGGATCACAGTTTCTGATTTATGAGAAAACCGTCAATAACACCCAAACAGTATACACCACAGTCACATAAGTTGTACTGTTTATGGTAAATATCATTTCCCCACTTCCAAAGTTTTTGGTCATCATCAACAACTTTGCTTGAATTATCGATGAACGCAATTATTCGCGGGACAAGAAATGCCATGACTCCCAATAGATCAAAATAAAACTTCCTAATCTTAAAATCATTTAAACCGATCTTATCATTTGAAAGTGACTCGTAGAAGGCGGTTGTCTTAGACGAAGAATACTTCAATATAACCGAGTGGCATAATTGATAGTTGTAGGGGAAGATGATATATTTTCCCCTTGCACCTGTGAAATTAAACAACTGTCAAATTCTCATCTACTTGAGTTAAGGGAAGATGATAAGTGTTTGCCTGCCGAATTTCATTCATCGGTGCATCAATCCGACCAACACAGTAGGTGCCAGCCAAGAGATATTGCCCGCCGTTAGGATTCATCTCATCGTAATAATTTTTTAGTAGATAGGAGTAAACGTTGATAACCTGGACAATAAAAAAGGATAAATCATTAAAAGACAAATGTAATTTATAGCATAGTCAACTTAAAAATGACAAATTGAAACAACAAACAATTTATAGTAAAGATTTGAAAGATGGGGGAGGATTCGCCTATACTCCCTTTGTTGCTACACACCCGCTACACTCTCCTCTCACCACTTATCTCTCCAACTCAACTGCCCACTCAACATCTCTCTCTCTCCCACTCAGCTCTCTATTTGGTGACTAAAAAAAATAAAAAAACTCTTTCTCTCTCTCTCCACTCAAATTTTTTTTTTTCTCTTAATCACTCTATGGTACGCCCAAATTTAAATTTAAATTTCACTCTCTCTCTCCCGTCGTTTCCCGCCACTCAATCTCCCACTAATCTCTCACTAATATCTCTGTTAATCTCTCTCTCATTCCTCTGTATCTCTCTCACTCCCCATTTGTGTGTCTACGAAGCTAACTTCTATAAAAAAATCAACTTTTCTCGCGCAATATCGTTACGCTTTTGACCAAATTGTCCATAAAAAATTACTCTCTCTCAGCCAATATCTACTCCAAAAATTAACAAAAAGGAAACAATGTGTAGAATTTGACAAAAAGGAAATTCATTGTCGAATTTATTATTTAAGTCAAATTTTAACTAAATTGTCAAATTGTTAGAGGTTTCGACGATAAATTATCGAATTGTTAGAGGATTGGACAATAAATTGTCGAATTGTTAGAAGATTCGACAATAAATTGTTGAATTGTTATAGAGTGATTGCCTATACTCTTTAGTCAATAGACCAATTCTAGCTTTCGCCCATAACCCCACAACTTTTGACAGTTCAACATCAGTTACATTTCTTTCAATGAATGATTTGGCAAAAACCACCCTGAGATTACTATGTTGTCTCTGCTCCACGATGGTATCTTTGGTGGGTGATTGCCTTTTCAGGTCAACTTTCTCAGCTTCAATGGTAATTGAGGGTTTCGTGCCTACCACATCAACTATCTCAAGCTCATAAACCATCCCAGAAGATTTTTATTATTTATTTTTATCCAAAGCATTAACCGAAGTGACATTAAATAACACCTCTTCCTCACCGCCTTCCTTATCGGCGTTATTTTCCTCGTCTTCTTCTTCATTATCCTCGCCTTCTTCTTCATTATCCTCCCCTTTTTCCTCCCCATCTTCATCCTTATCCCTCTCTTCTTCATATTCTCCCTCATCATTTTCATCATCAATGTTATCTTCATCTTCTTCAATGCTCTCTTCCTCTTCCTCAAAATTTAACACAAATTTTACGAATTCCAGACCATCCTTCTGAACTTTTTCATCATCAGCCTGTGAATCATGTTGAAAAG
The DNA here is from genome assembly GCA_014058105.1 of Kingdonia uniflora. Taxonomy (NCBI): domain Eukaryota; kingdom Viridiplantae; phylum Streptophyta; class Magnoliopsida; order Ranunculales; family Circaeasteraceae; genus Kingdonia; species Kingdonia uniflora. The sequence continues at coordinate 913,628 of JACGCM010002073.1, forward strand.
ATAAGTACAAGCGCATCATCATCAAACTATTGATGACAATAAAATTAAATTATAATTAATTTAATAAACTCCATACATCATCATCAGATACACAATTAGTTGCCTCATATTTTCCAAATTATTTGTCTGAGAAATAGTTTTTCTCTTCTTATTCATATGATTTAGAAGCTTTTGAAACAAAATACAAATGACAAAGGGAATGAAAAACTATTGATGACAGTTGGAAATTTATTTAATTCAAATGATAGATAAAACATTCACAACTGATAAAGATGTACATAACAAATTAATGATAATAACTGAAATTACTAGTCGTCTGAGACTAACCAATTTTGATCGTTTTGGTATAAATCGAATGATCCTAAAGCCTCTGAATTAATGATCAAGACTTAACCAAATTCAAGTCGATACGATTATCTAATGTCAAGCAAACAATGAAAATTAAAGGCAAAGCAAAAAAATTTAGCCCTGTGGGAAACCTTTCTCAGGAGAAAAACCCACAGGTCGTTATCGAGTCACTCGATAACTAAACAATCCACTATTAAAAAAGAATTATAAGAATTTAATCACTTACAGACTCGATAAGCACTTCCCATGGTTATCTATCTCCCAATGAATCTTCTTGCAATCAATTCCGCGTTCTCGCAACGCGTCGCTCCAATCTCACGTCGAAGCTCTTATTCTTGAATCGCTCAAGTTCTTCAATGCATGACAAAGATTTCTTAATCAATTGATTGATTCAAGATTGAGTGATTTGATTCTCTCTTGAATCTCTCAAAGATCAATCTCTCTTCACTCTTAAAAATCAAGCCTCCAAACAAAATAGGTTTTCAAAGAGTGAGTCTTTGAAAAAGGCGAGAATGTCTTTAATAGTAAAATAGAAAACACGGGCTCTATTCGAATAAAAATTAATCTATTCGAATAAAAGTCTATCTGGTGAAGATTATTTGAACAACAGTAATTCTATTCGAACAGAGAAGTAACTGTTGAAAATTATTCGAACAACAGTTATTCTATTCGAACAACAAGCAGTTTATTCGAATATATATGCAACTGTTGAAAGTTATTCGGACAGAAGTAATTCTATTCGAATGCAATACTATCTGTTGCAAAATATTCAAACAACATTAAAGGTTATTCGAATACAACTTCTGTTTTCTGTAAATAGACATTCTTATCACTTTTTCACTCTGTAAAATATAGCGGTTTGACTTTGTAGAATAAAGAGTTTAGAAATCTACTTACCTGTTCAGAGACAGTCAGTCCAGCTGTAGTCACTCCACGTGCATTCACTGACGCCGGATAACCATGAGATAATGCTGACGCCTACTCTAGACACTATATGAAATAAACTCTGGAAATGGATCTTTCAATAACTTCATACAAAAGTGATACAAAATAATTTAAACTAATTGAATGAAAACTTACCTTTCCAATATCACAGGATAGTTCACCATAAGTAATATCTATGGCTTTACGTATAACAGGATACTCCAAATCACAATCTTTTGGTGTCAAAGGCATTGTAACCAAATCTGCCTTATTCAATGTTTTGATAAATTTGTCCACCCTCTTGAACATAGAGTTGCCAATCCGCCATGCTCTGCACCAAGGAAACATGGCCATCTTGTCTTGGATTCTTCGCAGTTTTAAATCCAATATGAGCATAAATGCCCATATCATCAAAACCCAAACACAACCATGAAGGAACGCGGATTTACCCTTCCTTTTTCTCTTTTCATACTTTGCAAGAGACTGAATAAGATAATCGTAAACAATTTTCCCCAGGATAAGTTCTCGAAGCTTTCAACGTCTTCGGTAAGATCAACATATTTTATCTCCACGTTTCTACCCTTAGTAGGGAGAAGAAAGGCTTCTAAAGCAAACTCAGACGCTTAATATCATATGTTAGTTTAGTAAGACATAACAAATTCAAGTACATATAATGAACAAAAAATAACAATAACAAAGGATAACATATTATAGCACAACTAACAATAAAAGTAAAAGAAGATTGATAATTAGGGTCGAGCAATTGATAAATTTTGAAAGTGCAAATGGCTGTATAATTTAAAGATAACAAATAAAAGTTGAAGCTTACCGGCCCCATGCAAAAGTTGACTTCGCGTAGCCTAAAGCCTATGCAATGTCTCTCCTGCAAGCGTTCATATTATTATTTTTCTTCCAAAAGCACCTCATACGGAATGGGGATACATAGCGCGTATCTTGAAAGAGAAAATCTGGGTGATACTCCTTTACACTCAAACCCAGAAGAAGAGATACATCCAACAACCTAAACTCGTAAACTTGATTCCCAAACTTGAAATTCATATCCCCTACATGGGACCTGAAGATCTCCCTACCTCATTTTGTTTTTTTTTTTATCGAACCTAACTCGTAGAAAACCTTCTCAGATAAATGGGACTGCATCATGTTGTGGTGGCATCCTTTACTTTCTTCTTAGACATTTTTGTGCCAATTTTCTTCTTAAACATTTTCCTACATCGGATGTAAACAAAAACTGATGAGTAAAAAAACCAATGACAGTTACGGAAATGGTAAATGATAATGAGTAAGATGTAAACAGATATAACATTGTCAAACAAACGACAAACTTACTTCATTCTAAGCAAGTGATAAGAAGTGAAAAACCATAAATAAATTGTAGACTACATAAAACACAGTGGATCTATTTATAGAGGATTACATGTGTACTAGGAAAGGAAGCGACTGTTCATTTTTCGAGTATGTTCGGAAGGGAAGCATCGGTTGAATTTTCTCGGGGAGAAAAGAAGTATATTTCTTCAAACAATGCACCTGGTTCAAGTTCAATTTTAGAGGTTCTTACGATTAAGAACCTAGTATCTCGAGAAGAACGAATGACAGTTGCTAGGCAATTGAATTTTTATCCAATGCATATCTCGAGAAGATTAAACGATAGTTACCAAACTATTTAAAATTTCAACAATGGATATCTCGACAATAATGAACGATTATTGTCAAAATATTTTAATTTTGTATATCAAAGTTTTTATACTGTTGAGTGATGGGCATGTAAAATGACCACTTTTCCCCTAGGACTCAATGTTTATTATCCTTAATTTTATTATTAAACATGACTTATAAAACCAATTTTTGCATTTCAAGTCACTTGGAGCTCATTTACCAAATATGAGCAAATATCGGGAGGTATGGCTCAAAAGATGAACTGCCGGAGATGGATGTAGAGTTGTTAAGAACATGAGTCCCACATGGGGAGGTTACATTTTTGGGGATAACTATTGGAGGTTACATTTTTTATGTACATTTATGGCATAGGTTACAATCTCATTGAGCTAGTACAAAGCCAGACTCGCGCAACATACACATGACATACGCTATCAACAATAACATCTGGACTGCAAACTGTAGAAGAAAGTGGCTCGAGCACTCCAAGTAAAATAAAACAAGTAAAGAACACATGTCTCCAACGAACTGACAGTTAGAGAGATAACTTCCACTCTTCCTCCAATTCAGGAAAATATGTCGCTACATTAAATAAATCGAAACTAAGGTTTATAAAAGGGACAAAACACAGAAGAAGAGAGGACCAAGTTTTCTAGCACAAGAGATCATAACTTGTAATCAAAAATATCAATCTCAATCAAGCAATAAAGTTACAATTACTAAAATCCTCAAGTCGAGGTCGTGGCTTTTACCAATTCAGAGGTTTCCACGCTAAGCCCTATGTCAATTTCTATTCTTATTTTATTTATTGTTATAGGAATATTTGGTATAAGAGCCTTTCGAGCTATTACTAAATTAGGCCCTTACATTTGGCATCCTCCGTGGGAAATAAGACATTTCCATAAAATCCTAAGGCATATAGTTACTCAACGATTAATTTTCAATCATAGTGACTTCTAAGTAACTAGTCACAGGAGTTCAACATAAAATTTCAGTCGAACCAGACCAGCCATAGGAGTCGAACCTCTACGCCCAAACAGAGAAATGGAATGAGCTCAAACGTCAGTTGTTGCTCGACTGTAAGCTTCGCGAACAAGAATTAGAAGGTAAACGTTAATCCCGACAAACAGAATTCAAATGATATGAAGAGCAAATGACAATGATGCAGACTGCCTTGTAAGCCTTGTAAGATAATTAACAGGTTTACCTTCCAAGGGAACATGATTAAATACCGGCAAACTCCAGAGTTTCTGCACGAGATAGGTTAGGACCTCGAGGAGCAACTAGCAAAGGAGCTTCCAGACATTCATGTAACAACCCACACGTACCAGAAGCTTTAATTTATCTAGGATGGGAGGATAATTAAAAAATTAGCAGAAGACGCAGGCCCTCCAAGCGTCAAGAAGAGGAGTTGCAACCTCAATCCAGGATACCAGCTCCAGAACGTTTAAGTGAAGGTAGTGGTACTCATAACCCTCAACCTGCACGCCAAGTCACTCAAGAACCACATCAGTGCGTCATACAGGAATACATAGATCAACGAATTAAGGAATTAATCGAAGCTCAAGCTCTCGGCAATAAAGATGATTTGACCAAACTGCACGGTAGTCTACTTGCCAAATAGTTGTTTGATATGGAAGTCCCAACAAGTTTCCATACTCCAAAGATACGTAAGTATAAAAGCACCAATCCAAAAGAATACATTTAGCAATTTCGAGACTTACTGGGATTGTATTCCAATTTGAACCACATTCTGTGTTGGTTGTTCACTATAAGCCTACAGGGAATACCGCTATAGTGGTTCCATTCTTTACCCAAAGATTTAATCCTCACATTCGACAAGACGTACGCTCATAATAAAGACAAGGAAGAGAATTTATACACTCTTTTTAGTCTCTAACAGTCTCAAGGGGAAAGCTCGTGGTTTTTGCAAAGAAATTTTTAAAACTTGCTCGAAAAGTTTATGATCTCGACCAGATGATAGTCGTTTCAGTGTTTACCAATGTATTGCAGATCAATTGTAAAGAGAAGGAATACATGTTCTTGAACAAACCCTCAACTTTAGAGGACATGATTACCATGGCCAATGGGAATGTCGACCTGGAAAGAATAATGACTAAAAGACATAAATCTACTAAAAGCGTCCTAACCATGAAAGGTCAAAACACGGAGAGAAATAACAAACAAAAGGATGGCCAGGGTAATAAAAAGCAAGCTAAAGCAAATACAGGCAAATCCTAAAAAAACAATTTATTACCCAAACTGGTCCTTCCTAAGATGAATATTAGGATCTTAACGATCTATCCTATACTGGAGAAAGACAAGTTAGACCGTGTATATTAACCTTTGGAGCCAATCGAAGGCAGACCGTATTATTTGCACCACAAGGTAACACATCATAAAGCTGACAACTTTTACGCTTTACAGAGATTATTGGAGTACATTTTAAGAAATGGGAGAATGCACAACTACATTATTGACTTAGAAGGATACAAGAATAGAAGTTATAAGACACAAGTCGAAGTAGTTCAGGTCAAAGATCACAGGTCAAAGATTAATACGAGGAAAAATACTTGTACCATATCTACCACAGTTACATGATCAAGATCTACCAGATCATAATTAAACTATATTCAAGAGGAGGAGGTTAACAGAATGTTGTAACCTCACCGTTCAGGATAAAGAAGCTAGACTCCTTTCTGAATCAAGCAATCAACAAACTGGAATTTTATTTGAAGATTGCGACATCGGTATGTCAAGTTTCCACATCATGATGCACTGTTTATTATGCTTAAGATGAAGAAATTTATCATGTATACCATGATGATCGATGCAGGCAGGAGTATTGAGATCCTTTTTAAGAGTATAATCGACCAAATAGGAGTAGCAAACCGAGTTGTACCAAACGACATTGATATCAGTGATTTTAACGGCTCTAAAGAAGAACGAGTAGGAAATATCATCCTACCAAATACCACTGGACCTACCACTATCGATGTTGTTTTCAACAACATCAATGTAAAATCTTGTTACCTGGGGATAATGAGCTACTGTTATTTACACAACATGGAAGCAATCCCATCCACATACCATGAAACACTTCGTTTCAAGTACAATGACGGCATCTATAAAATCATAGGAAGTCAAAAGCTCTCGCGAGCCAAAGAGCGTCACACATTGAGTATCGAAGATAAAGTTACGATAGTTAAACAAAAATAGTGGAAGCTTTCACCTTCTCTCAGAGATGAATTTATCATTAAAATCAATAAATTGATCGAGGTCAGATTCATCCGAGAAGCCAAGTACCTAAAATAGATCTCAAACATTGTAGCAGTACCAAAGAAGAATGGGAAAGTTTAAGTTCGTGTAGATTTTACAAATCAAAACAAAAATACTCCAATAAACAATTTTCCCCTTCCCATCATTCATTAAATCCTTGACTCTATAGTAGGTCATGAGCTACTATCTATAATGGACACTGTTTCAGGGTACAGCCAGATACCCCTCTTAGACACGGATCAAGAAAAGACTACCTTCATCGTTGAAAGAAGACTCCACTGCTATAAAGTCATTCCTTTTGCTATGAAGAATGCTGGCACAACCTACCAAAGGTTAGTAACAAGCATGTCAAAGCACACTTGGGGAAGATCATTGAAGTATATATTAACGATCTACTCTGTAAAAGCCTACAGAAGAAAGACCACATCACACATCTCAATATAGTCTTCAACATATTACGGTCATACCGCATGAAGCTCAATCCAGATAAATGTCAATTCAGAGTGCAGTCTGGAAAATTCTTAGGACATCTCATCAGCAAGAAAGGAATCAAAGTTGATCCAGATCAGGTTCAAGATCTAATCTCCATGCCCTCACCACAAACAAAGAAAGATGTACAGAAGCTCACTAGCAAGATTATAACTATCAACATATTCATCTCAAAATCTTCAAATCGATGTCGATGGTTGTTTATGCTACTTCGTGAATCCACCAAAAGGGGTACAAGATAAAAGACTGAAGAGATTGATTGGACAATATAATGTGAAGCAACTTTTCAAGAACTTAAAACCTATCTGGGAAATCTCCCATAATGAGCACTCCAATAGATAATAAGGAATTAATCATCTACCTCACAGTTATATATAACTCTCTCAGCTCGGTTCTCATTCGGCTCGAAGGAAAGATTAAAAAGCCAGTGTATTTTATAAGTAAAACCCTCACATCGGCGGAAACAAGATATTCTAAGATCGAACGATTACTCCTCGCACTTATCTACACTTCACAGAAGCTCAAACACTATTTTCACACACATTCAGTTAAATTTATGACAAATTATCCCCTTCAAGAAATACTATTTGAAGGAGAAATTATACAGAGTGTAATAATGGTCTGTCGCTCTGGGAGAATATGACATAGAGTTTGAACAGAGAACCTCAGAAAAGGTAAGGCAGCAGTTGATTTTTTTGTAGACTTCCCAGTCTACGATCCAGACTGGGAGGAGCACGATCCAGAACTAGCATAAGAAATAAAAGATGACCAACCTTCAAAACCTTTTGAAGAATAAGCTGAATGGGTTACACAAAAAGGATGGAGACTTCTTACAGACGGATCAACAGGACCTGTACGGTCAAGAATTGGAATCGTACTTATTATACCCTCCAACGATAGAATTGAGAATCAATACGCCTCAATTTTGAAGCCTCTAACAATGTCATAGAGTACAAAACATTAATTCATGGCCTGGATATGGTATTGGAGATCGGAATTGCTAAACTATCGGTCTACACTGACTCCTTGTTAATCGCCCATCACTACTCCGAATGACATAATAGGAATTGCAAAATTGATGATTATGCAGCCCTATTGCTAACAGGATGAGCAGATTCAATAAAACTACTCATGATTTTTTACCTCATGGAAAAAATCGACATACCGATTCCTTGGCTTACTTAGCCAGGGTCATAGGAATTGAAGTAAGATATCTCTAAATTAAAGTAATTTTAATCCCTTGCATTGATCTCCCAACGGTATGCGCGATCAACACTAGGGGCGATTACGGGGAGGAAGATGATTGAAGGAAACCTTTCCTCGCATATCTCAGCCCAGATAACAAATGTGATGGGCCCCTTCTAGAAAATCTAAAAGAGCGTCGACAGTTGATTAAAAGCTCGAAGCGTTACACAGTTTAGAAAACCAAATTATATAAAAGGTTAGTCACTAGACCATACCTCAAGTGCTTCTCAAAGACAGAAGCTGATGGAATGCTCAAAGATCTACATAAATGGACTTATGGCTTCCATGCCGCAGGTCGATCACTCATAAATAGAGCAATTACACAAGGAGTATTCTGGCTCGAAATGCGAAAGTATGTCGAGGAGTATTCACAAAAAATACGATGCGTACCAGCGACATGGTAATCAAATAAGAGCTTCTGTTCTCGAGCTCCACGCAAGTAAGGTGTTCTGGCCTTTCAGGCGATGGGTACTTGATCTTATGGGGAAATTCCCTAACACGTCGGGTAATAGAAGGCTCTTACTCGTCGCAGCCGATTACTTTACGAAGTGGGTTGAAGCAGTTCCCATCTATCAGACTCGAGAGGAAGAAGTCATCTCATTTATTTATGAACATATCATCACACAAATTGGTTACCCCCACCTAATTCGGATCGACAACTGCCCACAGTTCGTTGGATAGAAGGTCGTGGCCTTTCTAAACAATCATAACATTATTCATTCACCCTCCAATCCATACTACCCCCAAGGCAAGGGGTAGGTCAAGATCACAAACAAGACTATAGAGGATAGAATCAAGAAGATACTTAAATTATAGAAGAAGAACAATTGGATAAAGAAACTACCACATGTCTTGTGGGCTTACCGCACAATATTGAGGCAGTCAACAAGATGTTTTCCATTCTTACTTGCATATGGCACAAAAGCCATAATTCCGACGGCCTATCATCATCCTGACAAAGATCACGAGCTCACTGATGAAGAAAATGAGTTCGAATTATCTTGTAACATGAACTGGATTGAAGAAATACGAGCTTGAGCTATTACTAACTTAGGTCGATATCATCATATGTTAGCTAGTTCATACAGCATAAGAGTTTAGAGTCGCGAGTTCGAAGTTGATGACCTAGTCCTCCGAGAGATCCCCAAGAACATAAAAGGGTTAAATGTTGAGGAGCTCGCAGAGAACTGGGAAGGTCTATTTTTTGTTGTGGGATGTACAGGTATTTGATCCTACTACTTATGACAAAGGATGGCATCAAAATACCAAGCCCTTGGAATACTAGGAGATTGAAGCGATATTATCGTTAAATTCCTAAGTTTTCAAATCAGGATATATCTATTATTTTTCCTTACATTCCAAAAGTGAGATTACAATCTCCAACAGTATGTACATTCTTTTCTTATCAATGAAAACTTTCAAGTTTTTTCTCCCACATTACTCTCTACAATCATATATATATTTTCTACTAAATCTCAAATGATTAAATCAAAGGTAAATACAAACTAAAAATGAGAGTCGTCTCTTTCTCCTTTGAAACCATAACCCTAACTACCTTTTATCGCTAGGGTTTACACCTTTTCAATCCATACTAGGTATTAAATCTTCTATTTAATACCTCAAAATTACTATTCTTCTCCTCTCTTTCTCTCCTCTTAATTATTTTCATCCTCAGCTTCTATCTTATCTTCTTGGTTTTCTTTTGCCATCTCTTGAAGTATGGCTTCGAGTATCCCTTCTAATACTCAATCATTCCCTCATCCTTCCACCACTTTCACTAAAAACCCTAGCAACAACATCATCATCCCTACCTCTACATCTACTACTGAATCTCAGCCCAACCCTAAGGCGTTCTTGGATTCCCAAAACTCAATTTTGCATTGTGATATTGCAACTATCATCAAACCTTCCTTCGCTTGTATAGCTACTGTGAATCAGTTAAACTAGTGCTTGAGGAGTTCAAGCCTGATACAAGGATTTCCATTAAAGAAGGTATGCCGGTGATTGTATTCTCACCTTTAGATTTAAACAAAGCTTTTGCAGCCTTTAACACTACTCTTGTAGCATTCGAGGCAGCTTTTAGTGGAGCTAGACAATTAATAACATATTATATGAATAATTTAGCGCCTAACACAATTAAAGTGATTATTTGCCTAAAAGATTGGTATTTAGCGGAGGACAAAAAATGAGATTTGATGCCACAAGGATCAGAAGAAGATTTAACAGAAGATTTATGAACTTAGTTATTTTTCTTTAAAGAGGTACGGTTTAGGTCCATCTCCTTATTATTTTGGCACGAGGTTAAATGAGTACTCTGTATTTTTCATTTTATTTTTATTTTTTTCAAGTTGTAGAGAGGTAAGGTTTTATGCCCCTCTCTCATTTCCTCTAAAAATTAATAAACGGGTTTTTTTTCATGAATGTAATTTTATTTTTCTAAGTTTTACAATAAGTCCGCCAATAAAACTGACCCATCTGGCCCAGCCCATATAGCCCAGCCCAAACCCAACCAATATTGCCCAACCCGCAAAGCCCGATATTATTCATGGGCGGGCTGCGGGCCTCGGCCCGTCCCAGCCTAACGAAGGCTCGAGGCCCAGCCCAGCCCGACCCAAAACTTTATACCTCTCGCAAATCCCAGCCTGAGCCAGGCCTACAGGCCTAAATTGCCAGCTCTAACCATACTATATTCTAAAGTTAGATATAGTCATTTTTATCTACTAATCCAGAGTTTCAAAAAATTTAAATGTCACAACAACCTTTTTTATTAGCTCGAAACTGCAGATTACAGATTACTTTACAGGAAATAGTTTACAAATAATTCTTACAGATTATTCTACAGATTATAATCACTATCAGGTATCGACAAGATTTTCAAGTACGAACACCAGCAACTTCGTCTACCTCTGAGACCACCACTTCTTCAAGGAAACAAAGATGGTTATAACAAAAGTCCTCCACATCTGAAACCACCACTTCTATAAGAAAATGAAGATGGCTATAACATAAGCATGCTTCTACCACCGCTTCCTCCTACAAGACCAATCACTCGCTGGATAACGGTAAGAATTCCTGGTACGGATGCCAGCAGCCTCATTCTCCTTAGTTATGACATCCTCTGCAAGTAAACGAAGACCACCCTGCGCTGCTCCCCCTCTACCACCAGGTAATGAAACCGCACCATATGGTATTAGTCATTTTTTGCCTCCACTACCTCCTCGTATGCCATGTCATGATAGGTAGGCCACACTGGAATAGAAGTAGAAAAATATAAGGACTGCATCCCAAAGTAATAAAACTGGAGTTTATGCACTTTAGCAAGGACCTTAGATTCAAAAACTTAATGTCTGGTTCTCACCATTATCACTATAAAATATTTGAAGAGACAGAAACTTGCAGAAGAATAATGGGCAATACAACAATAGCAGTATACATAGACATACATTCAATGTAGGGAAGATTTCCAAAGCAGCCAACATTCAAAGAAGACTAATGGAAAACACAACAACCAATTAATTAAACATAGTCAAAATCCTAACAATATTCCAATTCCCAACAACCCATTACATTTCCAAGAGTAAATTTTACGTACCAAATCCACCATTGCAAACCAGACAACCTCTTCGTATCCCCATACTGAGCTCAATTGAACCTTCTCAACTCAAGACATATGTACCTTCAGTTAATAGGGGGCAATTGTAGGGACTTATCCCTCGAGCTGGGATATCATCGAGCTAGTATAAAGCCAAACTCACGCAATATGCATGTGACATACACTATCAACAATGACACTTGGACTGCAAACTACAGAAGAACATGGCTCGAGCCCTCCAAGTAAAGCAGAACAAGTCAATGATACTTGTCTCCCATGAACTAACAGTTACAGAGATAACCTCCACTCTTCCCCCAATTTAAGAGAGCGTGCTGGTACATTAAATGAACTGAGACTAAGTATGCTACTAATTAATGGATGATTATGAGCTACTAACTATGAAATATGTATTAATGTACCAGCACAAGCCATGAGATAATTAACATTTCATAGTTAGTACAAACTTTCATGAGATGTGTTTTTGGTACGTACTTCGTTCGTACAATATATTTTACTTGTCTTTTTATGCATGAGTTACATTGACATGAGTTTTATATTCGTTCTTAATATTTTGGGAGAAATAATGCTAAATTCTATTGATATTATGTGTTGATGGTGGTGAATTTCGAAACCCCTAGATTTTCTTTCTTGATAAACAAACTATATCATTAATTTTGGCGGTTTTATAACCTTAAATTACTAAAACACATGACCAAAACTAATTTCTAGTCCCGTTCGGAAGTGAACGATACTCGATTTCTACATTGCCTACAAGACTGAATTTTGACCGTTATCACATAGATAATCTTAAATATAAATTTAGAATTGATTTAACAAGAGTACACGGAGTCAGTGGTGGCAGGCTGGTTTCTTAGGTAAATAAGGGTGTCAGTAGGGGGCAATAAGGGAAAATAATCTCAGTTTGTAATTTATACAAAGTAGTAAGAACTATTGTCTTTTCGGATATAGTGGGCAATTATTTGGGAAATTTATGTAAAATTTGACTTTACGAACTAGGCAAAAATACAATTTGACTAGCAAAATCTGATGAAACAGCTACAAATTTCTTAAGATTATAAAGAATGAATATTTTGCTTTACATTATGTTGCTGTAAGCAATAAGCCAATCCTTTAAGCTTATAGCTGATTTGCTTCTCATTAAATTGTCGTAAACAATGTTGCTTCGACCCCGTTAATCTCTACACCGTTTAACAGTGTACTAGTAATTACGACGGTGCTCTAAGTCAGGCTGGGTCAGATGACGGGTCAAGCATATCTAGGGCTGTCAATGGGTCGGGTCGGGTCAAGTCCAGGTCGGGTCGTCTCGGGTTCGGGTCAAGAAAGAGCCAACCCAAACCTAACCTGCTTATTAAATAGGACAAAAAATTAAACCTAAACCCGGCCTGTAAATTATCAGGTTAACACGACCTGACCCATTCGACCCGCAAAACTATTGGGTCAACACAAAAACCTGTCAACCCGACCTATAGAAATTAGACAAACTACTCACTTACTCTGTTAATTAGTAACCTAGTCAGACAGTCAGTAGTCAGTACATACTGCACATTACACATAGTCTCATACATGATACATTCATACCTCAGTTCATAGACACAATATCGCATTAGTCATTACTCATATACATAATTCATATACAAATTACAAAGTCATCAAAGATTCAAAATTAAGAGAATCAAAATTCAATACATCATTAGATTCATTACATTACATTACTTAATCTGAAATTAAAATATATATCAGAAATGAATTCATAAATTCATAATAGTTCATACTTCATACTTCTACTTCATCTGAATATATGATCATGAGTATCAAACTATCAATGTATCATACTTCATCATACTTCATAGTTTATAGTTTATAGTTCAGACTTCAGACTGTCAGGGAATTCAATTTAGAAATCATAATACACACTACTCGCTAGCACAAAGTCACAAACATGAAACACAACTTATAGACATAGACTCATAGTTCACACTTAGGAGTTCCACTTCCATCACTCAACTTAAGCATTCATTACTTACACAAACAGTCAAACACCACTTCCACTTGGTCCATTGCCGCCATTACTTACACTCTCCGGTGATTCTTCCACGTCGTCACTAGAAACTCCATGAGCATTTTTTCCTATATAGTATATATATATATATATCAAATAAAATATTGATAACACAAAGTTAAATTGGACTGGGTCATAAAAATTATATGCACTCTAAAATATCAAGTAGGTCAAATATAAATGAATAGTTAAGACATCTGATGATTCTCATCTGATATGATTATTATATCTATCTATATTCTATAAGACTATAAATTATAGATTTTATACTCACATATGATCTGATAGACTAATGATATGCATGATCTGATAGACTAATGATATGCAATTGCCATATCATGTAGTTCTATACATCATCTGATATACAAATGCACTCTATGAACATTTTCTTCATCCATAGTTTCATACTCCATACTTAATGCCTCAATGGCCACAGCCCACAGACAGGTAGTGTCTATCTATACTAGTAATACATATGATTTGATATGCAACAATAATTTCAAAAAGTGTAAAGCAATTAAGCAACCAACTCTTGCCATGTCTTTAATAATGCACCTTGCAATATTAATGAGTTTTTCATCTTTAGTACATACATCAAGAATGGCAAAAATGTGATATTTCTTTTTGGAGTTCCGTGATGCTTTTTTATGTTTTATATACACAGTCATAATATATATATATATAGTAGACTTATGGCCTTAAATAAAAATAATCATAAAGTGACAACTTAGAGTTCATTACTTACCAACATCCAGAAGTATATATCAATATATGTAGACTTATGACATTAAATAAAAATAATCATAAAGTGACAACTTAGAGTTCATTACTTACCAACATCCAGAAGTAACAACTCTTCACCAAGCTCCTCTATAGCCGATTCCACAACATCATCAACTTTTGAATCCCCTACAAAATTTATTTGTAAAGTAAGTAATGAGATCACTACAAGAAAAATGAGCAATTTCCACTAATGGCTTTTAGTTTTTGCCACTGTTTTATCAGTGACAGTGACAAACAAACCACAACTTTTACCATGGCTAATAAGGATTATTAGTGGCCAAAACTTCGAGATATTTTTCTCCCTTAATTTTCAATTTTCCCGCTTTGTATTTGAAGTTCCCTCATTGTTCTTAAAACTATGAGCAAAACAAAAATTTCACTATTTCAGATATTTCTCTCTCTTTCACACCTGATTTTGAGACCTCAGATGTGGAGAAGTTCTCAAATGTTTCAAATTAAACTCGTAAATCGTAAATCATCACCCAATTGTATATCCTTGTTGGGTCTGATTTAGCCGTAATTGGTAAATTTCAAATATTTGAATGACGGTATTTGGGGATTAATTTGTAGCTCAAAAGCTCTTACCGTTTTCATAATCTTGATTATTGTTTATTTTGTCTGTGTAGATACTAGTACTTATAAGGAAGGATTGCCACGATGTTAATACCATAACAAAGTTATGATTCAACTATGTTTACTGTGTTTAGAGCAACTGAAAGAGAGATACAAGAAAGGGTTGTTTTGTTTATGGAGAAATTGCACGTTATTATGATATCAATGAAATTCTCATGGAGGAAGAGGTCAGTATATGATTCTCTTCTTACTATTTGCTTGTGTTTCCCCCAATTTCCCATTCATAACGAGATATATATTTACATCTCCATAGATTTGAAAACAGGAATCCCTCGTGTGCGATTATTGTAGATTGTTATTGTTAAACCCAGAATTTTTATCATTTTTTTTTGTTGTGTCGTTATAATTTTTAAGTTATATCTTTTTAACTAATAGCCATGATTGATTTTAATGTATGGTTGCAGAACATAACGTCTACTTTTAAAGTGAGGGAAAGTGAAGTTGTAGTTCTCGACCCATGTGCAGAAACAAGCACTGTAAGACATTAAGTTTGAAGTTGAACTTGAGGAGAATATATTGAGTGCATCTTAAATGGGGTTTTTTCTTTTGGTGTTTATTTCTCAGGTTGAACAAGGTGCTAAAGTAAAGTTGACTTTTTGGCTGGCTCAGTATCTACGCTCGAAAGAAGTAGTAACAATTGATATGCCTCCGTATTTCGATAAAAAGTAAAACATTCAATATGTTGCTTTAAATACTTTCAAATGCATATATTTTCCTAGACTGCCACTGATTTCACATATGGATCTTCCTTGGTTGTTCCTCTCTTTTTTCTTTTCTTTTTTGAGCAAACATGGTTGCCCCTAATATTTAGTCATGTAGAGGTTTCTTTAGCAATGTAACTATCTACTATAGTAATAGATTATGGAACCAGCTAACCCTAAGCCATGAAATTATTTTAGGCATTATTCTGATTATTTACTTTGTATTCTGGAGATTCTATTGTGGATCTCCAAATTTATATACCCCACCCCACAACTACCATGAGTAATATTGGTACTTAGCCCACAGTGTCCCTTATACATAAAAATGTACAATTTATTTTAGATATTTTGTTTTTGACCCCTGCTATATGATCTAAGTTAGATTTCTGCTGCCGAAGGTTTAAACTTTATTTTTTTCACCTCTTATGACATTTTTAACTGAAAATATTGGATTTAAGTCCAATTTAAAAAATACGGCGGTTTCAAAAGTCTAAATGTCAATTAAGTTGACTAACGAATGTGAGGGGCATAAGTTGCAAGTTAGAAACGTTTAGGATGGAAGTCAAATTCGATCCTTTGATGGGGTGAAATGAAGTGATCACGGCAAGCTCGAGGATTGTATTTAAACGTACCCTCTTACCTGTACATTCTGGACAAGTCTCACTGAAGAATCTACTACTCCAATATTTAACACAATTACAGGATCTTTTATCCAATTTATAGTATATACAAAATGGGGATATCTTTATCCACTGAATCTTCCCAAAAAACTGGGTACTCTTTAATGGCTTATTTCTCATATGATTGTAATTTTTCCATTGTCAGAACAAGGAAGGAAGTACAACCTAATGTTACATGCGTGGATTTGAGGAGTTGCTGCCATACTTTTATGAGTTGGGATGTTAGATTGTGCCAATGTAAGTTTCTCTCTACTTTACAGCCTCTTATATATTGCGTAATACACCTAAGTTCCTTCCTCGCAATAATCTTGCCTTTGGGATATCTGTCAAACCTAGAGTAAGAGAATTAAATAACAACATAGTTTGATATGGAAGAGCTAAAATACAGTTTATTTCCTTCAAATAATAATGTGAAATATAGTAAATTAATGTTATTTTCCCACCATAGAAGTGTAAGTAAAAGTTTTAAGTACGCCAAGGTAAGTATCCTACAAGTCATATACTGATTTGTTATATCGTGATAGGAAGAAGTCCCATTTGCTGCCAATTCCAAAACCTGATTTAGCTAGTTTTCCACACATCACAGATTTTCCATGCTTCGTCTAAAACCTTCCCTTCCACGAGTTCAGATCATCTTTTTAGGTTGCAAACCTTGATCTTGTAAGACTTGGAAGTTTCTGTCTTTTCCAAATGTAGAAATAAATGATAGGCTGCAAGGTCTGCTTAGTTTTCACTCTTGTATGATTAGAGTGATGTTGTTCTTTTCATGTATGTGAATCACTTTCCTGAAGGGGTTCTGATATTCACTCAGGTGAAGAATGTTGGGGTTTATTATAATTTTTCAAGGAATTTTAGTGACCATATGTCAAGTTTTCCTTTATGTTCTTTTTCTCTTACATCCTACTCGTTATTCTAGCTAGTAGGATGTTGTTTATTTTAAGTTGTACCCATGTATTTATTAAAATTTTGATGTTTGTTATGCAAGCTCTCTTGATTGTCCATTCATCATTTTTTCTGAAGTCTTGGTCAAGTTTTCCCGTTGTTTTCTTTTTCCCTAATATCGAACATATCTCTAAATGTCATGTAAGCTCTCTTGTTTGTCCATTTGTCCTCTCGGTTATGTGTTTTTTGGCATGGGAGGACATACATTAATTCGTTTATCCATCCGATTGTATATTTAGCTTGGTGCGTTGCATTTTTGGTGCTTTGGTATTCACATGGGAGCATCTTGTCCTCTTTAAAGCAGAGGCTCTTTTTCTAGTGGTTTTGTTGGTGGCTTTGGAAGAATCGGTGGTTTGTCTAAAGAAAAGAGTCAGAGCTATCTTGCTTTAGCTTCATTTTGTTACTTTTTCCTAACCGAAGCTAGGATCTTTTAAACCTTGAGTAGAAGATGCGTTATTTTTCTTCTACACAAAAGGCACCCACAGGAGTTTTCGAGTCAGCACCCACTGGAGTAAAGGTTGTAGGATGAGCCAGTGTGGTCTGTCTTTCGTCCTGTCTATCAGCAACGGCTAGGGGTTAGTTAGATTTCAGTAGAGCAGTGGGCTTTCGAGCTTTTCCAAATTATCACCTTTATCAGGAAGCCAGCTAACGTTGTTTAGGATCCTTTCTTACTGCAGAAAAGAAAAAAAGAGGTGGGAGTTAGTAGTTTATAAATAAGGTGGTTTTAAAAAGGGGGGATCCTATTTAAAAAACAAGGGGGTGAGCCGAGGATCCTAGGCTCTTGTTAGGTAGCTTAAAAGCGTAATTTAAAAAGATCCTAAACTACAGAGTTTTGGCTTCTGAGCTAGGAAGCCAGAGGTTTTATAGAGAGGCATATAAAACAAAAGGTAGTTAGAGGCGGAAAGGTAGTTTAGGAGTCAAAGAAAAAAAAAAGGTAGAAGGATCCTAACTTTGGAGGAGCCATAGGCGAGTCAGAAGCCTTTCAAGTATTAAAGAAATGAGGTTTTATGTAGTTAGAGAGCTTTTTAAAGATGGAGGTTTAAAGAAGATAGAGTTGCTAAAGCTAGGGTAGGGTTGCCAAACTAGCATACGGTGAAGCCAATAGTAAGCGGTTAAGAAGCTAGTACCTTCTAAACTACTATTGTCTAGTGCCGGTGCGTCTTCTAACTGCTGCTGTCTTTTAAACTACTGCTATAGATATAGACCTTAGAGTTGAGTGTAGTTTAGAAGGATCCTAATCATTGATGATGGCTAGAATCCGAAGCCAGGAACGGTAGTTTAGGGGATAGCACTATGGAAAAGAACCGGCAAGCATAGTATCTTTTAAAGCCGTTAAGGATCCTACAAAGAGAACTGGCACTTGCGTACGGGGAAAAGAGTTGAGGTAGCCAGAAAATTGGCGGAGTTTCTTTTAAAGAGAAGCTATTAGCTACACAAGTGGAATGAGGCTACGTTTTTGCTAGAAGGATCCTAGTTTTGTGCCCACCTGATGGTTGCTGCTTTAAAAAGAAAAGGAAGATGCATAAGTAAAGGAGTTGGAGGTATTTTAAAAACTAGTCAGTTAGCGCAATAGTTTAAGGGAGGAGGTATTTTAAAAAACTATTGGTAAGCGGACCGGAGGGAGGTATCGCCTAAAAAAAGAGTAAGCTAAGGACTAGAGCTAGATAGAGTGAGGGGATACTGGATAGTAGTTGCAGCGATAGCAACTAGCAACAAGGATCCCAGTAGCCTTTCAAGTAGTTCACAGGCAACAAGAAGGGTTCAGCAGCAAAGGGAGAAAGGGATATAGAGAAGTAAGCCACCTCAAAACTATTATAGCATTTCCTTCATTGTTTGCTCCATATTCTAGTGAAGTAACCATCAGGCAGCTCCAAAAAAAGGAGAAGCAGTAGTTAAATAGTTTGGAGCTCATAATCTTTGGATAGTGCGATCTAGGATCCTTGAGAAAAAAAAAATCCAGCTTACCTCCTAAACTACAACTACTTAAAGAATTAAAGAAGCAACTTTCATTAGCTCAGCTTCTTTCACTTGCTACGCTATTAACCTACCCCATCTTTTACTCGCCTTAGCCTCCAAAACTACTCCTGCCGCATTAGCCACTTTCCTTTAGCGAAACTTGCAGGCCTCTCTCTTTTTAAACTTGCGTACGGCATAAGGGTTCCGAGTTGCTTTTGCTTTTCTTTCATAGGTTCGAATCAACGTACGCAACTTTTGCCATTCTAAGGTCGACTCCCCTTTTACCTGGTGGTTATTGCTAAAGCTACTAATAAAAATATAATGACTTTTGCCGTACAAAAGAAAAGCCAGCACTGAAAACCATCACACCAACACTAAAGAAAAGGCCAGCACTAGAAAGAAGAACAAAGAACCCAGCGCTTGTGTAGTTTAGAATGCGCACCAGCACTAGAAAGCAACTCAAAAGCCAGGATCTTTGATTCACACCTAACTCTTTTAAAAGTTAAAGAATCCTCCTAAACTACTTTAAAAACTACTCTTGCCTTTATTTAACTCCTTAGTAGCCTTTAGGCAACTTTAACCCTTTTTTAACTCCAAGGATCCTTGTTAAAAAATAGCTCTAAACGGCTCTAAACTACTGAACCTATTTTTGCTTCCTTGACTCTTAACTTATCGCTATAGAGAAAAGAGATGTCCATCACATATATAAGAAAGCGTGTATTTTAGGACGCTCTTGGCCTTTTCCTTTTAGCGTAGAGAAGAAATGAAGCCAACAAAGGAAAATGCCTTCTTACCCTGGAGCGGCCTACCTCTTTTGACTCTAGCAGAGGAAGTTGTAAAAACTTGCGCATAGTTGAAAAGAAGCAAGTCTCAAGGATAGATGCCCACCTTACCTCTATATTGTACCTCTATAGGTAAAAACGGGCAGGTCAGTGAAGCTATAGGCTCTTTTCAAGTTAACGGGGATATATGTTCACCTGGCCTCTAGTACGTAGGGCAGGTAAGTGAAGCTATAGGTAGCTTTTTTGTAGATTAAAAGGATCTTATTTTCTTCTGTGATAGGATCCTTGAGCCAGAATAGCGTAGATAAAGAAAAGTTGCTAGAGCTACCTTTCAAATAGCAACAAGTAGCTCTGTTCCTAGAGGATCCTAAACTAGTTTTCCATCATCAAAGAAAAGTGCTAAAAGTAGTTTAGGAGCAAACACCAGATAATTTAAAGAGAAAAGATAAGAATGTTAATAGTGGTGCTGGTTGAGCTTGTGCAAGCCAAAAAGAAAAGAGTTAGACTTGCGTACGTTAAAAAGAGCAGGAATGAAAAACGCCAACTAGCTACTATTTTTTAAGAAATAGGCGCCATCCAGACCTGAAACTCTACTTTTACCGGTGGCTTGTCTTCAGTTAGCTCTAGCCAAGGATCTTAGTTACTTTTTTTTAGCTAATATGCTATTGGCATCACATAGTATGTTTTGGAATTTTGACTGAGAAAATGGAGGTAAATAGGACTACTTCATTCAAGTCTTCAAGTCTTTCTTTTATGCGGTTGTGTCTCTCGTTAATACCACTTGTTTAGCAATAAAGACTTTTCTCTTCTTTTTGGGTCGTCTATCTTCACTACCCTCTTACTAATACACTACGGAGAAGACTTCATCTCTTAAAAATCAGAACTTGTTCAAATCAGGCTAAATTAACATGGATCATGTCAGGAGAAACTCATGTTTTTCTCTGCTAAATGTTCTCTTCATCATCTTCTTCTTCTTCTCTTACAAGATCACCCATGTTGTTATTGCAGCTGATACCATCTCTTCAGGCCAATCTCTTATTGGAAGCCAGACTCTAGTTTCTAAAGATAGAAACTTTGAACTTGGTTTCTTCACACCTGGTAAGTCCCTCAACTACTATATAGGCATCTGGTTCAAAAAAATCTCAGTTCAAGATAAAACATATGTTTGGGTTGCAAACAGAGATACCCCTTTGAAGGATTCATCTTCTTCTGCTCATAAACTATTAGAAGATGGTAATCTAGTTGTACTTGATAAGGCAAAAACCCAAGTTTCGTCAACTAATTTAACATCAAACTCAAAATGGTTGATTTCATCTCAACTAGTCCTTGGGGATGATGAAAATCTTGTTTTAAGGAATGGGTTGAATGAATCTAATGTGATTTGGCAGAGTTTCGAACACCCCGCAGATACATGGTTACCGGGCGGGAAGCTTAGATTTGATAAAAAGACTAATAAGTCACAGTTACTTCATGGAGAAACTCAGAAGATCATGCCAATGGGATCTTCTCTTTATCGATTGATCAAGATGGAACAAGTCAGTATTACATAAGGAGGAATGGGATGGTAACGCCTTATTGGTCTAGTGGGGTTTGGGATACGAAGGCACAAATATTTTCCTTAGTTCCTGAGATGAGGTAAACTTTTTAAACAATTTCAACTATGTTGATAACAAAGATGATAAATATTTCATTTATGACGTGTACAATAAGCCTATTATGTCTAGATCTGTGATGGCTTTATCCGGGCAAGTCATGCAAATTTCATGGTTACAGGAAACCCAACAGTGGAATATGTTTTGGATTCAACCGAGGCAGCAATATAATCTCAAGTATACTAGTCCTGGTGGATGGAATGGTGAGACATATTAGAATCTTTTGCAGCATTGTAATCGCAAGTATATCTTAGAAGTAAGTATAAAGGAATAATTTAAACTTTACATAAAAGCAAGAAAAGAGTAAGTTAAATTTACTCCAGAAAACTAACATGTCACAGAATCTGATGTCTCGTGTGTTCAATTTAGATCTCGACATGCTTGAAGAAGGTAATGGAGGAATGTCAACAGAAGAATACCGCTCTCACTTCAGCATTTGGGCGATATTTAAGGTACTGGGCAATGCGACACAGTCTCCTACCAAATTTATGCTTTTTGCTGTAGTTATATTTTGAATTTCTGATTACATTATTGGCAGTCTCCATTAATTCTTGGGTGTGATGTACGATCCATGGACAAAGATACATTCATGTTGTTAAGCAATAAAAAGATCATTGTTGTTAATCAAGGTATAAACTTTATGAAATACGTAGTAGTTTCTTTTTTCCTTAAGGGAGCAGTACCTGGTTGTTTCAAGATAGATATGTTTATTAAGATAACTTGATGAAACAGATAAGCTTGGTATTCAAGGGAAGAAGGTCAAGAAGACTGGAGATCTAGAGGTAAAAGAACATATGCTATTTTTTTATATATCTCAAATGAGTTTCATCGTTATCTGGATTAATTCATGGCAGGATTGAGCCGGTCCTTTAAGTGGCAATAGAGTGGCCTTGATACTGTGGAATAAAGGATCCCCTAAGGCATCTATTAGTACAAAATTCCGCGATCTTGGCCTTTAAGTGGCAACAGAGGTATTTCTAAAAGCTGGACCTTTATTCGTTTCGTTATTTCGACTTATTCCTGCTGGGTTTCTGCTTATTGCATTTGCTGCTTACAGGGGAAGAAGGTTTCCTTCTGGTTATATGGCATGGTTTTCCATCGCTCTCTTCAGATTGGTGAATGTTGCCTTCTTTCAGGTAAATACTACTACTACTACTAATTTGATTCGATTCTGCCTACTTTAAATATTGTTTAAACCTCACAGGGGTTTCTTGCGAAAGGATTGTTGAGGACATCTACAGGTTTGGGCAGTGTACGCTTCATAACTTTTGTTGCCCTTTAGCATTTACATTGTATATATATATACATAACTTATAAAGGAGAATATTTGCATTACATTCATCTGAAAATCTAAATCAAACATTTTATGGTGAATGCAGGTGATAATTGACTCACAACCTTTGACAGTAACTATTCTTGCAGCTCTTTTATGGTATAGGCAGGCATAACCCAACTTTGTTCAAGTCTATTATATTTAATTATGAGCATACTAGATAATGTTTACTGTATCTAAGAATTTATTAGATATCCATGTTCTGCTTATTAGCTATCCATGTTGTGTTTATTCTAAGAACTACTTTTGCTTAGTTCTGACTCTTATTTTTGCATCTGTCAACTTGTAGATTCTATGAGTGGAACATTTTCCATCTTTTGGAGAAGCCACAAAAGAGACTGGGAACATTTTCCATCCTACAGCTGTTGGCACTTCATGTTTGAACCTTCTCCGCTACACATTTTTTTATTATGCTCTTTTTTGTTTTACTTCTACAGTCTTAAGTTTATTTCGTGTATTAATAAAAACATGCTTATAATTTTTTTGTATATTTTTGAAATAATTGTGTATCAAGTTTACTTTTGCAGCCTTTTCTGTATATTTTTGAAATAATTTTTTTTTTTTTAAATAATTTTATAATTATTATTTATTATATATTTTTACCACAAAATTTGTAGTGGGGAAAGCAGACTTTTGCCACGGATTCTGTAGTGGTAAAAGTAGACTTTTGCTATGGAATTTGTAGGGAAAGTAGGATTTTTCCACGGATTTTGTAGTGGCGAAAGCAGGCTTTTGCTACGGATGTTGTAGTGGTTAAAGTAGACTTTTGCCATGGATTTTTCAGTGGCAAAAAATAACTTTTTGCCACGGTAAAAATCGTGCCAAAGCTTTAGCCACCCCATCTGCGCCCATGACCCTAGCCACGGTAAAAACAGTGGCAAAAACCCTTTTGCCACAAATATTTTGGTGGCAAATACCCTTTATTCTTGTAGTGGACCACTCTTAAATAAACAACGATTATTAAAATGCAACAAAAGTATACATAAAATCAATGTAAAATGAGATTGCCTCTCTTTCTCTCTGATATAACCAATCACGGGTACAAACTAGAGCCTCGACACATGCAGGTTTTAAAGCACTACGGAATGGATCTATAACACTTCCATCAATGCTAAAAGCAGACTCAGAAGTTACAGTGGATATTGGGATGACCAATACACACGAGCCATCAAAGCAGGCTCGGGATATCTAAATTGGTACGACTTCCAAAAAGAAAGTATATTAAAATCCCCGCTTAAACTAAACTTAGGCTCCTCCATTTATTGTTGTAGTTGAGACTTCATCGGGGCATGCTCACTCTCGTCAAACATCTCAAATGCCTAAAATGATATAAACTTAGCAATATCAAGTATCTACTAATTCATGGCAAATATATCAACTTAGCAAACATATCATTACTTACAAAGTATAAAGTATAGACTAAATAGTACAAAGAGTCAGAGACATGCTATTACAAACTACAGTCTACAGAGGCATGTTATATACATACAAAATCACATATTACAATCTACAGTACACTACAGAGGCAGATACAACAGTCATACAGTCTACAAATACAAACTAAAGTATTAAAAGCAAATAGTACAGGGCAAGTTATACAGTCATACATACAAACTAAAGTATTAAAACTTAAAAGCAAATGGTACAAAGTACAGACTCACAGATTACAGTACATACATACATAATACAGTACAGACATTCAGACAAGACAACAAAGTACAGAGGCATGCTATATAGTCATACAAAATCACAGATTATAGACTACAAAAGTACAAAGGCATATACATCATACATTCATACAAATTACAGACTATAGATTAGATAGAATCATAGAGGCATACTATATTGTTATTAGCCTATTACAGACTGTAATCATACAAAATCATAGATTACAGACTACAGAGGCATGCAACATGTTATACATGCAGTCATACAGAATCACATATTACACTTACAGACTAGTAGACTACAATCACTACACTACAGACTACAGTACAGAGGCATGATAGTTATATAGTCATACAAAATCACAGATTACAGACTAATAGACTACAAAGGCATGTTGTTGTTAATGCAATATAGTCATACAGATTACTGAAACACAAATTATACAGACTATAGAGGCATGCTATACAGTCAATCAGTCATACAAAATCACAAATTACAGACTATAGAATATAGTCATATAGATTAGAGGCATGATATTTAGGGCTCATAATCACAATTACAGACTAGTGATGCTATGCAGTCATACTCATACAGAATCACAAATTACAGACTAAAGTATTAAAGCAAATGGTACAGTGTCTACAAACTACATAGGCATGCTATTACAGACTACAAACAGAGGCATGCTATTACAGAGTTACAATCATACAGATTACAGACTAAAGTATTAAATTTAAAAGCAAATGGTATAATAATACTTGCATAACTTCCATGTCCAGATTTGACTTTATGGAACTAGAACTTGAATTAGGAGTTGGCTTGGAACTAGGAGTTTCCTTGCAATACAAAGCTACATAGATGTTAAAAAGTTGATTCAACTTCTCCTTAAAGTCTCTAAACTCCTAATTTTCCAACCCATAGATCTCATTGTAAGCAAACCTACAAAAGCAAGTTTGTACCTAGGATCTAAGACGCAAGCTACAACAAATATAAGGTTATGCTTTGACCAATATTTCTCAAACTTAGTCTTCATTTGTGATGCCATGAATTTCATAAACTCATCCCTACCCTTCATAACCTTTGAAATATGATGCTGAACCGAATAGACTTGAGGAAAATATAAATTTGAAGTGGGGTACTTTGTCCCAGAGAAAAGACATGTCACATTAAAAAATAACTTCAAAAACTCGTATATCTTCCCAACTCTATCCCATTCATCCTCGAAAGGGCAACACTTGTAGTTATAATCACTCAACTCCAAATGAGTAAAAACCTTTCGGTAGAAAAGAGCCCTATCAAACATCATATAAGTGGAGTTCCAACGAGTTGGAATATCTTGCATCAAACCCTTGTTAAGCAGTAATGACGCTTGCTTAACACAATCACAAAAAAATTACTTCTTACGTTGAGAACCCCTAAAATACCTCACACTCTTCCGAACTTTACCAACCGACACATCTATCTCCTTCAAACCCTCTTGCACAATCAAATTTATCACATGAGCACAACACCTTGCATGAAAAAACTCTCTATCAAATAACAAAGAATTACTCAACTTTAACTTACTCTTAAGCATCCCAACAAAGACATCATTAGACGAAGCATTATCTAACGTAATAGAAAAGAGTTTATTCTCAATCGCAAAGTAAAGTGTAGATTTTCTCACATATGATCAATCCGGTGTGAGATGGCATATAAGAAAAACTAAGAATCTTCTTCTCTAAAGTCCAATTAGAATTTACAAAATGTGTTGTAATTGAAATAAATCCATCCATTGTAATAGAACTCCATAAATTAGATGTTAGACTAATTCTTCCCACTGCCCCACACAACACATTCATAACCCCTTTTTTTTTCTCCCTTTCATAAATCTTGATGGCATCCGCCCTAGATGTATTTCTAGACACTAGCTTCAATTCCCTATTAGTAAATGCTACATAAGTAAATAAAGGCATCACGAATCCTCTCATACTCCACAAACTTGAAAGGGAGTTGATGCCTGATTATTGCTAGATTCAGCATCTCACGAAAAACAATAGGGTTAAACTTTGTCTCCCTCAAAGACATGGAAGACTCGGATTGAGATAAACGCATTTGTCCCAAATCACGTGTCGTAGTCTTCTCAAATGTTTTGAGATGGCGATAAAGATTATCGGTCTCATGTAAACTAGCAGACAAATAAATAGCACTACATTTTTTACACTTAACCATTTCTTTCTTATTCTCACCAACAAAGATTTCAAAAAAAGGCCAAACATGATAAGTTAATTTTTGCTTACGATTACAGGGTTTTCTAGCAAGTGTGCCAAGACTTTCATCTCCAGCCTCCGACAATGGGCCATCAATCCCCTCCATCTCCATGTCATCTCCATCAAGATCAATGTTGATGTCATTATCATTATCTAACTCAACAATTGGATCCATTTAGAAAAAAAAAATCATATTCAAAATCATGTCAATTTAAGAACATGGTAGATTAACAATTAACATTAAATCAATTATCGAATATGACAAACAAAATAAATAACTCATCACGTAAAAATTAACTTCTAATTTATTAGTAAATGTTGAGGCAAACATTATTACTAATAACTTCCAAGTCTAATGAAAAACAATGAAAAATACAAATATAACATTTACTCACTTAGCTAAGAGTAATGCAATTACAATTAGAAGTGTTGCCCAAATAAACAAAGCGCATACAAGATTACATCCAATAAAAGCATAGGTGAGATAGTTGTCCATAATCCTATGTCTCATAATCTTAACTTGTTTATATTCATCAATTTGTTCTCGCCCTTGCCCTGAGTCTCCTGCCCCAAGGCCCCCAACAAGAACATCCTCCCATATAAATGACTTGCATTAGTTTTTGAATAGGGGACAACGATAAAAATAACGACCATTGTTCTTCTTAGTGTTAGCCCTATAACGCTTCATGTATCCAGCCCCACAAGTGCAAGGAGGTCCAACTTGTGCCATTTTTGCTAGAAGCCTAAAAATAACTAAATTAACAAATGCATCAACAAATGCACGTGCTGCTCTTTTGTTGAAGCCTAATATTTTGGCATTCACAATTGCACATATTCTTTTTTATAAAAGTTACATTTTTTGGGCATTGAAAACTGTATTTTCTTTGTTAAAGAAAACCTCATTGCAGCTTCCATAAAAAGAGTATCACACACAATTGATAATGCATAAAAGACTGAAGCGTCAACATCAAGCATGCAACATTACAACTGCTACCCAGTGCCCACTACCCACAGGCTTATAACTACAAGTTACATTACAATTTCACATACAAGAATAAACACAACAAAAATTCATTAAAAATAATCTAAGATTATGAAGAAAAGTTGGTGATCATACAAGGCTAATAAGAGATATCATAATTAAGTCTAATAAAAAAAATGGGACTTTAGAGAGAGTGTAAAATCAGTCTAATACTCTAATAACTCTAATAAGAAACATCATAATCAAGAATTCGTTAAGATATCATGCAAGAACAAGATATCGTACAAGATTACTCTAATCAGAGAAAGAGTAAAATCAGTCTAATGACTCTAAAGAGTAAAATCAATCTAATGATTGTACTTGAGAATTTGAAAATCAGTAAAATCAAAACTTCTCAAGTCTCAAGTCTCAACACAGTAAAAATGTAAAATCAGAGATATCATAATATCATATCATATCATACAAAAGAGTAAAAATATAAAAGAACAAAAGAGTAAGTGCCTGAGACTTGAATCAAGATGAAAGAGCAACAATATATCATATCATACAAAAGAGCAAAAGATAGAGAGATTACTTGAAAATTTGTTGACTGTACTTGAAAAGTTGAGACTTGAATCACTTGATTGAGAGTTGAGAGTCTTGAGACTTGATAGAGAGATATCATACAAAGAGTAAGTAACCTGTTGAGAAAGAGTAACAATTATTTTTATGAAAAGTAAAGCTAGTAAGACTGTAAGAGTAAGCTACAATTCGACCTTAAAGTTAAGGCAGAGAGACTGAGAGAGAGTAACCTTGTATGTTGAGTTGTTCAAACTTGAGTAGTTCCCCAAATTGATGAACTCCAAAGTCCAAAACTCCAAATCGAGAGTGAAATTGATGAACTTGTCAACTTGAGTTGAGACTCAGACTCCAAACCGAAATTGATGAAATTGACTCAGACTCAGACTCATCAATGATCAATCGAGAGTGAAATTGATGAAATTGATAGCTACTGAAGTGATCTCTCCATAGTCCAAAGACTTCAAACCGAACAAACGATGATCATGATGATGAAATTGATAACTACCGAAGTGATTTCTCCTGAGTCACCATAATTACATAACGACGGTGAGAGGTCTTGAGAGAGAGAGAGTGAAGTGAAGTTGTTGAGGAGGAAATGAGAATGAGGGTTTACTTACATTTAGGTTAACTATGGAAAAAGACCAAAACCTAAACTAAATTACATAAGAGTAAACGGGTTAGCGGGTCCCTCGTGGGTCAAAATTTGAAATACTAGTCTGACCTGCTTTGTAAACGTGTCTAGTCGTGTCAACCCGTGTACGACCCAAACCCGCCAACGGTGAACCCAAACCTAGGTCGGTTCGGGTCGTGTTCCTGTTCGGGTTGGATTGACAGTCGATTCATATCTCTATTGGGAACCCTAAATATTGTTTGCTCGTACCAACTCTCTCACCCCCAAAACCTCTGTTTGAGAGAGAGAGATGTCGTCGAGACCAGAGTTTCAAGCCCCACCTGAGATATTTTACAACGAAACCGAAGCTCGCAAGTACACTTCATCTTCTCGCATAGTTGAGATTCAAGTATTTGTTTTTCTCCCACAAAAACAGTCATACCCTTTGTTTAATTGCTTAATTAGGTGTAGAATTCACTTTAATTTGGTT
This sequence comes from Kingdonia uniflora, assembly GCA_014058105.1. Classification (NCBI taxonomy): domain Eukaryota; kingdom Viridiplantae; phylum Streptophyta; class Magnoliopsida; order Ranunculales; family Circaeasteraceae; genus Kingdonia; species Kingdonia uniflora. The sequence continues at coordinate 943,281 of JACGCM010002073.1, forward strand.
GTAATTGGGTTCTAATGGGTATATGCTTGTGTGTTTGAATCAAAAGTCGAAACTTTCGGAGAGAGCACTTGAGCTTCTTGACTTGCCTAATGACGGGGTTCCTCGGCTTCTGCTCGATATAGGTGAATTACATGTTGCTGTTTTTTTGGAATTTGGTTATTATGGGGTGTGATTATTATTTAAGATAACTATTGAAATGTATATAAAGTTGCAAGTTGGAACGTGGTTTGTAATGGGGTTCGATTTGATACGGGGTCGGAGTTATTTTGTGGTTTTGTTAATTGAAATGACTAATTTTGTGTATCTTATCAATGTGCACACCTTGTAAAGTGAAGGAATGATGATCCTAGTTTCGAAAGTTAACTTGGAATTATCGATTTTGTATGTGTAGGTTGTGGATCAGGACTTAGTGGGGAGACGCTATCGGAGAATGGGCAACAATGGATCGGCTTAGATATTTCAGATTCAATGCTTGGTATGTTAAGTAACTCCTTTTTTAAACTGAAAGTATATATGTAGTTTCTTATTAGTTCATAGCTTGATTATTTTCTTATTGGTTTCATTGTAGATGTTGCATTGGAGCGGGAAGTAGAGGGAGATCTCTTACTTAGTGATATGGGTCAGGTAACCTTTTTAGTTGGTTTAATTTTGTACTATTTCATACTTATTTGTATTGCGAAAGAAGAAATCATTGTATCAACACCCACTCACCAATTTTATGAAAGTCGCCTTATTATATTTAGCTTTCCATTCTTCTATAAGTTATCCACCATTCTATGAAATACAAGCAAAGGTCTATAGGAGAGTTCTATGAAGATTTATGATTGTTTTGTTGATATGTTTCAGGGCTTAGGTTTTCGGGATGGAGTGATTGATGGTGCCATTAGTATATCCGCAGTTCAGGTTAGTCCTCTTTTCTTGCATTTTATTGAATCTTACTTGCTTTCATTTATAATAAAATGAACCTGTCACTTGCATAAGCTGTTTGTTACGAAAGTTTCTTCCAGTGCTATGTTTAATTTCTTGTATGTTCATAATTAGTTCTGTGCTGCAATGAAGCATCAATGAGTTGTTAAGCCATAGTTACTCTTTAAGATGCTTCTTTCACTTTAGAGATCTACTCGTTCTCATACACGGGGGTTCCATCCTGATAAAATGGCGCGGCAAACATTAGAAAAGTAGGATAAATCTTTGATAACTGAAAATTTCAAGATATCTTAGAGAGAATTGTAGGAGTAGTTCCTTTGAGGTGTGGACTAGTGCTAGTCCACAAAAAGCACCAAAGTTCAAAATATTGAACAAGAATCTTGAGTTTCTTGAGGACTTATGGAAAATAATGAAAAATATTAGGTCCGCAAAAAAATGAAGAAAAAACTATTACATTAACAGACAATCCTCTGCCTAACTACCATGTCTTCAAATCTCATCCTTCTCATAAAAAGAAAAGCTATGCCTAGAGTGTCATATTGCGTAAATACAAAGAACATGGAGTCCCTGGATATTTCCTTCTCAATATAAAAGGCGTGATGTGGAACAGGGCTGGATTTACCAATATTGTATATGCTTGTCTCGTGGCCCATCCAACGAGAGTGAAAAGTGAATGGGATGATATTCTTACTGTGTTAGATTTTCATTGCTAAAATGGATAATATACAAGATGTAGTAAAAACATGGACAAATACGACGTTTTCCATACTTAAAACTGTAGGTACAAACCGAAAAGGATGACATACAGGAGGTAGAAAAAACTGGGACAAGTAGGGACTTAATTAACCATTGATACAAAGCGAGCTAGATATCGTTAGAAAAGACCTTTCCTGCACTCAGTCTAGTAAGCTCATAATCGAGGATGAGTCCCCTTTTTTTGCTCTTCGATTTCAAGTCTTTTTTAGTCTTTAAAGTTCTTCCGGCACTGTGTATATTGGCTTGAACTCAGCTGCCTAATTATCTAATTTATTAGTTGAGGATAAGTTGCTGGTATTTACAAAATTGTCTGATCTAACATCTTAAAGTATTCTGCCCTTTAGAAAGCAACATTACCCTTGTTAGTTACAAAATTGCATACTCTGCGCTCCGCTATTAGATGTCCCACAATCTTGCAATGATAAAAAAAAAGTTAGGAAGTTTGACTCAAATTTCCTGCTAAAAATCATAACCCTCACCTTCAAAAAGTACTTTGGTAGGGATTTGACACCAAAACACGCAAAAAATCCAAACTTCTGTTGATGGTATTGGAATCAACCTATGCTGTCAGGGGAGCCGTCGGGGTGCTACGGGGCGGCGCCGGGGCGCCCAAATTTGAACCAACCGCCTCGCCTTAACATTTTAGCGCCCTAGGCGCTTCAGAAAACAGGGCGTCTCTTTAAGGCATTTTTTTTTTGTTTTTTGATTTATTGAAAACTGCCAAATGATATGGCTTAGTTTATTAGCAAAATAAAATAAAAATAAGAATACCAATTGCCAAATGATCTGGCTCATACCAACAAAAAAAAATAGCCAAAAAACAAACAAAACAAACCAACTGGTTCGTCTCTCTCTCCTCAATCGCTGGTTCGTCTCTCTCTCCTCAATCTTCATTGTTTCAATCACTCTCTCCTCTCTGAGCTAAGCTGAGCTGCACTCTCGTCTGCCACTCTCGTCTGCCACTCTCGTCTGCCTGCCACTCTCGTCTGCCTGCCACTCTCGTCTGCCAACTGGTTCAGATTTCATCAACTCCTGAGCTCCACTCTCGTCTGCTACTGCTACATCTGCCAACTGGTTGTCTGGTTCATCTACCACTCTCGTCTGCCAACTGGTTCGAATTTCTTCAACTCGAATTTCATAAACGGGTGTGTTGTCTCTCTCACTGTTCTCTGCCAATTGCATTACACATTACAAATGTACAAATTTACACATATTACACATATTACAAATTTACATTCTCCCGCCTAGCGCTCCGCCCCGCCTAGCGCCTCGCCCCGCCCTGCCAGTAACCATGCCCACTGCCTTGCGCTCCGCCCCGCCCCTGACAGCATAGGAATCAACAAGAACTGGAACTCCGAAAGCCCTCATTGTCAACAATATTTCTTCTTCCTAGAATTTTTCCTAAACCAGGGAAACGAGCCCGTATGAGTTTCGGGGCTAAAATCCATGAACCATAATGAAAACTTCATATAATGTTTGTTAATGATCCATGGAGGTATGGACTCCCTCACCAAATACATCTTCTATCCTTTTTCCCATTCGAGTAAATTTGTAATTGCCTTTAGATTCCAAATCTTGGTTGTCTCATATACATTACTTAATTTCATTAACTGCAAATCCAATCTAAAAACCAAGCAAAGTTTGGCAAACTGAATTCGATTCTTAAGAGATTGTCAGAGGACTGTAATCAAAGGGGAATCACCCCTCTTCCTTTTTCCCATTCGAGTAAATTTGTAATTGCCTTTAGATTCCAAATCTTGGTTGTCTCATATACATTACTTAATTTCATTAACTGCAAATCCAATCTAAAAACCAAGCAAAGTTTGGCAAACTGAATTCGATTCTTAAGAGATTGTCAGAGGACTGTAATCAAAGGGGAATCACCCCTCTTCCTTTTTCCCATTCGAGTAAATTTGTAATTGCCTTTAGATTCCAAATCTTGGTTGTCTCATATACATTACTTAATTTCATTAACTGCAAATCCAATCTAAAAACCAAGCAAAGTTTGCAAACTGAATTCAATTCTTAAAAGATTGACAGAGGACTGTAATCAAAGGGAATCACCCCTTTTCCCTTGCAATAGAAAAGAGATGTCGATCTTCGAAGCGGTTCTCTTCCTTGCATCATTCTCATACAAGCGAGCGATCCCCAAATTCTCATTTTCTCCATCAGTAGTCTTAATTAATTGTCAGCTATGGACTCTGATTTCACAAAAAATTGCAGAACTGAATTGAAAACCCTAGATATAAAGACGTCTACAAACATAGGCAATATTCTTCAATAAAAATAGTTATCTCCAAAGAGAGAGCCATTGCCAGCAATTTTGAAATTTAAATTTGTAGAGAGAATAACTAAATAACTGCAGCAAAGCAAATCTCCCCTTCGAACCCGTATTTTTCTTTTGCCTAGTGAAAATCAACGAGGAAGGATATGATTTTAGCATATCTTGATTTATATATTTTCTTGCATTTCATAAGGATATATTTATATTTGTAGGAGTTTGATTTGTTCTCGGTTTTTGACAAACAGTGGCTGTGCAATGCCGACAAATCCTCTCACGTGCCAAGATTGAGGCTGAAGTACGTCTTAACCACAATCTGGCTTCCACTCGTTAACACTTATATTCTTGTAACTAATGTGTCATGGTGCAACTTCTACTCAGGGCATTTTTTGGATCATTATATAGATGTCTAGCAAGGGGAGCAAAAGCAGTATTTCAAATGTACCCTGAAAGTGTGGCCCAACGTGAACTGATTTTGGGTTATGCTATGCGTGCTGGATTTTCGGGTGGTGTAGTGGTGGATTACCCCCACAGGTATGTGAAGGTTCTGTGTAGAGGGCATGAAACTTACCATCTAAAGTAGCACACATGTTGATTATTTAATAGATAAAAGAAACTGCATTTCAGCATTGTTGGCCACACCTAGACAAACACAAGAACAAGGACACACTCTCTCTACATGGATATACATCGTATATAGGAGGAGGATCCACCTTTGAGACATGACCCATATGTTGGTTGACCTACAACTTAATATGTAGGGTTAGAGGTTGCATATAACAAATCAAATCAGTGAGAATATTCTCTATCTTGAGTGGATCATCTAGACAAAATTTATTTTTATATTCACACCTGTGACCCCAATTATATGCGGTTCATGTTTAAGGTCAAAATAAACCTTAAACGTTAATTGTGTATTTTATGAGGTTATAAGTATCAATATACTACAGAATTTTGTAAGGATAGTATAATTATGGTCGAAATTTTTTTCACGGGATGGATTTGTTATGTAATCTCTAACCCTATGTACTGCGCTGTACATAAGTCAACATATAGGTCAATTCCCAGGGGTCAGCCCTATGGCTTACCATCAACCAAAGTGTTTGTGGTGTTAGGAGGTAAGTTAAATTTCTTACACTTAAAAAAACATTTTGTTTGTATCGGTTATGTATTATTTATGGCACTTTAATGGTTCAACGACCTAAGGACGATTTTCTTGACAACAGTACTAAGGCCAGGAAGGAATACCTTTTCCTCACGTGTGGTCCGCCATCCATGAGCTTGGCCCTTCCGAAAGCTGTAGTTGAAGATGGAGAGAGTTGCTCTGAGGATGAGAATGGTAGTGATGGAGATAATCAAACGGTAAACTCTCGTTCAGTTATGCTTAAGAATATTTCATTTTGTCTATATTGTAATTAAAATTGTTGTTATGGGGGTTAGTATCCCTAGAGACTTGAACATATTGACTGATGTTTTCCCATTGTACATCGTCCTCTAGATAGGACACACCAATTATATCAGATCAGATGTCTTGGGCAATGTATCAGCTATATATCCTTATGGATACTAAACAAATTGCTTGTAAGTTATTAGAGAGACTCGTGTAGTTGAAATCTTTTATTTTGATCAAAATATCTACGATGATCAAGCCCTGTAGGACTATTACGATATGTCAACGGTATGGCAAACACTGATGATTCGTTTGGTATGTAGGTTCGCATTTCGGACAGGCAACGGCCGAGCAAAAGGCAAAAAACAACCAAGAAAGGGAAAGGCAAGGGATGGATCTTAAAGAAGAAAGAACAGATGAGGAAAAAAGGGAATGCTGTCCCAAATGACACCAAATACACAGGTCGCAAACGGAAAACTCATTTTTGACCTGGGACGGGAAGATAGATTTGACTAGTTCATGTCTTGAGACGAAGCTATGCTTTTAGGTTTTCAATTAGGAAGGCTTGTTGAGCTCAGTTACTTGCATCAATTTATGTTTGAGAATTTTGAATTGCAATTTATGAAGACTTAATCCTTTTTGTTGTAAGTAATTTATTATTCACGGAGAAAGTGTTGCATATTTTGTAGAGCTCCGAGCGCATAACCAGTTTTGTTTTTACCACTAACAAAGTTTCATCTTTGAAATTAACAAACTCTGCCATTTCCCCCTTACGTTTGGCTACAATACAATTTACCAACACTAAAAGAATCCCTTGTGATCTGGATTAAGTAACATGCAACTCATTTGGATCCAGAGCTCTGGTTCAAATTGCCCCATATAGATGGAGGCCACTTCTATTGGTATGCAGGGAATAAATTTGACCATGCAAACAATTCCTCATTCTTTACAATCTCAAATGTCAGAAATACACCAAATATGTTGATACCTATAATTATTAGGCATGCCATTATTATTTTATTTTTTTCAAGTTTTTTGTTCAGGCCTTAATAACAACATTACTCAAGACTAGCAACTAGCCGATTCCAACTCCATACACTTTTTCTTCTTCAGGTACATCGATTTCTTAGGAATCGGTAACCCTGAAATTTCAATTTTCAACCCCACGGGGTTTCGAACTCACGACCTCTCCCCTGGTGGAGTTTTACTAACTTCAGTCTTCATGCTTTTGTTTAAAACAGTTTGGATGTTTGGAGCTAAGAATCGCCAATTGAGCCCCAGTTTTGATGATCTGCTGGAGATGATCTTGGTCCAGACCATATAGCTTCCACCAAGCAATGCAATAGCTCCCCCCCTCCCCCCTCCCCCCCCCCCCTTTCTCTCTCTCTCCCACAGTTTGTTACCGCTGCAACTGTTGGAGTATCTAATTACATCCCAAAGCTCACTCATGACTGGTAATTTCACTCCCAATTCTTGAAATTTTCATTGGTGTGACTGTTTGCTACAATTGGATTACTGTAAATTTTGAATTTTTTTGATTTGGGTCGATTTAATTTCATCTGTATCAGTTGTTTCGCGGAGTTTTAAGTTTTCTTTGGTTTAGTTTTTAGGGATATCTAGTTAAAGCTGATAATTGATAAGAGTGTAACTCTTTTTGTTTGATAAATTAAGAGTTTAAGAAGAACAAAATAAATTTAGTGGTATAGTCCAATGTGCGAAATTGGTGAAGCTAATAATTATACTGTTCCACCCATAATTCAAGTTCTTCTTAATGCAATGAAGTCGTGAAATAATCTATTAACATGAAGTCAGTCTTATGATCTTATCCATATCTATAGCTGTATTTGAAGTCGAAGCCTCGTTTTCATTTAAAGTGTACCCATTACCCTAACCACCCCAATGACAAAGACTGATCTACTAGTCGAAGCGGGGGTCTAGATATGGAAGAGTAATTTAAGTCCATACTCGAATGAAATTCTAAGAATGTGTTTTTTAATCCTTTTCTCATAAATCAACCTGCATTCTTGATCTTGACGGTATGAATGATACTTTCTCTTTGTAATATGATTAACATGATGCAAAGTCTTAATATTCCGCCCCCATTTTCCAACCACTTCAATTTTGGCTTTTACTATCGATTATATCATCAGTGTTGGCCAATTTTTGTCAGCCTTTAAACAGATTGTTCCTACCACTCGTTTCCTTCAGGAGTAAGTCACACTCCTTAATATCTAAAACTTTTCCAAATGAGATTTCTTATTCTGATCCACTTTCTCAAGTTCCTTCCAAGTTCTATCTAGTAACCTTTGAGGGTATCCAACTTATTCCTTAAATTATACCCTGCCTAACCTGGAAAAACGTACAGTCCCATCGCTTATTAATTGTCTCTAAAAAAATTGGATGTTCTTACCCACATATGAACAAAAGTGCTGAGTCTAGGATAAAGATTTTTCAAGAACACATGGACGGAGGAATACCTGTCCAACGGTCATTATTTTACATGCATAAAATACTTCGGAGTTTGGAAAATCAATGTTGAAATGACCATCTGTTAAAAAAATCATATTGGTAAAAGAAAAAGTTCATTTGGCATATTAATATTGCAATTAACGTGCATATTGTGAAAATAGGGTGGAATTGGTATCTATGTGTACACTTTCAGGATAGAGAATAATCCTGAAGATGCACTGTATGCAGTCCTCTAGAAACTTAACAAATTGATATTGCAATTAACGTGCATATTGTGAAAATAGGGTGGAAATGGTATCTATGTGTACACTTTCAGGATAGAGAATAATCCTGAAGATGCACTGTATGCAGTCCTCTAGAAACTTAACAAATTGATACGTGGCCTATACTTTTACAATGTCAATGAAAATCGTGAACATAATAAGGAAAGATGTCCAAATCAACACACACTTGCGATTTTGGGTGTATTCTACTCGTTAAAAAGTATTTTTAACTAATCAGTAGTTATAGTAAAGTGCTTAACATTTTAACATTTTTTGATATTGAATATTTTATAGACTGTTTATCTCCTCTCTCATGAGATTTTTGTTGTAGACTATGCACAGGAACAAGAGATGGAAATTGAGGCATTGGAAGCCATTCTTGCAGATGAATTCGAAGGTTTGTGATATATTTCTAGACTTCAATACCTTTATTAATTAAACAATTAAGAGTTTGCAATCATTCACGATTAACAGAATTTCCTATTTCCACATATTGTTTGTTTCAGAAATTAACTGCAACGACAGCGGGCTAGGCACAACGAATCGATGCTTTCAGATTACAATGTCTCCCCAGGTAAAATTTGTGTATCTACTTATGCTATTTGCTTGCAGCGTAGAGCATTGATTGCATTATGTGATGAATTCATGTTCTCTCGAATAAAACAATAATATTATGTCCCATTTTTCTATAAGAGAATCTTATAGTCAAATTTAGAATAACAACAACAACAAAAAATACTGTAGGAAGCACTCAAAAACATGCTGTGGTAGTAGCAGGAATTAGAGCAGTGTAAATAAATCTCTCAACCCTTTGCCTAGGCTGAAGCCAAAAACAAAGCACTATAAGGCTTTTGCCTAGGGTTCTTACTGGACTCTAGCATGGAGAACAATAGGGCTCCAAACCCATAAATCAGAGATGCCACGCTACCTCCTAGACGTAGAGTGGAAGATAAATCAAGAAAAAAGGAAAGAGGTAAACGTAACTTATAATAATTTTTATTTGAACCAGAATTGTGGATACAAAAGAAACTCAAACTTTGAGTACTAGATTTGTATATACTACCAAAATAAGACATGATCTAGTGAACACAAATATAATGTGGAAGATTCTAGTACTTTTTTTTTTGCAAGGTAAGTTGGGGTTAGGCAAGACCCCATGACCAAGTATATTGAGAAAAATCAACAATTACATCCTAAAGTGTGTAACACCCCTGGTATCCTCATTAAGAAATACAAATGGTTGAGAAGGAAAGGATTCAGGGGACAACACTATATCACCTAATACATTGTGATAATAAGCCACACAAATTTACGCTCCTACTTCATCATATGTTTGCACTGCCAAGAAGGGGTGACACCATCTCTAATGTACTGAACCACTGAACCATCAAAGTTGAATCAGAGGATATGGCCAGTTTAGTAATGCCCTTCTCAACTGCTAGGTCTAACAATTATTTTCATCTCATGAATGATAATAGTTTGAGGGTTCTCTTTCCCAGCATAGGCAACCATACAGTTCCCTTCATGGTCTCTCAAGAGACCCTCTCCCCCGCTGCGATTCCGGTGGGTTCCTTTAACCAAGCCACTTAAAAGCCGAGTCCTTCTTGAGGGAGGAGACCATCTGCATTCAATAACATTTTTTTCCTTGTAGCTAAACTGCACTCCCCAAGCCTGCAAAGTTCTTCTAACTCTGAAACTGTCCTCCACAGTGTTGAGATTCATGTTGAGCCTTTGAGATATCTCCGTGTGCATTCTCTTCTTCAAACTAGCAGGTTCAATATAAAAATCTTCTCATTCCTGGCAATCCAAATGTAATATATCATTGTAGCTAAGGCAGTTTTAAGAACAACAGCAAGAGGGTCTTATTTCTAAGGGAGTACAGCCACTCAATCTCATCACTAAGAGAGCCACCTTGTTTAGCACTGCCGCATTTCTGCAAGAAAGAAGACCAACAATCCTTGGCCAAAATGCCCAAAACGCACTCCATAAACAGGTGTTGCTTACTCTCACCAGGATTACCACAAACACTACAATAAACATTGCTCAGAATTCTCTTTTCAACTAGCTTATTCTCAATGTTAAGAGCTTCCCTAAGTGCCTTCCACACGGTAAACTGGCTTTTAGGGGAGTTAATTTTGTTCCTGCAAATGTCACTCCAGTCCATTGGGTCTCTCTTGCGCCTAATCCAATTATAATTAGAAACAATACTAAACTTACCAGTGGTGGAAGCATGCCACACAATCTCATCTTCCCCATAAGGTAAGATCTCCATAGCATTAACAAGGTTAAAAACACAATTACAAATGGAGTTTATATTATGCTTAGGGATTGAGATAGCAGAGTTTAAGATAACCTTACTCACTTGCCATCGATAGAAAGAGTGGAATCATACCCGAGCCTCTATGGAAACTTATTTAGGTAAGATAACACTTGGCACCCAAGGATCTCCCCAAAACATGGTCTTGTTGCCATTCCCAACTATATGAAGCACCATGGTCTTAGCAATATCTCTAGATTTAAGGATGTTCCTCCAAGCCCATGAGCAGCTTTGAGGAATGTTGTCACCTTTGGAAGCTAGTCTCTAAGTGTGTGTAAGAGTGCCTGCCTTGTTATACTCTTTGAAGCTTCAAATTCCCAGACCACCCTCAGCCTTAGGATAACAACAATAAGATCAAGCAATAAAACAACTTTTATGTTGCACGCCAGAGCCAAACCATTAGAATTAAGCACAGTTTTTTTGTTATTATCAATAGCATTTTGGCACGATATAAAGATAATCGTCCATCCAGTGAACAGTAATGCTTTGGAAAACTGACTGGATCAAAAGCACCCTGCCTGCACCAGAACCTATTCTGCCAAGAGTTGATTCTTAGAGTCATTTTATCAATGAGGATTTGGCAATCTCTTGCTTTCAGTTTTCTAGAGTAAATAGGCGCTCCTAAATAGTTGAAAGGGAGCTCTCCAACTCTAGTGCCAAGTGTCTCACAGATGGCTAGCCGATTAGAAGTTTCCACACCTGCAAAGTAGAGTTTAGACAAATCAAAGTTCATTTCAAGACCAGTAAAAATGTTAAACTGCTATAAACAGACTTCAATAGAATTGGCAGACACAATATCTCCTTTAAAAAAGACTAGAAGATCATCTACAAAGGCCGGATGAGTGAGTTGTGGTGAACAATTTTAGGATGGAAATTAAGGAGAGAGAGGTTCCCTTTCCTGAGCCATCTTTCACCTTTGAAAAGGCCTTCCAGTGTACCATTCATTGAGATAGAAAATGGGTTGTTGTTATGCACTGTTCAATCCAAGTGATGAAAGTTCTAGGGAAGTTAAGAGCACACATAGTAGCAGAGACAACTTTCCACTGCACTAGGTCATGAGCCTTTCTCAAATCAATCTTAAAAGGTGTTTCTCTTAATCCCAAAGTCCTTGTGACAGTCTTTCATAAGCTCACGGGCAATCAATAAATTATCTGGTACATATCTGCCTTCCACAAAAGCAGTTTAGTTATAGCTAATCAGAGGAGCAAGCACCTTTTTTAATCTATTGGTAAGAATATTGGAGATTGTTATTTACACCACATTACAACAGGATATAATCTTATAGTCCCCCAAAGAAGAAGAATTGGGGATCTTAGGAATAAGAGAAATTGCAGCGGAGTCAACACTTGTCAACATCCTCTTTTTCCTAAAAAAGTTTTTTAACTGCCTTGGGAAATCCTTCCTAATTATGTCCCAATTATATACTTAAAAAGATGAGCATTCAACCCATGATCTGGGGATTTTGAATCTCCAATGCTAAAGAGAGTACTCCTTGACTCTTCATCGCTTACCTCTTGAGTCAAGAACTCATGGTCACAGTTTACACTTTGTTGACCTAAAATACCTTTAGTATCCACCTCTCTACCCCCATTATCAAGGATGTTATGGAAATAATTAATAACATACTTTTTTATTTTTTAATAACAGACTTAATCTCAAGTCTCAACCTTAGAGTCAAACATACTCACTTTAAATGGACGTAAGAGTGTTCCTAGACCTTCTAGCTTTAATAGCTCTATGGTAGAAATCACTACAGTAAAACCTCTATATATTTATACTGTGGGGACCACCCTTTAAGCTTGGATCTAACCTAAATCTCCTCATAAGGTTGATCTCTTCAAAAAGCACCATCAGTCTTGTATTGCAGCTATTGTAGCAGAACTCCACATAATGGGTTTTGAACTTGGTAAGGTAGACTCCAACCTGTGTAACATTCAACACACCATATCTGGATTGAAAATAAATAACGGTTAAGCAAAAGAATTTGGTACAATTACCTACTTACAAGTTACAATTGGGCAATTGTGCCTAATATCACTCAGATTAGGAGTTAAAGATATACACTGTGAGGGTCACACCAGCTCAAACTCCAAGTTATAGTTTTGACAATCCAACCAAGTTTATAGAAGGCATTACACTCAAGTCTGCAAGACAAAACATGGTACACAGACAGATTAATACCATCCATGATGTGCTTAACATCATTTAAACCCATACAAGCTTATAAAGGCCATCCCTAAGCAATGTTTTCCATGCAGCAAAAACCTACACAATAAACAAAGATTATGCTAACCGTGCTCCATCTCCTTCAAAGAGTCAAAATAGAAATTGTGACCATTGATTGATAAAAATTAGCTGGCTCTCTCTCACTCAAGCCCCAAAAAGAAGCAAGTGCACAGGTCAAACCATCTCTAATAAGGAACCAAACTTATGACCTTAAGGTGAGTGTACCAACTCAAACCCTAGTAATAACTTTAGTGCCCTTAACATGAGAACACACATTGGCCAAACAGCCAAAGCTCCATTCCAACACTCTACTAAGCACCACTTTCACCATACTCTAATAGATGTTATGTTGTTGTTAGAGGCTGGTTTGTTGTTACTTGTTAGCAGCATTAGCCTCACAAGTCTACTGTTGTTCTCCACCCTTATTGCTCTCAGCTTCCTTTTCAGCCTCAACAATTTCATCTATGCGGTCTTTTGGGATGTAAGAGCTAATAGGCTCATTGCTCTTCTTATGGTTAAACACATTTGTAGACTTTTGTTTTGGAGTTAGCCACCCGCTTTCATTCTCACCCCCCTTGTTAACTTGTTATTTCTCTTCTTGAAGTTGTTCATCTTTCTTCAACCAAATATTTTTTTGCACTCTTCGGAGCTTCAATTTAGGACAAGCACTAGGTAACAATGACACAGATACGGGTGTCGGTGGGGTCTGACACGGGTAAAGGGTGCCGGAAGTGACAAAAAATAGAAAAATACTTTGTAAATAGTATTGGACACGTATTTCAGAGTGTCGGGCACATTTTTATTCTACTTTAAAGTGAAGTGTCGTTATTACCTAGGACACACATTATCACTATGACCAAACACCTTGCACTTGGAGCATCTGATTGGGATCCAATTGTATTCTGGATAGACCTTATTCACCTTATTAAGGTTATAGATAAGGGTTAAGATAGCTGGGAGAGGTCTATTTGCATCCACTTCCACCAATACCCTGTGGCTCTATGCAACTTAATTGGTTTCCCCACAAGACTAGCTATCCCATAAGGATTTCTCATATTTTAAAGGGAAGAACAAAATATGGAGGATAGGAAAGAACAAAATAAGCTTAGATTCAAGTTATTTGCCTTGAGTAGTCATCTCAAGTTCTCACAATTTTGTTAACGCTTCTTTCACAAACAAATAGGATAATCTTTTTCCAATGAAGTTACCCACTAAGAACACTTCCTATTGTTCTCCACAACATCTTTTGGAGCTATATTAATGTTGGCATTACCATTAATAAAAGTAGGGGGTATGTAATTGAGGACAATTTTTCCTTTCACAGTGGAAGGGGATCCACATAATTCAGCCCAAGTCTTATTTGGAGCTATGTTCTTGACTGCACTATCTCCATCATCATTACCATTGCTATTACCAGTGGTTATGACCTCTTTCTCCATCAGTTGGGTGCTACTCTCACTAGTCTTAGTACTACTTGAGTTCTTTATAGTTGGGTGCTAGTCTCACTAGTCTTAGTACTACTTGAGTTCTTTATACACAGAGATATCCTTATTTGATTGCGGTTCCTCAATCACTGAAGCATCCTCCATTGTACTCACTCCACTCTCAAAGTCAACACCCTTATCATTTGTACTTTCTTGTTATTCCCTTGTACCTTTATTTTCTACTTGGCTTTCACTATCCTTTAAAGCCTCATTATCATCCTTAACAATGCTAGTAAACTCGCGACATCTTTTGAAGCAGAAACCACTCTGCTAGTGCCATTTTGCATTCCTTAACATATGTTTCAGATACACAATAAGTATTGCACACTACCAACTTCACCACAGCTCCTTCATATTTTGTTCTTCGCTTTCATCAACATCTAGACTCGGAATGGCCTTATTATCTTTTTCAAGGCTTTCCGCCAATCAATTGGATCTTTATTGAACTGTTGTTCTTGGAGGTCATGCTCACCAAAGATCTCCTCAAATTGGTTCTCTTCATTAATAGATTCGGAGCTAAAAGGCTTTGTGGCTCCACTCGCGCTATTGTTGAATTGAAACCTATTGGTTTTTGGGTTGTTGAGAATGGATCTGGGGTAAGTTTGGAAAAGATTTTTTGCTAGGTAACAACGATACTTCACTTTAAAAAAAAAGTGTCCGACACTTGGACAACTTTCTCTAAGGCGAGTCTAGCAACCTTGACCAGATCATCATTGACAGGAGAATCCCCTTTCTTCTAAGGAGTGCCCATAGCTAACATTTTGTAATCCTTAATAGAAATTTTTTTCTTGGTAGAATTAATTGCTTGATTGAGGATCGATTTTGATTGGTTTCTCGGATTTGAGGAAGAAAGTTTTAGAGAAGAGAGGGAGGGGTTGGGGAGTTCTGAAGACGAGTTGCAGGAGGACAACCTCTATTAGATTTGGAATTCTGCGGAGCTCGAGCTTGAGCTCCTAGGCCTCCGGCCATGGCCAAGGGCAAAAGGGAAACATATCAAAACAGGGATAGAATTGGAAGGCGACAAGGGATTACAATTGACTAATAGTCATAAAACTTTCCAAAGATGGAAATAGAAACACTAGATTATCCTCAAACATAGGGTGATATCGCAATAAACTGAGAGATCAAATCTAGGGATTAGAACATACCTTAAGTGATTTCCATCAATAACAAAACTGCCCTTGAATCTTGAAGGAGATGGGAAGCTGATCTGCTAACCTGCACAACTAAAAAGTTACAAATATTGCCATTTTCCTATCTCCACTAACGTGCACCTACAAAAAAAAATTGTCTCTCTGCTTTTTGCATTCGCTTTCTTGAAGATTCTAGTACTATTCATTTCTTAAGAATTACCCTGCCTCTTATAGATTTTCTTACATTTTTATTTTCTGCACAACAGGATGATGATGTAGATGAATCAACAACTCTCCCAGGTCTCAAATTCCAGCTTATAACCTCATTTATTATCTTACTTTCTTAAAATGATACAAGTCCAGGAGATAATATTCTCGAGTAAAATGAACTGATCTTTCCATATCTTTCATGCAGTTCTTCTGGGTTTAGTTTTTTCACACACTGAAAAGTATCCAGATGAACCGCCGCTTTTAAATGTTAAAAGGTGGGTGAATGTCATGTAAATGTTGTCCATATCTGTATTTGAGTTATTTAATATATTTTTTTATTCCTTTCGATGAGTAATATGGTAGTTTTCTAGTACTAAGTGTTGGATTCTAAGACGACTCTGGAAGCTAGAAATTTTTTACGTGGACGAGATTAATAGAGCCTGACCGCATCAAAAGCTTTGAAGTCATCAATTTTCTCCTTGGAAAATAGAGATCATACCCATCACATCTTCCCTTGTATCTTGAAGTATAATTTGTATCTATCTTGTATAACAACCAAATCCCAAGTATAATGGGAATGATAGACTCCATGTAACTCTATAAATAGAGTTGAATACAGGGAATGAAAAACAAGAAAGCAGTTTCTTCCATTCTTTCATTTTGATTATCTAAAATCATTATGGTATCAGAGCGAGCCATATTTTTATCAATTCACTACTATCCATCTCCTTTTCTTCTTACAATGACCAATCTTTCAGTTGAAAGTACAGTTGCTGTTGCAAATCAAGTTGCGACGAATCCAATCAACGATGTTTCATCCCCATACTTTCTTTATTCCTTCGATCATCCAGGAGCCATCCTCGTCTCCACACCACTCAATGGTGATAACTATTCAACATGGAAAAGATCAATGAAAATGGCCTTAAATGCAAAGAACAAGTTCGGCTTTGTCCATGGGAGCGTCACCAAACCATCAATTGGTTTGCCTGAGATGAAGGCATGGGAAGGGTGCAACGACATGATTATCTCGTGGATACTCAACTCCATCGACAAAACACTCACAACGAGTATTATATATGTTGCTACTCATGAGGTATGGCTTGATCTTGAACGAAGATTTTTTCAAAGTAACAACCCTCGAATTTTTCAATTAAAAAGAGACTTTACTAATGTTCGTCAAGAACAACAATCTTTAGCTTCGTATTACAGCGCTCTCAAATCCCTTTGGGATGAATTGAGAACTTATGTCACATTCCCAAATTGTACCTGTGGAACAATCCCAAAATGCACCTGTGAAGTCTTTAAGAACCTCCAAAGAATGCAAGAAACGGAACGTGTTTTTCAATTTCTCACAGGTCTTAATGACACCTACGCTTCTATCCGTAGTCAGATCCTCGTAATGGAGCATTTGCCTAATGTCGGTAAAATTTACGCCATCATCAACCAAGAAGAGAAGCAATGCCTCCTCCATATATCACCACCCGTTATATCGGAAAATGTGGCCATAGCAGCTAGCAACTCCTATGGACGGGGGAGAGGGCGGGGATCAAATCATTCCTATAGACGTGGGCGAGGGCGACCGTATTGCGACAATTGCGGTGTTTTTGGGCACTTTAAAGACAAATGCTATGAACTAGTTGGTTATCCACCAACTTGGAATCGATCTCGAAATAATGGCAAGTGGTTGATGTCTCACCACTCTGCCCACAATGCAACTCGGAATGCCACAACTTCTCATTATGATGCTCCCATACCAGGACTATCCTCCTATCAATATCGCCAATTGATGAACATACTCACGCCAAATGAGACATCTACAACAAATCTTACTGGTAAGAATCGTTTTAAATCATGTAACTCTGCCATTATACATCCTCATCCACCATGGATCATAGATAGTGGAGCCTCAGATCATATGACACACTCTGTCATTGCTCACGCCCATCACATCCACCCCATATGCAAAACTCTTTAAACTCCCAACCGGTGACGTTGCATCTATCACACATATAGGATCTGTTAATCTCTCTCCCAAGCTAAAATTTGATGATGTATTATGTGTCCCCAATTTCCAATTCAATCTTCTATCCGTAAGAAAACTAACTCAAAGTTTGAATTGTGCTGTCATTTTGGTTTCAACCTTTTGCGTCTTCTAGGACCTTGCCTCGAGGAAGCTGATTGGAAGGGATGAAGTTCGCGATGGTCTCTATCACTATGTGCCGATCACTCCAATTGTCATGCCCGCCCAACATTTGGTCGATACAAGTCTTTGGCATATGTGCCTTGGGCACCCTTCGGTGGATCGCTTGAATAAAATTTCGTCCAATAATCCTCAAGTATTTAATCTTAATTCTCATTGTGATGTTTGCGTTCTTGCGAAACAAACTCGTCTTCCTTTTCAATCAAGTTATAACAAAAGTATTGAACCTTTTGCCGTTATTCATTGTGATATCTAGGGAGGCTATCCAACGGCCTCTCACACTGGCGCACATTATTTTTTTACTATTATTGATGATTTTTCGCGTTACACATGGATTTACCTCATGCGTTTTAAATCTGAAATATGCACTTTTCTCCAAAATTTTAGTCGAATGACCAATTCAACCGTCTAGTACGAATCATCCGTTCGGACAATGGAACAAAGTTCCTCTATAAATCAATGCAAGATTTTTACAAACAACATGGGATACTTCAACAACGCACATGCGTCGACACCCCACAACAAAATGGGGTCGTCGAGCGAAGCACCGACACCTACTTGAGGTAGTACGTGCCTTATGTTTTCAGGCACACCTCCCATTAAATTTTTTGGGAGAATGCATTTTGACCTCAACCTATTTAATTAACCGTATTCCCACTCCAAATCTCAACGGAAAAAGTCCACTTGAAATGCTATTTAAGGTTGCCCCATCTTATGACCATCTTCGTGTGTTCGGATGCCTTTGTTACGCCCATGTTCCTCATTTTAGGCGACACAAATTTTTACCTCGTGCTTCAAAATGTATCTTTGTCGGATATCCATTTGATCAAAAAGGATATCGTGTATATAATGTTGATATACACCAAATTTTTTCCTCTCGTGATGTTACTTTTATCGAAGCCTCTTTTCTTTTCCCTTCCAAACCATGGTTGTTCCTAATATTTCCAACATAGTCATTCTGAACCCAATCACCGTCACATCCGAGCCACCCAATATTTTAAATCAACAGTTGGAACCACATATTTCACCCCAAGTTGAGCGACCTTCAATTGAACCTTCTCCCCAGTTAAACAGTGGTTGCCCACATCACACAACGACCCGACCAACCTACCTTAATGACTACATTTGTCCCACCTTATCACCAGTTTCCTCGCTTACTTCTACCCTTCTTCAGCAACCCTCGGCAGGTAATAACTATCCTTCAACTTGATATCTTCCATTTGCAAATTTTTCGGATAATCATATTGCTTTTCTTTCCACTATTGCTAATCACAATGAGCCTTCATCCTTTCATCAAGCTATAAAATCCTCTCATTGGCGCGAAGCAATGGCCGCCGAAATCGATGTATTAGAAAAAAATCACACATGGATTCTCCAAGATTTACCACCTGGTAAGAAAGTTGTAGGTTGCAAATAGGTTTATAAAATCAAACATCATGCAAACGGAACAATAGAACGGTACAAAGCTTGCTTGGTTGCTAAAGGGTATACACAAACAAAAGGAATAGATTACCATGAAACGTTTGCCCCAGTTGCTAAATTGGTCACTCGCTAAATTGGTCACTGTGCGTTGCCTTCTCGCTGTTGCCTCCATTCGTCGTTGGACTCTCCATCAATTAGATGTCCATAATGCATTCCTCCATGGCGATCTTTATAAAGAAGTCTAAATGGCTCTTCCTCTCGGTTTCTCTAAACATGGGGACCATCGTGTTTGTCACCTTCTTAAGTCTTTCTACAGCCTCAAGCAATCTTCTCGAAATTGGTATATTAAGATATCAATTCTTAAAGAAGCCAACTTTGTTCAGTCCAAAGCAGATCATTCGCTCTTTACATATTCAAGATATAGCACATTTACAACCATACTTATTTATGTCGACGACATAATAGTAACTGGTAACGATCTCCATGCCATCTCCAACATCAAAACATTCCTTCATGCCAAGTTTCACATGAAAGATCTCGGCCGTCTTAAATATTTCTTGGGAATCGAAGTTGCTAGGTCATCGAAAGGTATTTTCCTAAGTCAACGGAAATATACACTCGATATCCTTCATGATAGTGGTCATCTTGATGCTCGCCCAACCACCTTTCCAAAGGAACAAAATTTACGTCTCTCCAACGAACAATGAGAACTTCTCGCCGATCCGAGCAGCTATCATCGCCTTATTGTATATGCTATGAACATTTTAAGCCAATTCATGCATGCACCGCGCCAACCTCTCACTGTGATTCGGCAATCCGTGTTCTATGCTACCTAAAATCCTCACCCGGTAATGGTATTCTTTTACCTTCTGAAAGCTCTTTACAAATCTCTGCCTATTGTGATTCAGACTGGCTGCAAGCCCTATGATTCGTCGTTCCACTACTGGATACTTCATCAAACTCGGAGATAGCCCCACTTCATGGAAAACCAAGAAACAAACCACTGTATCTCGCTCTTCCGTATAAGTTAAATATTGTGCCATGGCCGTAACAACATGTGAACTCATCTGGCTTAAAGTCCTTTTTCATGATCTTTGGGTACCTCATCCGCGACCTATGCATCTTTATTGTGACAATCAGGCGGCACTTCATATCGGGGCCAATCCAGTCTTCCACGAGAGAACCAAGCTGTCATCTTGTTCATGAAAAGCTTAATGCAGGTATCATCTCCACTAGTTACGTCTCAACCCACCAACAACTTGTAGATATCTTTACGAAAGCTCTCAGTGGAGAACAATTTCATCATTTATTACGCAAGTTGGGCGTTACGGATCTCCACGCTCCAACTTGAGGGGGAGTCTTAAGTCATCAATTTGCTCCCTGGAAAATAGATCATACCCATCACATCTTCCCTTGTATCTTGAAGTATAATTTGTATCTATCTTGTATAACAACCAAATCTCAAGTATAATGGGAATGATAGGCTCCATGTAACTCTATAAATAGAACTGCATACATACAGGGAATGAAAAACAATAAAGTAGCTTCTTCCATTTTGATTATCTAAAATCATTAAAAGCTTACTGTTTTTGTAAATAATTATTTGTCATATGTAACTCGGACGGGTATTGTCTCATGTGTTGTCAAATTATAAAGCATAAAGCTCGAGAATGAAATTGAATCGTGAATCTTTAACAATTTAAGTTGATTTATTAATCATATCATAAGATACAAAAAAAATATAAGACATAAAAATAACAATAATTAATTATCTACAACTTTTAATAAAATATTTGTCTACACAACTAACAAAAAGAAAGAGTGAAGAAAGAACTCATTATTCATCAACTTAAACGAAAGTAGAAGTCTACAATAACCATCTATAATCAAATAATCGGGGAAAACTCCACCTCAAGTTTGGTGCTCCCAATAATTTAATCGAAGGAAGCTTTATTTTTTTCCTTTGAAATGTTGAAATGTTTCCACATAAAATCCACGACAACCATATCCAAATAAAAAAGGGAGAGAACTAAGAAGACCCAAATTGAAGATTTAAGAAAGAAAAGAACTCTGGCGGCGGCGAACGAGCTAGATGCGAATCGTGAGATTTGATACGCGCGAGTCACCTAGATTTGAATTTAAGATTCAGAAAAAATGAATTTTTTCACTAGGATAGCTAGAACCATGCGCCTAGGGGTGGGGGTTGCTATACATATGTACATGGAGTAAGTACAATAACGGGGGTGGGGGTTGCTATATCAAACTGTTCTTCACAATAGCGATTATTATGAAACTAAACTCCACGGGAACTGCGATATCCAGATACTCAATACCCAAAGCATGACAAAAATTCCAAAATAAAACTCGGATGGAGAACACTTTAAAGTTGAAAACTGAGCGTTTAATATTTTTCAAATTGCAAAAGATCTCATAATTGAAGCTAGTGTAAAAATTGCATGGTATAAAGTTTATTTAGAGGACTTTATATTGGACAGTTGAATAACATATTCACATTATTTTTTCTGGTTGTTTTTTTCAACTAAAATTAAACTTGAAATTTAAGTCACGTATAAATTTTTTTATTAATTAAATCATTTTTTGGATTGGTATTTTTATGCAGCTTACGAGGAATACAGCCAGAAGATCTTAAAATCTTAAAAAATAAGCTTGAACAAGAGGTAGGTCTCTGTAACATTTCTTTCATTCTTCATTCTGTTAGAGTGCAGTCCTACTTATGAATCTCACTTCGGACGGGATCCTAGCTGATGTGGGATTCTCACAATCCCTCATCTTAAGAACGAGTCATCCTCGACACCCTTTATACGATTTGATGGGCCTCACTTCGCAACCAATATTATCCCTACTTAGCTACCTCTCTGGAGGTGTCGAGTTTTGATTGTCCTAAAATTCCTCGATGCCAAGTAAAATTGCAAACCTACTTATGAATCTCACGGCAGACGTGATTTAACTCTATGAGAGACTATAGAATACCCAGTCTTATGAACAAGCCTTCCTCGATTATAATACCATCTGTAGCACCGATTATTTTGATAGCCTCACATTGGGTAGGATTAGGTTGGGTGAGATTTGCAAGTACTCTTCCCCTCTCACTTATCATCGACTATTTTTATTGAAGCAGAACTCCACACATCTGGGAGATAGCTAAGTGGTGGAAGCTTTCACAATTGAGTGGGGCGTTACAAATGGTATCACTGCCAAAGATGGCTCATTAATATGATGAGGGGATTGTGATAGTTCCACATCGAGTAGGATCCATCTGGAGTGAGATTCTTAAGTAGGTTTTCCCTCACACTTATGAATGAGGTCTTTTATGGAACAAACAAAACTTTATACCTCTGAGATGTGATTAAGTGGGGACAATTATGGTGGCGTAGTAGGGAACAATTACTATGGGGACAATAATGGTGGCGTAATAGGCGCTACAATAAGTGGATTTCATATGGAGAATTGTTGTGCTTTATACATTCATAATTTACAACTTATGTGTATTCTGTGAGCATTCCATGTTTTATATTACACAAACCTCCAGAGCAAGTCCATTATATAATTTTTTGACTTACATTTATTATCTATAGGCATCTGAGAATCTCGGGATGGCTATGGTGTACACACTTGTTTCATCAGCGAAAGAATGGCTGGGTGAAATATTTAGTCAAGATGTTGGGATTGAGGATTCGGAAGTGGAAGAAACCCCTAAAGATGAAGTATGGATTTCTATTCTTCTTTTCTTTCTCTTTCATTGCATTCTCATTATTATATAATCGTAGGCGTGATCATAAGTGAAAAGGTCACCCCCCCCCCCCCCCCCCCACACACACACGCACAAAATATATTGGCTGAAACACTTGTGAAACCCTTCTAGGATCCACATGGGGATGGTTTGACAGCACATCTCTTTTGGGTATCATCTCCTTTTTCATATTATTAACAAGGGTGATCTTAATTCCAGGGTCAGCTATTCCTGACTAAGTTCCTGGGTATGTGCAATCCCATCTACCTGACATGCCATTTAGACATTATTTCTCGTGATGGGTGTCCCCTTTGCATGAATGGAGAATCTATCTTAGGACCTCCATTCTTGTTAAGCATTCCTAACCATTGTTCCAAACCCCGCGGCTTGATATGATATCCTTATAAATTAGATCGTTTTTCAAACATATATCATTCCAATATTTCTATCAACATGAAATACGGATACGATTCAGAAAATTGTACCCCTTTCGGTCATCCTTTTTGTCTGAAATTGAAGACCACATTTGATGCTGTTAAAAATGTTATTAGGATGACCTCAATTCTGAGCGTATCATATCCCAAGGTTATTCTACCTTAAATCATCTTTGGGCGGGTCTTTGAAATGTGTCGTAAAAAAGTAGGTCATAGTTGCCTTTCCCATATATACAGCATTGTTTCCAAAAGGAAAAGAAATATTATTTTTAATTGGTAATGTTCCTTTTCTGTTTTCATTCAAATGTTCCCATTTCTCCTAGTGACTTTCTTCTATAAGCTCAATTTTTCCCGAACTTAAACAAATTTGTCTGATCTGGCCCCTGTAGAATTATAGCCATGTCCCAACCTTTTAAACTATGCTTCTTCAACCAATGGTTAACATACTTGCATATGCGTGATGCATAACTAGAAATGATGTCTGTGATTGATTTCCTTTCTCTATCGCTATTTTTTTTTTTTTTTTGAAATTCTGCATGAAGAATCTGGGATTCTAATATTTCGATATTTGTAATGATGCATCAAAAGTTATGCTTTTGGCCAAATTATACAAGCTCAATTGAACTGATGGGAAGAAATCAGAAACTATGCTATAATTTAATGTGAATAGGTTTCCCTTTATTTAAGTGAAACAGATAAATAAACAACGCCAAAAATCCAATCGAACAGTCTCCTTCCATTTATGGGGACCTCAAAAAACGCACACCACCAAAGATTTTATCAATATACGTAATATATCATCCTCGCCTGATCTTCCTTTCCTTTAAAATCTATAACGTTCATCTGAAGCTAAATCATATATAGCCAGAAAAAGGAACTGCCACATAACCTCTCCCCGTGCGGAGAGAGTTCTTATCCTCCAAGTCAACAAGGGCTCCTTGACAATTTTAGTGCAAGACCAAGGAAACCCAGGGTATATTTATGCAGGATTCTCGTTTGCGAGAATGAAAGTTCTCACCAGTTCTCATTCTCAGGTATCTTTTATTCCCTGGTTCTCATGGATGAGAAATCTTAACGAAGTACATTCTTCTCTTCCATTTTCCAATTTCTTCTTTAACAGAATCGTTGGCAATCCCAAGCCTCATATTGGTTTACTCTTATTTATAAGAAAATGAACTCTTTTAAGCTTACAATTCTATGAACTAAGAATGGGCTGGTTTTCCTCTCATGCTATCATCTCATGTTTCATTATTTTCCAATGTCCATTCATTGATAGGAAGGAGGGAGGCTTCTAATTCCAATTCCGTTAAAACCTGTCTAAATATAACCTGCACAAGCGGGGGGCAAAAGAGATAGTTTAATAGACTCCACATCCCTTTTACACTTAGAATCTAGATATGAATCATATGATCACCCTCCTCCCTAGAGGTTTATCATCTGACCAAACATGTAAATGACCACTTGGATGTTGATACCTCGTTGAACATATATATCGTTTTAACCTCCAACCCTCCTTTGTTGTTAGGTTTACAAACCTTCTCCCATCCCAATAGAAATGTATATAGTGATCCTCCTCAATAGTATAATTTCATAAAATTTGTTATATTTACTTGTAATTTATTTTCCACTCCCTTTGGCAAGGTTAACTGGTTAAGTATTAAATTTCAAATTTGATGAGGTATTTGTTGATAAAATTCACTGTTCCTCCTCTAGAATGATACTTAGCCTTCTATATACAATAGTAGAATCCCATATGATTTTCAAAAAATACCTGGCTCTCAGAGGAAGGCTTAGATAAGCCGGCTGAGGCTGAGCAAATGGTCTTAGCTGAGCCTGTATTTGACACTTCTCCCCATCACCTTGATCTTGCTAATATTAGTAAGAAGTCTGGAAACAACCTCGAAGTACAAAGATCTCTCAAAATTATCAAGTAGCTGTAATCCTCACATTTATAAACTGGGGCTTGGTTAGTTGGTAAGGCTAGTGGAAAACCAAGAGGTCCTGGTATCAATTCCCATCAGAAGCAGCTTACCTTTAAAAAAAGTCTCTCACATGCACCTAGGTACCGTTAGCAAACTGGATATGCCTCAGGATACTTGATTGAGACAAACTCAAAAGCTCTGTATCCACAACTATTAAAAGAGGAGATAGGAGTCTCTCTGAGGGTCTCTTCTTTTTTATTTTGGAGTAGCTGGTATGGAACCATTCACTAATATAGCAAAAGATTCAAAAGGAATGCATTTTATCCTTAACTCCTGCCAAAACAGTGCAAAATAAATGCATTTCCGCATCCACACCTACACCTACACTACCAGTCTACTACTTATTCCCAGCACCCACTATGCATAGCATGTAATCGATGAACTTCGAGTCATATGATTGTATGCTTCTTCCATCACTCTCTAGTCTCTACACGCCGCACCACGGGTCCCTAACTTAACTCTGTAATCAATTCGTTTGTAAGTCACTGATAACCCATCCAAAAATCCCTCCTTAATAGAGAAGACCCTTGCTTCTCCGATATGACCGAAAAAAGAATTCTTCTCATTGCGAAGGCAATGGTTTTCACAGTGATAAAAATGCAAACTAATGGGTTCCTCAGATGTTTTATCTAACAGACTTGCTCTTTCCATTTCTTACTATTTCGAACGCTTGAAGGTTCTCTTCTTTATGGGGGTATATCTGTATTAGCATAACGCTGCACTTAACTTGGTTGTATAATCATCCTGGCTAATTAGTTACTTGGTATTTAATTTCCAGATAGTTGTACCACATGGAGAAGCAGTTACTGTTGAAACATTTCTTGCATGGAGAGAACGATATGAAGCAGAGTTGGCATTGGAGCGAGCCAAGTAAGATTCCTTACTTGTTTGTATCCAGAAGCATGAGAATTTGTTGCTAGTTTACAAAATTTTGTTTTTTATTTGTTGGGTCATTAATTGCCAATCTTGCTATTGGGTGGTTGTTTACATGTTTGAAGAGCACATTATGAGCTGATACTTTGCAAGATGATTTTAGTTACATAAATAACTCGTAACCTTGGTTCCTAACATGTTTATAGCTATACTATTTTTGTATCACCTGTCAATATGATGCAAATAATCTCGCGGAAGCCAAAAGATTGAAGATGCAACAATGAAACTAACGAAAATCAACTACTAATTCATTAAATCTATCTACTAAACCATACCTAAAACAAACTCAACTCAAACAACCTAAAAAGAATGGGGCAAAACCTCTCATTTATATCCTACTAATAACCCTAGTATTAATCTTTAGAAAAAGAGGCACACGGACAAGTGGGTAAACGACCTGCTTCACATCAATTCTCCCTTTCTTGAAGAAGTTCGACCACGAACTTTAACGAACTTGATACCTCCCATTTTTTCTTTAAAATTTTCAAACACGAACACATGTTTTGAGCTTCGATTCTTCCACGGAATTTGCCATAATGATCCGACCATGTATTTGTAAGTATTGCTATGATGGTGTTTCCATCATCAACTCTTTTAGCAACGCCAAAAACATGGAATCTTCGCAAGTTTGGAGTCAAACTCTCGTCATATCGAGCCTAAAAATTTGCCCAAAATGGATCAATGAACCCGACAAACCCTCAAACTTGAACTCGCCTACCAAAAATTCGTCAAAAATAGACTTCGTTTCCCAAATAATAGTAGGGCTTAGATACTTATAATCATTCTAGTAATTATCATATACTGGAGAGCGTCACAAATAATGTCAAAAATCAGAGAGAAATTTTTGACCTCAGAACTACAAAGAGAATTTTATTGATTGTCACTTCCATTTTTTGAAACATTCGTTTAATTCTTTCTACCGACACTTTGATGCGCTCAACACGTGTTTCAAGACTGGGTGGTCTCCTCATCGGTTTCTTACTTGCCATAAAAGAAAATCTGATTGAAGATGGGATGAAATAAGAAGAAAAAAAACTTTTTAACCAGAAGTACTGTAGTGAATCACTGTAGCAATACAGGAATCACAATGCAGGACTCACTGTAGTAGATAGAGGAATCACTGCAGCAGTGTAGGAATTATTGTAGCAGCAGCCGCAAATAACACTGCAGCAATTGCAGGAATCACTATAGCAGTTGAAAAAAAATCCCAAGGAAATACCTTGCTTTAATACCAAATTTGATGCAAATAATCTCGCGGAAGCCAAAAGATTGAAGATGCAACAATCAAACTAACGAAAATCGACTACTAATTCATTAAATTCATCTACTAAACTAAACCTAAAACAAACTCAACTCAAACAACCTAAAAAGAAATGGGGCAAAACCTCTTATTTATATTCTACTAATAACCCTAGTACTAATCTTGAGAAAGAGAGACATACAGACGGGTAAACGACCTGCTTCACATCACAATATATTAGACTACTATGTTAAAAATTATCTTATGCTACTGAACCATAGTATTGCCATCAAAACTTCCAATTTATAAAAGAGATTTGATCACTTGAGCTTTATAGTCTAGCGAGCACTTAAAGAAGTGTGTATAGTTATAATGATAATGGTTTGTGATCCACGATTTTATGTCGATATTGTGATGCTAGTGTCGTGTGCGCACATATCGTACATTTTTCTTAAAGCATATTGTACATGAATATAGCCTATACGTGGATGCCTGGAATAATTACTTACGAAAAAGTGAGAGCATAGAGGGCATTGTGGAAATTTGGTCTGAACTTTTTTGGTTTGAAGATCCAGAAATGTTTGACCCCAACCAAGCAGATTACCACATACTGATCCAGCTACAATTGATTTTTGAGCCTAATGAATAAGTTAGTACTTAGAATGTGGTTCGAAATCTCTATTCACTTATGGTGTCTAAGCAACACAATGTAAGAAGTGAAGATTGAAATTTCTTTAATCATTATGGGGAAATAAAAGTAATTACCAACACAACAACACAACAATTTTCGTGTTGATCTGCCTAGTGTCATTATAATAGTCGATGTATATCAAATAAACATATCCTTGTTACAAATTTCAGGTTAATGCCGGAGTCTGCACTTGCATCAACTAAGGAGAAGAAGCTATCAGGCCGACAGTGGTTTGAAAGTGGAAGAGCTAGCGCGGTATATATTTTCTTTGCCTACAGTTAGTCCATGTGACATCAACATGATTACCAACTTCCCAAAACAAATTTGCCCAATAAAATGGGGAAAATTTCCTTGTTTTTCATACAGAAAGGTGCAGCAGCTGCTGAAGGGTCTGAGGATGAAGCTGATGAAGATATTATCGACTTTGATGAGGAGGACTTTGAAGGTGGGTTCTTCCTCTGTTCTAATCAATATGACATTTGGAAACAACAAAGTAAAATAGGATTATATGGGACTGAAAATAGATTTACATCTCAAAGTTGTAACTTGGGTAATTGAAAGTTGAAAACTTTGGGGATGTAAGTCTTGTTTCGATGTTACCATGCAGATCAAAGACTGAAAATCCTCACAAAAAAAAATCTAGAGCTACAATATAATTAGTAGATTCTACTGTATTGAGATCTAACGGGTATTCATGTGTGTTTACGAATGACAGATGATGAAGATGATATGCTCGAGCATTATCTAGCGGAGAAGTGAAAGATGATGAAGATGATCTGCTCGAGCATTATCTAGCGGAGAAGTGAAGAAGACAATTTACCGGGTTTTATTCAGGAGAGGTGTCTAATCCAAGGTCTCACATTTTTGTGGAAGAGATAATTGAGACATGGTCTCATGTTGTGAACATAAATGTGATTTATTTGTATCATGTCATTATTCATGAATAAGTAAGCTCCGTATTCTCCCTGTACGTGATAATTTCATCTTAATGAACATAAATTTCAAACTTCTGTGGTATTACTGCAAAATTTCGGAACATTTTCAGATATTTAAAGTACTTTTAAAACTGAGACAAACTCGAATATTACATTAGAGGTTAGCATACTGTATATATCCTAAATAAATCTTCTTCTCTTTCCTAGAGTTTTCATATAGTTTTCATTTCTTGATATCAATGTTCGGAAATAATGAGAATAAATATTAGTTTTTGCCATCTTTGCAAAATCGATACTTTGGCAAGCTTCTTCCAAAATCGATACTAAAATTAACAAATCGATAATGGTCCCACTTACTACCCCTAGCTGCCACCCTATTCTCTAATATTAAATATTGATGGGTAGTCTATTATGTTATAATAATAAAACTACCAACTCACAAAGATTACTCAACAAATGATAAAGTTATACCAAAACAATTACAAAGATATACACCTCAAATGATAAAATTCTCGCATAACAAATGATAAATAATGCAGAAAAAATATATGAAACTATCTCACTGGAGTTGTTGAGTAGTCTAATCTGCTACAGTAATCAGAACAGTAATAAGGGGGAAGATTCCCCCCTAAATACACTACCAACCTTAAAAATCAAAGCTTATTCTTATTCTTATTCTTATTCTTCTTCTTCAACAACAAAGCTTCTACAAAAATCAAAGCACGTTCTCCTTGATGTACTGTTTGTCTTCTTCATGTGCCAAGTCTTCCAACTATCGTTTTGCATTCACTAAAGTCCTCACACAGAGGTCATTGAGGAGGAAAAGATTGCTGCTATCATATGTTATTCTCGTTGCCAAAGACCATTGTTATCCTTCTCTCCGACAGTTAAAATAATCGTTTCAGTAAATATCATTTCTAACTCTGTATCCATCATCTCTAAATGTGTATCCGCATCACGATTTGTCCCATTTATCTTAAGAAAAGATGTTATGCAAGATGATACAATTCGTACATAATCATTTTTCTTCGACTTTTTAATTATCCTTCTTCTGCTACTATATCACCGGAATTGTTCATTGATATCATTTATTTCAGGATTCCTATCATTTGTTTAAGGGATTGTTGGAGTTCAGTTTTATATTATTTTTCTTATTTGTTTTTTGGTACTTTATCACCGGAATTGTTTATTTATATTATTTGTTTAAGGGATGAATGGAGTTCAGCTTTATACCATTGTTCATTTTGGTGGGGATATCGTACGTCCAAAGATCAGATCAATCGTTACTTATGCTGGAGGAAGTGCAAAACTTACCTCACTAAGAGCGTACTCGTCATACAAAGATTTTGCTACACTCCTTGAAGAAACAAGCAAAATCCGTTGTGAGGATTGTAAGTTGTACAACTTCGTGCATGGTTGTGCATGCGCAATTTCATTAGTCTAGGACTTTACCGTAATGATCAATATGCATAAAACCAATCCCGGCACACCTTTTCACATATGGATTGTTAATGACCTTAGGGTACATTCCCAGAACTCCCAGAACTTTATTTATGATTTCTGTTCTTCGGGTAAAGGGTTGTCCACCACCAAAGATACTGGTTCAGGTAGAGTCTTGTCCACCACCAAAGCGGGGGGACCTTTGCGGCATAACTCATTTCCTGATCCTAAACCTGAATACAGGGGTTACCCTGAAACAAATAGCAGAGGGCTTGATCCGCGCAGGTTTGAACCTTTTGTGGATAATGAAAATGATTCTTTCGAAACTATCTGTACTGATGTTCCTCCCTCAAATAAACCTAGTATTCCTCAATCAAATGTTCATCTCTCAAATGAACCTGTGTTAACTAATGTTCCTCAATCAAATGAACCTTTTCAAACTATCCCAACTAATGTTCCTCTCTCAAATGAACCTTTTATTCCTCAATCAAGTATTCATCTCTCAAATGAATCTGTGTTAACTAATGTTCCTCCTTCAAATGAACCTATGTTAACTAATGTTCTTTTTTCAATTGAACCCGAATCTATCATTGGACAAAGTGAAACTTCAGGTAAGTTCGTAGAATTTGTCATTTGTATGCTCTGTTTTATCATTTCTTATTCAATTTCTATCATGCTAAGTATAATATTTCTCATTTGTTCAACTGAGTTTCGGTTTGAGCCACAGTCCGAACAGGTGAAAGATTTCCTGGACTTTCAGTTCAAATCTGCTGCGTACACGGAGCATCCCTATGACTTTAGTAAAGAGTTTAACATTGGTGATCTATATCGAGAACTCAAGAATCACATAAGAGCTTAGGCAGTTGTAAACAAGTTCAATCTCAAACACGTTTTGAGCAATGAATATATAAAATCGTGGTACGTTGCAAAGGTCATAAATGTTCTTGGCGGATTTATGCGACAAGGTTGGCCGGTTCTGCCATATTTAGAGTAAGTACTTATTTTCTCAAGGTTGGCAGCATCTAGTAGATGGGTTGCTTATGTAATCAAGCAAAAACTACGAAAAGACCCAAACTACAAACCTTCCAGAATTATTGATGATATGCAAATTCATCACAATATTGATGTAACATACAATCTTGCCTGGCGTGCGAAAGAAAAGCCCACGCTGAGGCATCATCACTTTATATGTCATTTGTTCCCTCATACAAGTCATTCGTACAATATTGTTTATTATTTTTGCTCATATCATTTGGTCGACTCACTGTGTCATTTGTACTTGCCATACAAGTCATTTGTAAAACACTGTTTATCATTTGATCTACGTAATTATTTTAGATGCGAGGCAGCTTTGGGCACGCATATCAACTACTTAAGAGCTACTTTGCAGAAGTGAGGTTGGTTGACTCTGATTTTGTATTTGACATACAAACTACGAGTTGTAAGGATAAGAGATTCACAAAGTGCTTTTGGTGTTTTGGTCCCCCCCAAAAAACTTATAAACTATTGAGACCAGTTGTCATGATTGACAGAACTTTTTTAAAAGGAAGATATCGTGGGACTCTGCTAACAACCATCGCCATTGACCCAAGTAATCACATTTTTCTACTTGCATTTTCGATAATAGACTCGGAGACCACCGAAAGTTGGACATACTTCCTAGAGATGTTTGGGTCTAATTTTCACGGTTATGACACTAGATTCGCCGTCATCTCTGACCGGAACCCCAAAATTATTAATGTTGTACCAAAAGTGTTTCCATTTGCAATCCATACGTTTTGCGCCTTCCACATATCTAACAATATTAAAACTACCCTCGAAAGCACGAGGATCGCATTTAGGATGGCAGTAGAGGCCCTAACCAACATTGATTTTGATAAACACATGAATGCTATCCGGAATACAGATCCAGTGAGTCTCCAATACATACTAGGTATTCCCAAGGAAACATGGTTTAATCTATACATTCCAATGAGTAGGTACGTACGTTGTCACTCTGTATTGCTCAACTAATCATTTGTTATATGAACAATAGTCATTGTAACTCCATTTGCATTCTTATTTATCATTTTTTTGCCATTATTTCTTTTTTATTCTTTTTACAGTTGTATGATCTCATTTGTCATTAGTTTATGCTCATTTGGCATTTGACTTTAATGGTTTGTCATTTTTTCAGATACGGAGTCGCTTACACAAATCATGTCGAGGGATGAAATAACGTCATTTTTAAAGTAAGAGATCTCTCTATCCATGTGTTTATTGTGGAATTGCGTAGAATCTGTTCGGGAATGTCCTACTCGTATAGGGAGTCAAGCTCGCATAACGCCATGGGCTACGGATCACTGTGAGAGCAGAAAGTTTGTTCCGGATTCACTAAACTGCAGGGTTCGTACATTACGTCACCAATTTTAGATGACTAGTTATGGCAGAACCAATTATGTAAATATTGAAGATGGTACTTGTTCTTGTCGTCGGTGGCAAACGATGGGTATACCTTGTGAACACGGAGTACGCACTTTGTGTTTTGCTAATGTTGATCCAACTACACTTGTCTCTATATGGATACCTATAATAGGAATTGAGCAGTGGAAAATTTTAAAAACTGATCCACGTGTTCGTGCTCCTATTCCAACAGTTTGAGTCGGTTGTCCTCGCACGCAAAGGAAGAGAAGGGAAACAAATGCCTGGTCTTGTTACCAAATTAAGATTTTGCAGTAGGTGTTGAAAAAATGGACACAATCGTCGTTCTTGTAAGCTTCTGCCAATCCCATCCGATGATAATACACGTGCGACAATGGCACCATCTTTTACGATGAGCACTGAGCCACCTGTCACCCCAGATGAAGATGTTACAATCAGTTTGCACTGATGATTTTGGGTACTCTATGTATCATTTATTTGTATGATCTTTATCGTCAGTGCTTGAAAATTCATCATTTGTCTAAATGTAACTGTCATTTGTTAAAAAAGAAATTCTCATTTGTCTGTTTCCATTGTATAATTATTTAGCACCGAACTGTCATTTGTGCATAGAGAATATATCATTAGTTTGTTTGTATGACCTCATTGTTTGCTTTTGAAGTATCATTTGTGGATGAATACTTTCACATTTGTTAGTTTCCATGATATCATTCTTTTAATCAGAACTGTCATTTGTTCTCAAATAATTTCCCATTTATTGGTTTCCATTATATCATTGTGCTCCAAGAATTTTTCATTGTCTGTTGAATTTTTATCTTCAGTTTTGTTAAGTTCATCATTAAACTTGACCCCCCTATATCATTAATATTTTCTTACAGAACTGTGATTGTTTTGTTTGCCACATACCAAACGGAAACCACTACTTAGCAGCAAAAAGCAAATGAAATAACACCAAACAAAAGTACTAGTTGCCACAAAAAATGAACAAACGAAATACCAAAATAACAAATGTTCACAACTCCTCCTGATCACGTTCCGTGCATTCCAGATCGCGCTCCAAAGCCGGGATCTTCTGCTCGAGACAACTAATCTTAGAAGCTGACTCTTCGCACAATTTCTTGTGCTCATCTCGGTCCAACTTTACGGCATTGAGCTGATCTTCCAAGAAATGCATATGGAACTTGAACTCTTCAAAACGCTGATTTCTCTTTGCTATAGTTTGATGCAGTTCATCCCGGATATAATCGAACGCTCCTAATTTCTCCCTGAAGTCTTCGTAATGCTCTTTCAGCATTTATGCCTTCTCACCAGAGACATCCTTCTCCAATTGACATAGTATATTCAATTTGTAGAGACGTTGGTCACACTGATCTTCCTGCATCCTTACCGACTAAAACCAATCGTATGGAGTGTTCGAAGAGACATGGCTAACTCGAGTGGAGTGCGATATTTTTCTTCAGAAGTTGAAAACAGTTTAGGGTTTAGGGTTTGAATAGTTGAAGAGTAGAGAATAGTTTATTTGAACTTAAAACCTTTATAAGGGGAGTTTAATTCATTGGGAAGAGTAGATAATAGGGTAAAAATTATTATTACTTTGTTCGGCGCCGTCCTTTCTTGTTCTACACGTAAGTAATATGAGTATTTAAACTGAGTTGTCTAATCAATTATCATTACTTGTCACATCGATTTGTTATATATTGAAGATAAGTTCGCATTTGTTGCTAAGCTATATATCATTATATCTTTCCAGACCTGTCATTTTTTAACCATAATTTATCATTTGTCTGTTCAAATGTTATCACCAGTTTTGTTAAGTTAAACATTTATCTACCATTGTTGATGGAGTCTTTATCATTGGTTTGGTGCCCTTATATCATTTAGATCTGATGGATCTTCCCTAGCGAAAAACTGAAACGAAGCAAAAGAAATGTTCACACAAGGGAAATATCCGAACAATAATAACAAAAAAAAAAAAAACTAGAAACAACCCAAATTTTCACAACTCCTCACTTGAAGAATTCTAATCACGTTCCATAGCCATGATCTTTTGCTCGAGACAACTAATTTTACAGGCCGACTCTTCCCACAATTTCTTGTGCTCATCTCAGTCCAACTTTAGGGCGCAGAGCTGATCTTCCAAGAAGCGGATATGGAACTTGAACCCTTCAGAACGCTCTCTTTTCTTTTTTATAATTTTATCCAGTTGTTCTTCCATTTCATCAAGTTCTCCTAATTTTTCCTTGAACTCTTCGTAATGCTCTTTCAGCAGTTGCACCTTCTCACCAGTGACATCCTTCTCCATTAGGCAAATTCTATTTAACGTGAATAAACGTTCGTCAACCTGATCTTTCTCAATCCCTACCGCCTCAAACCAATCTTGAGGGGTACTGGAAGAGGCACGACTAAATCGAATGGAGTGGGAGTGCGACATTTCTTGAGAATTTTTAAAAAGTTGAGGGTTAGAGCTTTAGTTTAGGGTTTTTTTTTCGTTTTTTATACTTGGGAGAATTAATAGTTTGAATCACGCGTGGCAGGGTTTAGGGCTTAGTGTTTAGAGTGGCAGGAACCACGTGGATGTTTTTGTTAGATAACTTGTTAAAAACGTAATCAAAGTTGACTTTAAGAATGACTTGTCACATCTTCTGTAAAGGCAAAAATCTGTTGACTTTAAAGACGAAGATATGACATTTGTTGTGACCAAGGGTATCATCGTGATGTGCTAATTTTTATTTTTTTATAAATAGCTTGTCATAACCTTATACTACATAACCTGTACACTTGCTTCCAGTTCTTAAGCATTACATACTTCCATACCAACGATGCATTCCCTTATTTGTTGGTGCGGTAAAATTGTGATCTTCGTCTCTCACGCACAAGCCTCAACCCTAACCGCTGGTTCCGTCAATACGCTTACAAAATTGGTGGGTGTAGTTTATTGGCATGGGTAGATGAGGTGAAAATGTGCGATTGTGATTTCATTTGCAGAGTCTCTAAGCCGCCCGGTAGGAGATTCTACCATTGCCCACAATACCATTGTCAGTTTAAAATTTGGTTTTGAGAATCCTCTATGCCCGATGATTCTAAAAGGCCGCAGTCATCAACGGCGGAAGATATCACAAATTCTGGCCAAAGGAGCAATCAGAACCTCGACACTATTACATCTGAAGCTTACACTCAACTAAGGATCTCGGAGGTCAGAACGGAGATGCTGCAAGATTTTTTGTCTGAGTTAAAATCTCTAGATCTTAACAAGTAAAGAAATATGTAAGAGTGAAGTGTAATATGCCTTATCTTTAGTGACGTTTATTTTTGGCATTAGAATGTTAAGCTCTTAAGGATCAAATGCTAAATCATAAATAAAAATTATAGCATTTTAATAATACCATACAATATATGGATTATAAATGACAAAGACCATAAAACAAATGACAAATGGCT
Organism: Kingdonia uniflora; assembly: GCA_014058105.1. Classification (NCBI taxonomy): domain Eukaryota; kingdom Viridiplantae; phylum Streptophyta; class Magnoliopsida; order Ranunculales; family Circaeasteraceae; genus Kingdonia; species Kingdonia uniflora. Next base: position 979,624 of record JACGCM010002073.1, read on the forward strand.
TTTGTTGGATGACATATATTTCATTAAATAACAAATACTTTTCCAATGTTCCTTCATCATTTCCAATGGGTTTCGTCAGCATTAAATACTACTGTGTTAAACTAAATCTCACATTGGGATTTGACTCAACATTAAATACTGATGTAGTTTATTCGGCAAGTACTTCATTATTCCTTATTTAATCTTATTCGACAAGTACACTGTGAAGAAGATGGTGACCACCAGACGCCAAACGTACGAGGCTAGGGTTTTTGCCAAGATCCTAAAGCTGCGTCTTTGATACTTTGGGACCCAGTCCCTTAAACTTCCTACTCCCATTCCAGTATGTCGTACCTTCCATGGGATGACGTATGAACAGGTAGAAGAGGCGGACGACGATTATTATCAAATGCAACGCTTTCACTATATGGTAACGTCGGAGCAGGAGAGGAGAATTGGTCTGCGTCTTTTGGCAGAGGATGCTGTTACAGTGGCGGATGAGGCAGCTGGTATCCGTCCGATCATGTCTAGCCGGTACCCTGTGTAGGATCAGAGGAAGAGATTGTGGGGTAGTGGGGGCTACGGAGGAGGAGACGGTGGTGGTGGTAGGGGAGACCGACTACCGCCACCACCTCCAAGTGCATAAACTGATGTAAATTGATGTAATGTAAATTAAAAGTTGTACTATATTCGAGCTAATGAAAGTTTCTTACTTTTTTTTGTGTCCAATGAGTTCTGGGAGGGTACCCTAATTTATACACAATTAATATCATTAATTTATATAATCTTTCTCATTTGTTAGTCCTTCTTTATCATTCGTATAGTACATATTTGTTAGAATGGCTAGTCTGTATAGCTGGATTGTAATTAATTTTTCATTTCTTATTTATGATTTGGCATATGTTATCATAAAATTATCATTTGTTAAATATGATTTGGCATTTGTTATCAGAAATTTGTTGTCATTTGTTATAAGAGATTTGTTGTCTATAATTTTTCATTTGTTAATCATGATTTGACTATAAATGATTTGGCTATGCGTCTAGAGTGGTTACTAGGGGAAGAGAGGGAGAGACGCATCGATTGATGTTTGTCAGATTAAAAATATAAAAACTTGTAACCCCAAGTCTTAACACTCTAACCTCTCCATCTTCTTCCATCATTTCTCTCTTACTCTCTCAAGTCTCAAGACTCTCAACAATGTTAGATTTCCTTTGATTAACTCCCCCAACAACGGACTGTAGTGATAGTGATGAGGGGGAGCAACCAGCCAACTACACCTCAGGCGAATGTCCTGAAGAGGACTTCGACGTCGAGGAAGACTGGGAGTTATTGGGTGGTGGTGGTGGTGATGATGATGAGGAAGATGATGATGATGCGGATGATGGTGATGATGTGGATGATGAAGATGAAGATGATGAACCTCCTTCTCAGAAGAAGAAGATATTCTATTAGGTTTTTTTAGTGGCTCATTTTTGGAGGAAATTTTTTGGGAATAATCCTAGAAACATACATTTTTTAGGGCTCTTTTTGGGGTTTTTATGATGATAAATGTTGATGAATGTTGATGAATGATAATGTTGAATGTTGAATGTAATTTGCTTAGTTTTGAATCTTTTAATTTATGTTTTGTTTCGATATATTTTTTAGTTGACAATGATTTGTATGATAGTAGACAACATTTGCCATGATGTGTCATTTGTTATCTATGATATATCATTCGTTATATATGATTTGGCATTTGTAATCAGAGATTTGTCATTTGTTATCCATGATATATCATTCGTTATATATGATTAGGCATTTGTAATAAGAGATTTGTTATTTGTTATCCATGATATATTATTTGTTATATATGATTAGGCATTTGTTATGAGAGATTTGTCATTTGTTATAGATGATATATCATTCATAATATATTATTTGGCATTTGTTATCAGGTATTTGTTATTTGTTATCTTAAAAATAATTATTCGTTATATATTATTTATTTTGTAGATAGACAACATTTAATGTAAGTGAATAGTCGATTTGGTTCTTTAAACATTAGTATCGTGTTTGTATGATAGTAGACTTCATTTGAAGTTAAAAAAATTAGTTATCAAAATTTTTTCATTTGTTAGCCATTATTTGTCATTGGTTAGCCATTATTTGTCATTTATTAACAATCTATGGTTGATTTGGTTCTTTGAATATTTGTATCGTGTTTGTATGATAGTAGACTTCATTTGAAGTTAAAAAAATTAGTTATCAAAAAGTTGTCATTTGTTAGCCATTATTTGTCATTTGTTAACAATATATGGTCAATTTGGTTCTTTGAACATTTGTATTGTGTTTGTATGATAGTAGACTTCATTTGAAGTTAAAAAAAATTAGTTATCAAAAAGTTATCATTTGTTAGCTATTATTTGTCATTGGTTAGCCATTATTTGTCATTTGTTAGCAATCTATGGTCGATTTGGCTCTTTGAACATTTGTATCGTGTTTGTATGATAGTAGACTTCATTTGAAGTTAAAAAAATTAGTTATCAAAAAGTTATCATTTGTTAGCAATTATTTGTCATTGGTTAGCCATTATTTGTTATTTGTTAACATTTTATGGTCGATTTGGTTCTTTGAACATTTGTATCGTGTTTGTATGATAGTAGACTTCTTTGAAGTTAAAAAAATTAGTTATCAAAAATTTATCATTTGTTAGTCATTATTTTGTCATTTGTCAAATAAAGTCTACTATCATACAAACACGATACTAATATTTAAAGAACCAAATCGACCATAGATTGTTAACAAATGACAAATTATTGTTAACAAATGACAAATAATGGCTAACAAATGACAACTTTTTGATAACTAATTTTTTTAACTTCAAATAAAATCTAATATCGTACAAACATGATACAAATGTTCAAAGAACCAAATCGACCATAGATTGTTAATAAATGATAAATAATGGTTAACAAATGACAAATAATGGCTAACCAATGACAAATAATGGCTAACAAATGACAACTTTTTGATAACTAATTTTTTTAACTTCAAATGAAGTCTACTATCATACAAACACGATACAAATGTTCAAAGAACCAAATCGACCATAGATTGTTAACAAATGACAAATAATGGTTAACAAATGACAAATAATGGCTAACCAATGACAAGTAATGGCTAACAAATGATAACTTTTTGATAATTAATTTATTTAACTTCAAATGAAGTCTACTATCATACAAACATGATACTAATGTCCAATGAACCAAATCGACCATAGATTGTTAACAAATGACAAATCAAATATAACGAATGATATATCATTGATAACAAATGACAAATCTCAAATTACAAATACCAAATCAAATATAACGAATGATATATCATAGATAACAAATGACAAATCTTTCATAACAAATGCCTAATCATATATAACGAATGATATATCATTGATAACAAATGACAAATCTCATATTATAAATGCCAAATCAAATATAACGAATGATATTTCATAGATAACAAATAGAAAATCTCTCATAACAAATGCCTAATCATATATAACGAATGATATATCATGGATAACAAATGACAAATCTCTAATTACAAATGCCAAATCATACATGAGAAATAAAAAATCAATAATAATCTAACTATACAGACTATCTACTCTAACAATTATGTAACATACGAATGACAACGAAGATATAACAAATGAAAAATATTTTATAAATGAATGATATTACCTATTATAACTTCGGATAGATAACTTTACAAAATTACAGAAATTATACATTTAACAAAATGGATGCTAAAGTTTCAAAATCAAATCTCCTCTGGCTAAACTCCCAGCCTCAATATATCATAAGCAACTCTGTAACGACATTCATTACCGTCTATTAGATCTAGAAATTTCACTCCCCTTAGGAGATTGTCCATAAAGACAAGCATATAGACCCTGCAGTTATTACCATTTGGTTGTATTGGACATTTCCCAAAATGAGTCGTCCATTTGGAGTTTAGACCGTAATTCTTTACCTCTGAACCAGTAGGTAGCCTTCTATGATAAGCAAAATCTCTCCATATCAACATTTTCGGAAGGATTGTTGATATCTGATCTTTAATAAGCTGGTGTCCAGGAGATAATTTCTTCTTCTTCCGTGCATTTGTAATTTTCAAATCTACCATTGAATCGTAGATGCATATTTTTCTTGCCTTACACGACACAACACAAAGGACCCAGTGGCTGTCATTGATATTCTAGGGAATGAGTATTAATTTCGAATTGACCACTTTTTAATCTCCTCGATGGATGCAATTAGAAAATGTACGATCCCATTGGATAGATGTAATTTGTTCCCAAATTGATTTCTTCTTCAGTTCTACACCTTCTGGAGAGGACATATTACCAGTCCAGACATTGAAAGCCTTGCCAATATATTGACAGGCAAAGATATCCGCCAATACAATCCTTTCGTTTAGGGTGGGCACGATGTTGTGTGTCAAAAGATTGAATCAGGGCTTTAATGTATACATCAATAACCTGAACAGGAAAAGAAAATGACAAATTAGATAACAAAAATGATAACGTTCAATATTACAAATGACAAACAAGGCAAAACTAATGATAAAGTGCAATCGAATAACGGACAAACAATTTGAAAACAAATGGTAGAGACTCTTATACAAATGACAGAGGAAATGAAATAAATGATATAAATACCTCATTGTCCAACCATTGATTTGGATATAAGGTGTAGAGAGCGTTAAGGCAAATAGTTTCTTTACCTATCATCATATAGGTACTCCAGCTGCCCTTCTTAGCTTTAAGAGATAATTTATCTTTCCTCAGTGACCAGACTTGGTCCACCTAGTTTTTCTCATCCTAGGAAATGGGTCTTTGAATAAAAGATTCCAATAATACTCCCGGAAGAAGCTCGTCAAGGTGAGCATGCAATTGGTTCATTTGACAAACCATTTTGACGGCTCTTTCATTAATTTCTTCCTCATTTAGTGCATGCCTCTTCTTTAAGGTGACATGCACTTTTGACTCCATTTAAACAAGCTGGAACAGAGTTGTTGAAATTAGAAAATGAAATTTAAATGTGTTTATTACATGAGAATGAGTAATAAACCAGTTGTTTGGTTTAAAAGAACTTCATACATTGGTCTGGTCAACAACCATTTGTTTTATTATTTGCTCAGGGTCTGGTTTATTCTGTGAATTTCCATCATCATCATCCTTGCCTTCAAACACCTCCTCTTTATTCTGTTCCACCTCCTCTTTACTCTTTTTAGTTTGTAAATAAACAAACTACAAATGATAAGAGTCATACAAGATATGGGAAAATAAACAAAAGAAAATGAGAAGTTACCAGCAAACAAATGATAAGTTACCTGGCTAGCTTCATCTTCAGTTTTTTCAACCTTCAGAGTCTGTTCCTCGATAGATACAACAGTTGTTTGGTCAGCACTAGCCTGTAAATAAACAGACTACAAATGATTAGAGTGATACAAGATATGGTAAAATAAAAGAAGAAAATGAGAAGTCAACATCAAACTAATGATAAGTTACCTGTTAAGCTTCACCAACAACTTCTTCTTGGTTGAAGAATACTATATCAGTTTTTGCTACCTCTGCAAACCATAGTTTATACAATAAAGGTTAAAGAAGAAACGAATTAAAAAAAATTGTATTGATATGTGATGTTAATATTATTATAGATAGCTCAATACAAACAAATATTAGTTGTAGTCGGGTAACTTGAGGTTATGAGTCATCTTGTTCAGCAAATACCTCATTGTCAGGTTGTAAATATTTTTTTCCAGTATAATACACCACTGCAGTTGGTTGTTCTGAATCTTCTTCTTCAGCAACATCATCAACTTTCTCATCACCATTCTTTGATTCTTCCATCTGTAAAATAGGATATACATACTATGAATGGTAAAATTAAATGAACAAACAACAGGGCAGTAACAAATATGGTAGATAGCTCAAAACAAATGTTCGATAAATAAATACCTCTGAAACTTCCTCTTCTTCAAATTTAACTTTCTCCTCGACATCTTTCTTATCATCATTATCTTTTTCTTCACCCTTCTTCCACTTCACATACAACAAATAAAATGAACAAAGTCATCAGAAGAAGTGAAAGTTCAGAAAAAGAGAATGACAAAGACAACTTCATAAATGCCAAAATATTCTAAACAAATGACAGACATCTGAGGAAATGGCAAATTGCATAAAGTAAATGCCAATAAGTAATATAAAAATGTAAAATAAAATTATATAAATGATAAGAAGTAGCAAACGGATGATACCTCTAGAAGATCACCACCATATTTAGACGATATCGCATTGAAATTAACTTCCCTCCCAACTTCAACATCATCATCTACCATTAAGGCATTTGCCACCTCCAATATCTCTCTAGGCGTAACTTGCTGAAGTAAAATTTTGGCAGTTGATTGAATATTCTGAAGTTTTGGGAATTGCACCTGTCTCATCCTTGGCACTCTATTAGCCAAGCCCTTCTTGGGGATCTTGGGGATTAAGCCTTTAAATTAGATCAGTGGGACAAGATCAAATTATTCATCAGTAAAAACTTCTTTCTTCGGGCCTTTAACCTTTTTCTTCTTGTTGGGCACATCAGCTTCTTCTGCCTTCTTCTTCCATTCTCCCTTACCTTTTTTTGTTCTCGACTCCGTCTTCTTCCTTTTCCCATCTTCTTTCTCATTACCTCCTTCTCGCTTGCGTTTCGCAGTTTTCTCAGGAGTAGGGAACTGGTACTGCCCAAGGAGTAGAGTATCTCCAAGTGGTAGGGTACTGTCTCCCACAGTAGACATCGAAATTTGTTCCAACATTTTATCATGAGTATGCAACATTTTGCCATGGTCATCCAACTTCAGTAACATTTTACCATGCTCCTCCAACTGGGAGCATACCCTAACCACTATAGCTCCGATCTCACTGGCTGAAGAACTGCAACCTATTGCAGGTATAATGACTGTAGGTGCACTGACTGCAGGTACACCGACTGTAGGTGCAGTGCCAATTACAACTGCAGCGCCGATTGCAGGTGCTTCGATTTGATATCTCTGAAATATTCAAACAGATAACGATGACAAAGGGCAACTTAGAAATGACAGGAAATACTCTAATAATGATAATATGCATACAACAAATGACAAAAAAGGACTTCATAATGACAAAAAAATCAAACAAATGTCAAGATGGTAATACAAAATGCCAAAACTAATAAATAAAATGATAGGAAACCTAAATTAAATGACAAATAAGCAATAAAATGAATCAAGATCATACAAAGAATGGTAGATTACCATAGCCTCTTGTACAAGATCTTGCTGCATGTCAGTCTCAGAGGGCTTCATAGCTATTACCAACAAATCGGGGTTAGCAAAAAACTTTTTAAACGTCACAGTTTGGTGACGCTTAAAGGATGTCATCCTCCATCCATGTAGCTTAGGGAACAAATGTATGGATCCTCAATTCTTGGAAACTTTAGGCTGAGAATAGAAAGGAAAGTCCATATCATCAACACCTAGGTACATCCGTGGAGTGATAAAGCTTTATTCGATTTTTTATCAGCGGCCGATCGATATTTGGCAAACTCTACTATTTGCCTCCACGAGAAATTATAGACTTGCTTACCCCAGGGAATCTGTTGAACTGCTGTAGATCATCTACCAGGTCAACATACTTCACCCAAACGTTTCTCCCCTTGTTTGGGAGGAGAAAGGATAATATAATTTTTTACAAATTTAATCGAAGAACATCTTCTGCAAAACGAAATAACACAATGTAATGATAGGAACCTTAGAATATAATGAGCCAAAAATGGCAAGTACAATACAAATATTGGAGGGGTGATAAATACAATGAAGGACGATGATAAAGATTACAACACAAATGACAAATTATAGGCTTACCCTGATGTCTTTTCAATTTTGCCTGTTTTAAAGCATCATCAATTTCCTTCAGCCCATATGTATTCTTCTTCTTGGGGAATCGCCTCCTTCTGAAAATTTTCATATGCTCAGGATCAACAAATAAGAACTCGTTTGCAATAGGCGAGACACGTAGCCCCAAAATCAGGCAAACATGAATGGGCTTCATCTGAATTATTGTCTCCCCAAATTGGAACTTCATATCACCGAGATGACGATCAAATATTTCTATAACCAACGTCGATATTGTTGCTATTGGATCAATCAGTAGTAAGGGTGTAAAGCAGGTGGTACGAAGAGCACCCTTCTCCTCTTCAGGCAGAGCTACATACATTTTGTGAAGTCCCAAACCAGTACACCGAGAGGTGTAATTTTTTGCATTGGAAGTGCCCTTCTTGGCTCTCCCCTTCTGTGCTTGGTTCTCCTTGTTAACTTGTTCATTCACTTATTTATCAGACTTCATTGTGGAAGAAGAAAAAAAAAAGACTTTGGTCAAACATCTGGTAGGCAGTAGTGACACAGGTGATTTGCCACTTATATAACACTGAAATTACACAAACACACAGATGATTTACCAATGATTTTTGAGAAAACGGTTTATGCAACTAGGACGATTTTTACGCTCGTGAATCACAAACACGATTTGTAGAAACAAAACGATTTTTACAGTTTTGCAGTGGTCGTGCAGGAAGAAAGTGTTTGAGGAATAGGAATGGTTTTTGGCGCCAAAAACTAAGCGAACTCGTGTGAATCGTACTATTTGCCTAACCCTAGAGAACAGTAAGCAAACCAAATAATGCAACTGATGGTGACAGAGTCTGCATTAACCAATATAACTAATGGTTAAACGTATGACAAATTGGTTTCATCAAATGACAAGAAATGCATGTAATGGTAACAAGGTCTGCCTTACACTTCTCGAAATAGTAAAGACACGTGTAGATCGAGGAACGATTATAATTGGACACGTGGCGTGATAATAATATTTTTAAATGATTTGATTTTTTTTTTATTAATTATGAAGTGACATTCGAACTAGTGGAGCCCACGGCCTTACCTGTGGAATCCACGGCTTAGAAACCTATTTTAATATTCAAGCAGTTGATATTTTTAGAACAAATGGCAAAAATGTATAATACAAATGACAAATAAGGCTGAACAAATGGGAAAGTTACATTAAAAATATGACAACAGTTTATTAAAAATGACATAGACGTATGAAAAAAATGCCAGAGTTGAACTAAATAAATGACATATTTTTGTTTGTCGCAGCCGCGCAGACGATTTGCCATCGTTTGTTCCACAAGTTGAGTATAGTAGGGTACCATCTACAAGAGTTATGAGTACCATCATTTCCTCCATGCCCAAGGAGTAGAGTACCAGTTTCCAATCAAACACTTAGTAGGCAGCAGTCACACAGACGGTTTGTGACAAATAATCGAGACGGTTTTTGCGGTTGAGTAAGAGGAAGAAACTGTTCGATGAATCGAAATCATTTTTGGCTCTAAAAGCTATATGATCTCCTGTGAACCGCAGGTGATATGTAACCTTAAACGATGAGAAATAGTAACAGAAATGGTGAAAGAGTCTGCCTTCTTATAAATAATAAATATGTTCAAAGGAAGAACAAAATGTACTACAACAAATGATAAGCAGTTCATGAGATGGTGATAATGTCAGCCTTCCTTGTACACGTGGCTTGATATAATAGTTTTAAATGAGTTAAAGAATTTTTTATAATTTTTTATTAGTCAGAATGTGATATTTGTACTTGTGGAGCCCAAAAAGAGGTGGTTGTCTGCTGTAATATTGGAACTTTAGTAGGGGCAAATATGGTTTTTCCTCTTGCCATTATCGATTTTGTAATTTATTGTTCCCTGGGTCTGATTTTGCAAAGATGGAAAAAACTAGTATTTATTCTCATAATTTTCGATCAATGTTTGCCTAATCCTCTCTTCATCTTTCCATCAATCTCAAACCTCCATGTGCACATAATTAGTATCATCTCTTTTTTCAACACTGTCTTTCTCATCTTGTACTCCCCAATATTTTACTTTTGAACTCACTTTGCAATAATTAAAATAGGATCCCTCTAAACTCACAACACTATTTCAATATCATCCACTACAACTTAATAGTCATCCTCTTTAAAAAGAACAATACCCTAATAAAAACGTCACTTTTGTCAGCAAAAAAAAAGCTGAGTTTATAGCGCTAGGGGCCAGCGTTGGTGGAAAAAAACAAACAATGAGCTTTTAAAGCTCGGGGTAGTTTGGATGAGTAATATTGAAAGAAGCTGGCCCAACGTTTTGCTAACATAGAGGGGCGTTGGCTGGAAGCCCCAAAAAAAAATATTCAAAAATTTGCTAATGAAGCGAGTAAGCTTTGAATTTGATGGAAGTAGGCCCACTCTTTCGAATTGGTTTAGAGTTACTAAATTTGAGGGCTTACCCAATTCCCAAATACTAATATAGTACTGTGGGAAGATGATAAATCTAGAGCAATATAATGCTATAGCTTATGAACAAATGGAGAGAGAGAAAGAGAGATTTATTGATTCATCATAGTTGTGTTCTTGTACATAATACAGAGATATATATGGGTAACCCTACAACATAAGTTACCTAATCTACTCAAACTCTCTATATAACCCTATCGGGCCTATGGGCTTGTTAGGAGTCCGTATAGGACACCCCAACCCTGTTGGGTTCCTAGCTTGGGCTTGGACCCAACTCCTAACACTCATCCTTGGGGTATTCCATACTAGGATGACTTGCCTCATTAAAACCTCTGCCTAACAAATCCCCCTAAGGAAAAAAGTTGTGCAGGGAAAAAGTACAATCATATGCGCTGTATGGGTTGTAAATAGGGCTGAACATGGGTCGGTTCGGGTCGGTTTTCGACCTGAACTGAACCCGAACCGACCTAAATCGGTTCCTGAGTTTTCAAACCGAAACCGAACCGAAGTACGTATAAAACCGACCCTACTCGAATCGAAAAGTTAAAGGGTAAACCGAAACTGAACCGTGATGGAACCGATTTTTGGGTTGGGTCGAATCGGCAAACAAAAGAAGGCAGTTTGCAGCTGCTTCCATACTTCTTCTCTCTTCATTTTTTCATGCTCTCTTCATTTACATGCCCTTATCGGTTCCTAGAAAGTGTTCCTAGGATCCAGATACGAAAGGATAGGACCGGTATTGTGGGATCATCTGTGATGGAGACCGTCAATGCTACTTGTTCGATTGGAGAGTTGTTTAAATCCGATTGTTTCGATGATGATGGTGCGAGTGAGCTGCGTTGGGTATGAAAATTTGATATGAAAATAAGTGATGGGTGTAACAAGTGATGATGCTAGAAACTTAAATACTGCTTATGCTGAAAAATCTTCCATTGCCGAGGAAGTATCAAAACAGCCCTATCCTGAGCTTGGAAGATACAATTCTGTCGTTAAGGAGAGAGGTGAGATAAGAGCTCTACAAATTAATGAACCCAGGGATGTACCAAAGAAAATTAGAGAATGACCTTCCCCATGTTTGCAGAAGCTGATGAACACTTCCCCCTATGTCATCATTACCATTACTACATCAAAAAATAAGTCTTCAAGGCAACTAATTGGGTATGAAAACAAGTATAGGTTCATTGTATACTTGAGATGTGGGTTCCACATATAATAATATAATTGTAATATACATGTGAATACAAACTCGGTTCGGTTCAGTTTCTTACGGGTTCTCGTTTGAAGAACCGAAACTGAACCGGTTCTTGTCGGTTCTAGAAAATAGAAACCGAAACCGAAACTAGTCTTTTAGAAACCGAACCGTTTTGCTAAATACGGTTCGGTTTGTCGGTTTTTACGGTTTCTTTCTCAGCCCTAGTTATAGACGCGTATACGTTGCCTCATCAAAACCTTCAGCCAGTAAAACCTCCTAGGATAAAAACTACACTATCAGGAAAAGGAGTACAACACGCATGTGTCCACGTCAGGATGGGACTGCTCCCCCTGACATCAATCTCCCTGAGATAATAAATTTTGTAAACTTCGCATGCCGATTCTATGAACTAATCTCTTGAACATAGAATATGCAAGAGCTTTCATGAATAGATTAGCCAGGTTATCTTCTGAATGGACTTGAACAACGTTGATCTCATTTGTCTTCCGCAACTCGTATATGTAGAAGAACTTTGGTGAAATATGCTTCGTTTTGTCACCTTTAATAAATCTGCCCTTGACTTGAACGATACAAGCTGCGTTGTCTTCATAAAGTATCGTCAGTTTATCTTGGATAGAACTCAGACCGTAACTCCCGTTAATGTGGTTCATCATAGACCACAACCAGAAGCATTCTCTGCCGGCTTCATGTAGTGTAAGAATCTCTGCGTGGTTCGAGGATGTAGTAACCATTGTCTGTTTCACTGATCTCCATGAAATCGCAGTATCTCCATACAATAACATATAACCCGATTGTGATCGGCCTTTATGTGGATTTGACAAATATCATGTATTGGCGTATCCTATAATTTCCCGTTTGCCAAGTTGTGGATAGAACAGACCCCAATCTTTCGTACCGATAAGATATCTCAGAATGTGCTTGATCCCAATCCAGTGTCTTTGGGTAGGAACCGAACTATGGCAAGCCAAGCAGTTCACTGTGAATGAGTTATATACCCAGCTAACCATAGCAAAACACCTCGTAGCTAGCACTATGGCCCTAGGAGTTTCTCCCCCTATTAGGATTGTGGAAGATGTCATTGTCCACACTCAAGTGTTGGACGCACAATAAATGACTTAGCACCGTGTGCTACATCCATATCAAAGTGTTAGATAACTCTTTCGATATATATTTCTTGGTGTACGAGTGCCACTATCAAAATATGCAATCTGTAAATCTAGATACTCTAAATTTCCCAAGGTTCGGTATTTCGAATTCCTTCCCAAGGTATTTGACGGCTCTCACGATCTCCCCCGGAGGTCTAATGATTTCCAAATCATTTAGTACACTATTATGATGAGTGAAACTATTGTTCACGGGTCGGGTCGGACCGGGTTAAGCCACATTTAAACCCGAACCCGGCCTGGTCGGGTTAACCACATTTGAACCCGAACCCGAACCGACTATGTACAGGAACCGAACTGGAACCGAATCGAATTGATCGGGTCGGGTTCTGGCCGGGTTTTGAACTTAGTTTGTTTTTTTGGGTTGTGAATTAAGGTCACATCAAATTAGAGTCTAATCGTATTAAGATGCAGATGCAGTACTTGTGCAGTGAAGGTAAGGTATAAAAAAACAAAACCAAGCTGCCATGATTGATGGATGCTTTTGAAACTTCAAAAAAGAATAAGAAAAGTATGTGGGCTTGAAAAAAATATTAAGATCTCATAATATCTCATCCAACAGATCTGAAAAAAAACAACAGATGCTCATCCAACAATATTTCTACTTCAGATCTCATAAGATCTCATCCAACAACAGATGCATAAAAATAACAATAATTATATTAAGATCTCATCCAACAACATGATTTAGGTGGGCTTGAGAAAAATAAAACAACACATCTGAACCCGACTTCAGATCTCAAGTCTCAACCCAACAACAACAATATTTTAGAGAACAACAATAACAACAGATCTTGTTATTTTTTACATACTTCTGAAGATGAACAACAATAACAACAATCTCAAGTCTCTAACAACAATTTCAACCCTATGCTATCCAACAACAGATCTTTAAAATGAACAACAACCCTATGCTATCCAACAGATCTTGACTGCGGTCTTTCACATACAAAGAGCTTGAAGAAGGAGAAAAAGTTTTAGAGAGAGGATGGAGAAAGAGTTTTAGAGAGTTTTAAAGAGTTTTAGAGAGAGGAAGGAGAAATAGTTTTAGAGAGAGAGAGGAAGGAGAATTGGAGAAAGAGTTTAGAGGAGATACATAGGGTAAGAGTGAGAGAGATTTGTTATATATATATATAGTTGGTTCGGGTTGGGTTTTAACATACACCAAATCATGAACTCGAACCCGAACCGATTATATTCGGGTTTTAAGATTCAAATCCGAAACCGAGCTGAGAAATCCCTAACCCGGATCGAACCGGCTAGTTCAAGTCGGCCCGGTTTGGGTTTTCGGGTTTAGGTGAACAGCCCTAAGTAAAACTAATATATGTGCTCTAAATAAGAATGCATGGACATATAAGGATATTTGCAAAGTCCCTGACATTCAAATACTCAGTCAACTTACTATGTCTCATGGGCACTGATTACTTTAAGTCAATAATAACGTTTACAGTTTTATTACATACACACCTCGTGTGTCGGGCTTAATTGCTTCCAGAAGCTTATACCTTCTCAGGTGGCTTCATGTATATATCCGTATCTAATTTCCCATATAGATATGCGGTATTTACATCAGACGCATGTTTAGCTTATCCCCGACAGCTTGACAGACTGATCAGTACCGAAATATTATAGCGTCCATAACCGGGTAATAGGTCACACTGTAATCGATGCGAGATCTCTCAAAGATTTCCAGGGCAACTAGTCTTGCCTTGACCAAATTATCTCTCGGAGTTAATTGTGTTACCGTACCTTTCCCATTTATAACCGACAAGCTCAATTGTATCATTTCGCATTATGCTAGCAAGCTGAGTTCCGCTTGGATTCCAGATGCCTACTTTTGCTCTGAAACCTCATCCTTGATGGTGAGCACAACATCGAATATGAATACATTATCGATAAATCTCTACTGAACGATCCTGCGTTGTGCTTATTATAGACTTTTAATATATCGATATCTTATTATCATACGCGTATATGCCACGCCGGGCTAGTCTCGTAATGCATCAACTGGTCGCGTAACTACTATTGTCTCGTCAATAGGTGGTTCCATCCTCGATGAACTGACTACACCATTAGTCATATTTGTCCCTTATTCTGCAGCTCCCCAGCTCAAAATACTTTCTTCCAACGGTGCTTCGCATTAAGCGCGAGCCTCAAATTCGTTTGTGGTACTAATTCCCTTTGAACGTTCTGCTGTGGTACTGGTTCCCCCAGAACATTCTGTTGCATAGGTGTATTACTTACATGTACATACACTTACGGTACTTCAATAGTGCCTATGAATGTGTCTAACAAATCATTTACGACCTATTAGAGGTTTGTAATCTGTTGAACCTTATTGTCACCTAACTTATATATTGGGATCTAGATGAGACAACGATGGTATTTTCCAGGACCTCTTGGAAATATCCTCAACATTGACTGTCATATCACCCCCCAATGCTCGGAATATCATCTCATCAAAGTGATAATTATCTGCCCTGCAGGATATACGTCGTCTGTGGGTCAAAATATCCAGTGATAAATGTGAATCATAGCCCACATAATACCAGGCCAACGTTGAGGGTCCCATCTTCATATATTGTAGTACGATTGGCACCTGTACGGAACATCCGTCGATGGGAGACACCAGGCTCCGACCTAGTTACTAGTCGCTTTTGGGAAAAAATAATTTGATGATTTTGCTAAGAGACGAACCCTAATCAGTGTTGTAGGAGCAAGAATGCATATCCCACACATTATACAGAAGTTGTGATTGTAATAACAGTGGCCTAACAATTATCCTAAATCGCTTGATTAGGTTCTCCGCCAATCCCGAGTTGGGAATGGTATAAGGTACTCACAATGCTCAATCATCTATCCCATTTAGCGGTAAAATAATCATCAAAAGCCTGTGAGTCGCACTCTCAAGCTCCCGTCAAGTCGCATCGATCGACTTTGATTGGGTAATCTAGGAACTGAGCCTGTGATCGAATGAACCAAGTGAGAAGTTGTACTAACGTTACATTCTTATAACCATCTCCTAGATGTGTCTTTAATGACCATAAATATTCAAGTAGGCCATGATGTGGATGGAAAGGTCCATATGTGTCTCCATGGATGCGTTTAGAGCAAAGGCTGGAGATCCCACTCCACCTTGGTTCTAGACTTTCCTTGAAAATAATTATTACACGTACACTCTCTGGATCGTCTCTCATTTCAAGGAAAGTTGAGATGCAATCCTGATAATCCTCCTCGTTATCCGAGCCCTGAAGAGTGTATGGGAAACTGTTCCAATAGCGTGTTCTAACCTTTAGACATGGATTAAATGCACAAAACCTTGTCTATCATTTTCCTCGATAGTCATTACGTGATAAATATTATCATGTATCTCGTTAAACTCAGTAAAATATGGTTGGATGTACTTGTTTATAAAATGGACTAGATACCCCGTATCGTACCGTTATAGAGTAATAGTATGACGCACTCAGTGTATTCTATCATGTTGGCCATGCCAAAGATATTTGTACCATCCTCGATACACACGGTTAGACAAGAAATATATTCATATTTCAAAAGGAACGAGTGCGGGGTACTAATGTTCCTTAGGCATATGCCGCCACTCATTCGATTATCGATCATGCTCAATGAGCAGATAAATCCATAGGCAGGTTGTATGTAGTAGATCAACTATCATACATAGAATTTAACTACTTCTCAAACAATAAATTTGAATAATCACAATTTATAAAAAAATAAAAATCTCATGTATGTCACAAGCACTTTATTAAAATATAAATGATATGTTCCCAACAAAATCAAAAATACTGACAACAAAAAGAATAGTAAATCAAGTCTATACGAGAAAAAAATAACTACATGTGCTCTCTCTAATGTGACATCACATGTCTATTGAGATATCATTACAGATTACTCCGTATGTTGATCCATGACGGGATTCGTGTCGTCGAAGAAGTCTGGCGCTGCGAAGTCCGGAGAGGCGGAGTTAGTATCAACAACTGCCTGGTAGGTTCAGACTCTGTCACCTGTAGCCATATGGGTGCATGACATTTCCATGCCTAGTGTCCTGTGTCACGACAGTTAAAGCAAGTAGATCCCGGATCAGTCTTCTTTTCCTTCTTCAGATTGCCTAGTCTCCAGGATTTCTTAAATCCTTTACCTCTTATAGGGTCAAAAGGTTTCTGGTTCCCACCCCTCCTGTATTTCTGGTATCCTCCCCTGCCCCTTCCATATCTTTGTCTCTGACGTGCAGAATTATTTCCTCGAAACTGAACATTATTTGACGAAGGCAACGACGTACTCCCAGAAGGCTACATAGCATGATTCTTCATCAGAAGTTTATCGTTCTGCTCAAAGAGGATCAGTGCCTGAATCAAGACGTCATGACTCTTCATGTTCTCTCATCGATATTATCTCTGAATCGCAATATTGCTAGTATGGAAAGTTGATAGAGTCTTCTCTAACATTTTAGTATCAGTGACTTTCCTCTCACACAGCTCAAGTGTAGAAGTGATTTTACGGGCTACTGAGTTATAATCAACGACCGTCCTGAAATCTTAGAACCTAAGGGTGTTCCATTAGTGTATCGCTTTTGGGAGCATAATGGTCTTTTGATGACCATAACGCCCCTGCAAGCTTGTCCATAAGTCAGCTAGTTCAACCTTGTTGAGGTATTCAGTCTTCAGGTCATCCTGAATATGATGATGGAGGATAAAAAAAGCCATTTCTTTGTCCATGGGATCTTCCTTGTTGCCAATGACGATGGTCTTCTGCAGACCAAGTGACTTCAAGAATAAGTCAGCGTCAATGCACCAAGTGAGGTAATTGGCTCCAGTGAGCAACAATGGTGGAAATTCAACATTTTTGAGTTTCACAAACATCTGTAATGCAAGATATAGATTGTAAGTAGAGACAATTCTTGATAAACATATCAATTGCATTAAAGACAGATCAAAGTACTTAGAATAAAGCTAAAAAAATGATTCTCAATCATATTATAGGTGAACCCTGTTCATATTCTAAAACTCATGAATTTTTTTATAATAATTAAATCCTAAATTTTACCCTGTAAAAATGACGATCTTAATCTTTTGTGTGCATTTTAATAGAATCTTAGCCAATATTGCTATTCAAAACCACTAGATGTGTGTTGTCCTTATACTGAGAACTATGGTGTTCTAAGCCCTTAAGTTCTATAAAGGTAGGTATATTCTAGCCAAATAACCATATTTGTTAGGAATATGAGGGGTATTAGATGTTTAGCTCACAAGTGGTCTCATCCCAAAGTTTGCTAGGTTCACAAGATAGGCTGATTATGCATATCTTTGAACTAACATTCTAGGGTACTATAGGTTGCTATCAGTGCCTATATACCTCTAAATGTTATTATGTAACATCTAATTGTACCTAGATACGAAAAATTAGTTTATCAGACACCAAGTTTTTAGAAATAAGACTAAGTCAATTCCAATTGAGCTCTAGTTATTTGTCATTGACAATTAACTATGATTTAAATATGACTCAGTCGTATACTAAATTAGTCTTAGTTTCGTATTATCTATGATCCCTGATCATGATAATTAGTATCCTAGGTGTATACCAGTAATATTCTATTAGCTATCGTAAGATACTTAAATAGGTATTACACCATTTACTTATATCACATATAAGTGAGCCAATGTTCCTATACGAGGCACCTATTCCCAAAAAATTTAAAAAATATTTTTCATAATCTTTTTTTAAAATAGGTCCTACACGGGGTAACTCCAGTCAATAGGATTTTTTTAAAAATATTGGGCCCAATGGCCTATTTATGGTTGTTTTAGTGCCTTGACTGGTTCTGGACCGGTCTGACTCGGTCTGGGTCAAGGCTTAGACCGGGTTAACTGGTCTGAACCGGTCTGATTCGGTCTGCCACGTGCCACGCACGCATAGGTCACACATGCCACATGTACGGGATGTACACGTGTCACACATGCACACGTGCCTCGCACGTGTCTGCCACGTCACTTCTCCGGTGGCCGACGGGAATATTCTGGTGACCGTCCGACCAAAATTCTAGAGACCTTCCGACGTCCGGTCGACGGCTGATCTCCGATGACCGGCGACTGCCACGTGCCACACACATGTCATGCCATGTCAGCATGCCCCGTATCGTCGACACGTGTCACTGTTGACGTCACAGTGGATAATGATGACGCCATATAGGATAATTATAGAAAATAAAAATATTTAAATATCTTGTTGACGTCATCGACCAAAAAAATGCTATTTTTGGCTGTGAAATTGCCTAATTTCAACGTGTTATTCCCGGCGATTGGGACATCTTCCAGAGACGTACCATATATCGTTGGAAAACTCTTATAGTAGGCTATCCAACCGAAGTGGTCTAACCTTTATCCGATGTCCATAGAGAAAAGTATACAAGTTTGAATACAAGCCTTTATCAAGGGTAAAAATCACCAAAAATCATCATTTTTAATCCGAAAAAATAGGAAAAAAGAGGTTCTTGAATCATGATAATCTATCATATAACATAAATCTAAAAATATGTATTCAAAAATTGTAAAATACCTCGTCTCCTGATCGCTTGGTTTTCGTGAAAACTCTGATGAGAAAGTAATTTATGCTCTCCTCGTTCCTAAAGCTTGCGTGCTGATAACGTGTTGGAAGATGATAAATCTATAACAATTTAATACTATAGCTTATGAACAAAAGGAGAGAGAGAAAAAATTTTTATTGATTCATTATAGTTGTGTTATTTGTACATAATACATAGATATATATAGTAACCCTACAACATAAGTTACCTAATCTACTCAAACTCTCCCCATAACCCTATCGGCATATGGGCTTGTTAGGAGTTCGTATAAGACACCCGAACCCTGTTGGGTTCCTAGCTTGGGCTTGGACACAACTCCTAACAAGTACAAAGAACTTTCCCAAATTCCTAATTTAGTAGAAAGAAGGGTAAATTTTCTTTTGCCCCTTATTATTTGAGACGTATACACATTTTTCGCCTAAATGAGCCTGTTGACCTCAAACCAGACTTGACCTACCTTTGACTTAAGTTGACGGGTCTTTTTTGTGTAAAAATCCTCATGTGTTTTCCACATAATGTGGGGAACCGGTTATCACTCTATTTTCTTAAATCGCAAACTATTTCTCGAATTCCTCCAATACAATCCAACGGTTTAGATTATCTATCTCTCATTCTTTCCCTCTGACTAAACACTAGTCTTTCTCTCCACACCCTAAATATCATCTCTATGTATCTGCAACAACAAAAATCAAACAACCCCAAAACCTAAGTACGACTCTTTATCAACCCAAGTACCATTCTTTCTCTCTCTCATTTATGCTCTCTCTCTCTCTCTCTCTCTCTTCGACAACAAAATCGAACAACCCCAACACCCGAAAGTTAGAAACAAGTTTAAGTGATGAAAATCAATAAAAGGAGTATCTTTCTAGAGTATCTCACTTTTCTTATAAGATAATAAGTAATGAGTTCTTCATCAATGTGGTGAATTTGAAACCAAGGAGATAAATGGGTTTCGTTGTTGTTGTCGAAATGGTGAAAACTGTGTCCATTGATGTGAAGGTTTGAAGGCTGGTATGAAATTACAGAGAGAAGATTATGGGTGAAACGAAGTGATGAGGTAGTGTTTTCTATGAAAAAGATGAGATGGGGTGATGGGGAGCTGAAGAAATTAGCTCAAAGGGTTTGTGAATAGAAGAGAGATGGTGAAGACCGTTGGATTATTTAGTTTTTCAAGGAAACTTTGGAAATGAAGAGAATATATGACAAACTGCTCACCTAGGTTATCAACTTCACGTGCCACTCACTCACGTTGGGCTATTTTAGGAACTTCTACTTTTATTGACCAGTCAACTGTGGTCACAAGTGCGAATTTGATAGGAATAATGGGAATAAGAGCAAATTTACTCTAGAAAGAAGCAAAGTTTCGGAAATTGAAGAGGTTCAAAGTTTGAAAGAATTTGGTCTTGACTTACCCTAATTTAGGTAATCTCTCTCTCTATTTCTGGAATCAATAGGTTAATCTCTTCTCTTCCAATCTTTATCAACAGTGTTATATATACTTAATGGTGAAGCTAAATTATTTAATACAAAAGAAGAAACAAGGGAGAACCATGTTGACGAATAAAGATGATACAATGGCCAAAGCGAAGAGGTTTCAAGTCCATTTTTTGAGGAAGGGGAGATTTCGAAGAGGAAGAAATCGGTTCCGCTAGACCAAGGTAGTCTCTATCTCCCCCTATGTGTGTATAACAAACATCCTGCAATAACAAAAATTAAGTTTTAGGGGTCTGGACACATCTCTAAAGTTTTTTACTTTGTTTTTTTTAAAAGGGATTTGTATCTGCTGCAATAACCTTCCTGTTGTTCTTTCATGTTTTTTCCAAGTGTACTATGTAGTGCTATTTTAAATTATATTGTAATAAACATTGCTATTAAATTTCACATCTTCATTGTTTGGTTTTTTCAATTTAGTTACCATTTTATTTCCCATATATATTTCAGAAATACGCGTGCATGTGTCTTGGTCTTGAACTGCAAGAGCCATGCAAACCTTGTTTGCCTCTAGTGCATCGGATGTACCCACCAAGATGTAAACACTATCAAATATTAGTCAAACATGTGCCATGGTAATTTACAAACTCTCACATAGTCCAACGTTATTAATACTAGTAGTAATTTGCCCGTGCGAGCACGGGCTAAACAACAATGTGAAGAATAGAATTTGATCTATATATTAAGATGCATCATTTTGAAACAACAATGTGAAGAATAGAATTTGATCTATATATTAAGATGCATCATTTTGAAACAACAATGTGAAGAATAGAATTTGATCTATATATTAAGATGCGTCATTTTGAATAAGCAGAGCACCTAAAGTTAAAATATTTGCTTTCATAACAAAGTGTAATGTCGTTTTTACAAACACTATCACTATACAAAGAGTTGAGTACCAAGATTTTAGTGAGACTTTATTCAACTTCGAGCATGTAAAAAAAAGAAGAGAAATTTAGCTTTAACCCCCCACATTATGGCATCGACTTGCTATTGACCCCCATATTCCTTGAAATTCAACATTAAACCCCATTTCAACCTGAAAACCAAGTCAAATTCTGTTGTAACTTGGCTTGGGGGGTTAACATAAAAGAAAATGTTAGCAGAACATTAATTTTAACATGGTTTCTCACAGGTTTCATGCCCAATTTGTGAATTGGATGGACACAAAGTAGATTCATTCCCATAGGTTTATTCTAGGTGCAAAAGGCCAAATTGCAATAGAATTATGACGCTTCTCATTTCTAAAACCTCGAAGAACCCCAACAAGAAGTTCCTTTTATGTCAATTCACTGAGTGCAATGCATTTGAGTGTCTATCTGATGCCACTAAGAAAGGTAAAGAGGAAATTGGGTCTTCAAGTACTACAGGCTACTATGGATGTGGAGGGACAAGTCACTGGGTGAAAGACTGCCCTTGGAGAGTGATTAAATGTCCAGTGGAGGGATGTCCTAGGCAGATGAAGCTCCAAATTTCTAAGTAAGATGGCACAAAAGGGAAGAAATTTTTAAAGTGTTAAAACATCCATTGTAAGAAGTTTATTTGGTTAATAGATGTCATTCAAGCAGAAAGTAGAGATGGAGGGAAAAAGAAAATGCAAATAGATATGAAGGTGGCCATTAAGATGAATTTGGATGATTTTGTTAGGGATTTCAACGGGAAAACTAATATCTAGGATGAATCAACTTTTTTGCAATAAATTTGGATGATTGTAATGTTTTTTTGTTTTTTTTCTAAACAATATTGGATTCTAGTTATCTGCAGTTATGTTTTAACAAGATAAAAGATGTTCTAAAAGATTTCATGCACCAAATAAAACATACATTCACCATACCAAAAAGATGTTCTAATACATTCACCATACCAAAAAGACACAACTAGGCTACTAAAATCCATGCCAAAAAAACAGTACCCTCCTAATGAAATTTATACATTCACCATAATAGAAGACTCCTGCAAAACTAGTCACACAACTACGTACTCAAAATACCCCACCCTACTTTACTAACCAACTACTAGGTTCATACTTGAAATCAGTTGATGATGATAGTGTTGGAACCAATACTGGAGGTTCCTGAAGCACAGGTTTTGGCCCTCTTAGTTGTTGGACCAACATCACCATAGCCACCATCACCATAGCCACCATCACCTTTGGCATCACCACCATCTCCTTTACATGTACCATTGTTACTACCATCACCCCCATTGCCACCATCATCTGAATCAGAGTCATCAGAGTCACTAGACTCATCAGTGTAGGGACCTAACTTCGTTTGGAGATGAAGTTGGTTCTTACAACGTAAAATCAATCCTCAATCAAAGGGATGCAAATAATTGGTCTAGAGTAAGAACTAACTACAAACAAACACTTGCGTAGAGGCCCGAATGTGACTCTCTACGACCTCTGATGAGGATTTTTAAGATAGATTTTATTACTGAAGAGTAATTGGTGGGTTCGAACACAGTGTGCACTGAGAGGTCGAAGGTAAAATGCAAGGGGGCGGAGATGATTTTTCTAACCCCCACTTGGTTTCCCCTCTCCTCTATTTATAGTCATAGGAAGCTGAGTCACTAAATGTGGGTCAGGATTACATGATTACTGTCAGGAAATCCCAGTGAGTTATGGCGGCGGCTCTGCCTATACTGTCACTGTGACAGCTGTCAAATATGTCCCTGTACTTCGGCACTGTGGCGCAGTGGTCAGCCTGTCATTGTAGCTGTAAAAGCCAATCATTACGACGGCTTGTCTGGTGAGCTGGTTGTCTGTCCCGTCATACTTTGACCATGTGTAGATATGGTCGAAGAGTATCTGTCGCGACGTGTTAGTCCATCCTCAAAGCTTTGTCTGGTGTCGAAGCTTCATCTTCGGGGGATTTCTGGGAAGTCTATTTTAGGGATTAAGTAGGCTTCGATACATTCGATTAGGCTATGAAGTGGGCTTCAACTGTTTGTTGAAGGCTTTGAGTAGGCTACTACATTTGCCCCCTCTCAGGGAAGGTCTCGAAGCCAGGTGAAGAGGTGCTCGCTGAGAAAATTATTCGGTCTTGGAATCTGAGCTGTTTGACTGCTGGTTTTCTGGTAAGTAATAAAAGAGGGTAATTAAGAGGTGTAGGTGTTTATAGGGTAATAAATGAGATGAAGGCTATAAAGATGGGTTATTGTGAAAGGATGCTATATCTTCTCCCTTTTACAGTAGTCTTCTGCTTTTTCTCCTAATTCTGGAATGAATACTACACCAAACACGCGTTACCAGAAGAGGATGGGCTTTGCTCGCGATCATCGTGTGGGGCAGAAGATGGCGGAACTGCATATGAAGTTTTTTGGGCAGCATGATCTGAACTGTGACATGCCGGACATTGTGGAGGTAGGACCTGAGGAGTTCATCAATGGTGATTCTTATGCTTATCTGTGGGAACAACTAAGGCTTCAATTTACGACTGCTGAGAGGCGCTATCTCTTTCTGATGGCTTTGGCCGAAAGTCTTATTTGTGCATAAGAGATCACCAAGGAACAAAACGCAGCAAGCGGAGCTGGACCTTCCGGACGTAGGGCTATTGGTTGATGTGGTGGATATTTGTATTTTGGCATGTTTTTATTTTTCTGTATGGGGTTTTTTTGCTTGGGGTGGTAGTAGGAATGTAATCTGTTTGTTTAATCGGATATTTGGAATGGAAATAATATTTTATGTACACTGGTATTACTGTGCTTGATTGATAATGTAGACAAATGGAGAGAAAAATCTTGTAGGCGTTTAACACATACATGTTATCGAACTGTTAGTGGTATCGAGGTATAATGATATGATTGAAGGTAATGGTAGTCGAAGGTTACGATGAGATGTTGTTTATGATGATCGATGGTTATAATGGACGAATGCTCGACGTTGGAGGTACACTTGACTAAAAGTCCTCAAGAATGTGGTTTAAATACAGGTTCCGACGAATCAGTTACGTCTAGGAAGTTAGAAAAGTTGTATGTTGACTTTTTGAGGTTGGAAATTAGAGGTTGCCATTAATTTGGTTAGGGAAGAGGGAAAGTTGTGGTGGGTTTGTAGGCATAAAAGGGGGTAGGTTGGAGGGAACTTTCTCATATGTCCTGCAGCATTCTCTTCATCTATTTCTTTAACTTGGTTTGATCAACATGGTTGGAAACGTACCCGTTCGGGAAGATCAAGTGGTGGTGAGGGCCAGCAGAATCCAGGAGGCCTTGTTAGGTATGCAACAGAGGTTTGGTATAGAGGAGGATATTAATGCTTAAATGCCAGACCTTTTTGAAGTTGAACCCAGGCCACCACTCTACGGTATGCCCTTCACGTACTGGTGGGGAATAGTGCAGATGATGGGGCCGTTACCCAGCCATCGGCTGTCTCTTCTCAAAGGTTTTGCAGATGATATAGTGGACCAGGAGGATGAAGATGCAGCGGTCATGGTTGAAGAAGAGCATCCCGCTAATAACTAGGGTCCTCTGTCATATGTTGGTGTTGTTGCTTTCATTTGCTCTGTTTCTATTTTTTTTCTTTCTCTGTACGTGGTTTGTCATGTTTTCTTCCATTCTGAATGAAAATGGTTTCTTGGAATAACTTCCTTTATTGAACTGTGAGTAGTAGTAATATAATATGAATTCTGGACATAGTATCTTGAATCGTTGAATTGATAGTACAACTGTCGGAATATATTGTTTGTGTTGTTCGAAGATAAAAATGAATTTGCCAAAGTGAAAGATACAGTGTGTCGAAGCTGAAAACATTATTTGTAAGCATAAATTTTTGAATGGTCAAAGTTTATGATTATAGTCTGTTGAAGGGTCGAAATTTTTGAATTGAAGGGTGTGTTGTACATCGAAGGTCGATATATTTGATCAGTGAATTTGAGGCTATCTGTTGAGGATTGTTCGAGACGTAGAATGGTCGAGTACTCGAGTTTGGGGATTGTGTCGAAGGTTATGCTTGATTGGACTAGCCGTTCTGACAACTCAGACAGCTAGTCTGTCAGACTGGTACGTGTGCCTGGGGCAGTGTGCAAAAAGTAATGATGGTGCTTTACTCGTATTATGGAAAGGCTTATGATGCGACTATTTTGATTTGATTACTTAGTTTCGAGTAGGGGAAAAGAAGGTTCGAGAGGCTTCGGCTTTTGCAGGCTATTTAAAGTGAGGGTGCTGTTCGCACGTGGGAGATACGAGGGATAAATTGGTCACAACACATTGTAGCCAAAAAGCCGGGACAGTGGGGTCGTGGTTATGATAGTGGTTAGAAAATCGAGGAGGTTTTGGTTTTTCAAAATATATATAAATGTGAGGAGGGTAGTTAATATACGGTTTACTTTAAAAATCAAAGAGTGTGAAGAGAAGAAAATATACGCCATTTCAAACTTGGGGGAGGTTGCTGCATTTGTTATTTTAATCTTACTGATTCGAGGATAGTACTGTTAATCACCGGCAAGTCATTTGATCTCTGCCCACTTTACTTTGTTTTTCCCTTTTGAGGGTGTAGGACATTCTGTGTTTAGGGTTTAGGTATTATTTTTGAGGGTAAGGAAACTTGGTGGATCTGGGTTTCAACCCATTCTGGGGTTTGAGGTGGTTTGGGGGAGGTATAGGGTTTGAGATCGAAGTTTTGATAAATTTCTAGAGGGGGTAGACGGGATAGGAGGTGTGAACACGGAATTGTCGAGTTTATCGATCTAATTACGTGCCTCTTCTTCTGCAAGCTAAAATGGATAACCGTCAAGCTTTGAGATGGAGACTGATAGATGAAGAGATCGATGAATTCGAAGCTAGTATTTCTGGTCGAGCCCCAATGGATGAGGGTAGTGATGTAGAAGTGTTAGATGTTGTGACCGAGGCTCTATTATCTATAGTTCTGCCGGCTGAGGAGGTTCCAGTTACAAGACGTCGAAGGACGATAGTGACCGAAGGTAGTGATGAAGAGGAAACTGTATAGAGGAAGAGGGGTGATGTAGGGCCTTCGGGTGGTGGAGAGGGAAATAAGGTATAGAGTAACGATAGTGGGGATTTGACTGAGTCTGATAGGGTCGAAGGTGCCGTTTTGGCTAAAGATAGGATTAGATTAGATCGGTTTGCCGCCAAATTAGAACTCTCAAAGGTGGGGGAGTATCTGAGTGTTGCGGGGGCAGGGTTGACCTTCAAGTCGAACCCTGGGGAAGGGATTATGGCTTATAGAGGCCAAATTCAATTGAGACTGGAGCTTCCTCTTCGAAGACTGGTGAAAGAAGTGCTAAATTTTTTGGGGGTGCCTCCGGTGTAAATGAACGATAATTTTTATGAGATGATGAGGGTGATAGAGGGGATGAATGTAAAATTGGTTGGTGAGGGTCGAAGTTTGATTAAGTAGTTTGACATTATCACCTTTTACTCGAGGAAGGCTAGTCAGAACCCGGGGACCTATCACATCTAATGTCACCCAAAGAAACCTTGGTTCTTTGATCTGTGCTCGACAGGCCGGGGGTGGAATACAGATTTACTGATAGTAAGGGGTAACTAGGAGAATGTAGACGAGGATGACCCTTATAAATTATATCATAGGGTATATAGCGAAAGTAAGTTTACCGTCGAAGGGTTGATGATGTGTATCTGAAATAAGTGATAACTGCGTTCTTTTTATAATCTGCAGGTCCGAAGAGTTCGTCTTGGGATAATCCGGTAAATTATATGGATACCCTGCTCGAAGCTAGTGAAGACTGGGTAAAATTTGTGCTTGACAGTCTCAAAATCAAAAGGCAAAGAAGGAGGAAGGCGGATTCCCTGCTTCGAGACGTACTCACTACACCAAAGCTACCAAGGAGGAAAAAAGGTGAAGGTGTTTCAAAGGGGCAAAAAGAGATGGAAGGGGAAGAGTTGTCAAGGAACTACCAGTTTGTGCCGAGATTGCGTTGGGGATCAAAGTAAGCAGCGCCAGTGCCCGAAGGGGCAGGATATGCTTTAAAGTTGAGTCTGAGGCCTGTAGCAACTCAAACTGAGAGGGGGAATGACCGGGTAGCTCCCGAAGCCCTGGAGGTGCAGGAATCGAAGGATGGCTAATGCAAGAGACGTAAGGTGCTGGGGGAGGATGATACACTGGAGGATGATGAGATGACGGAGGTTGAACGACATGAGCAGGCTGTGGCAAAGCAGGCTTCGATGATTGAGCTCTGGGAAGATGATCCAGATGAGACTTCGAAGGAAATAAAAAAGTACATGTTTCAGGTAACTATATATGGCTTTCTGTTGTGATACCTTGAGATTTCTTGAAAATTCTTCGAGTTTCGAGGTACACTGATTTCTTGAATATTTTAGCAGATGGATGTTTGGGTAGAAACTTGCAACAAGGCAATAAAGTCAGTAAAGGAGAAATTGCAGCAAGAAAAGGAAAACCTGAATCTTTCTTATGGGAAAGAGGCATCATTGGTGTCTGAACTCAGGAAGTTGAAGCAAGATCTGGGGGTGCTTACTGACTCTTATGATGAGAGGCTCAAGCTGCAGTGGTCGAGGTTGGAGCGAGAGTGGTCTGCAAAGCTTGCGGCGTGTGAGAGGGAGAAAACAGAACAAAAGGTGAATTTCCAGCGGCAGTATGATGGTGAATATTAGGTTGAAAACCTTTATAGATGATAAAGGGTATGAACCCGAGACAATGCAACCTTACCCTGTGTCTCAAGAACTTGTTGAAGGGGGTAAATTGCAGATGAAGGGAGGAGAGGCGAACATTGTTGAAGAAGCAGCTGGAAGTACTAGGGGTGGTGCATATACTTCTTTTATTGGAGTGCCCATTGGTAGGATTGTTGATGGTTTGGCTGTCGAAGGTTTGAATGAAGCCGCTGAAGGTGTTGGTGCTGGGGGGTCTGTGGAGCAAGAAGGTGTAACTGCGCCGATATGAGGTATTTAGGGTTGGGGTTCCATGTCTTCTTATACTGAATATAATGTTGAGTTGTAATATGTTGAACGATGTTGTCGTTTGTTGTTGGTCTCTGAACTCGGTAGGTTTTTTTTGTACTTTTGTTATCTGGTAAACTTCTGAAGTTGATGCTAAACATATTGATGCGTATTTTCTGAAGTGAATTCCACATATATTGATTATGGACATACTGATTCTGAACTTCTGATTTGTTATCTAATTTTCTGATTGATTATGTTATCATGCTCTGACCTTGAATTGTTGGAATTTGGATACGTATTCTATTGATTTTGCTTGTTTTGGACTCTTGATGATTGATCTTTAAATTTTAGCGCAACTGTTCCTCTGATGGATAATATGTTGAATATTCTCTGTACTTGATAAAATTGTAGATAGTATTTTCGTATAGCGTTGCTGTTTGAATGACTGTAGTGTGATCGAACTCTGAAGAGTATCGAAGATGTTTTGATCAAACTTTGTATGTTATGCTGGACATCGAAGGTCGAAGCCACAACGATGTTTGAAATTTTGAAAAATTTCTAGGTCGCCTCCGAGTATCAGTCGGGCCGAGGGGACGTGATACCTAGAGGAAACCTAAAAATTTACTGGACTTCGAAGGCCTAAGCCATAGCGAAGCAATATCTGATCGCCTCCAATGCATTCCCGAGGGTCCGGTCTTTCGTCCATTCGTGCCCCTTGAGTTTGCTCGAATGTTGGAAACTTAAGCAATTCAAGGTCGGCCCCAAGTATCAATCGGGGCGAGGGTGGACATGATACCCGAGGTAAACCAAGAAAAAGACTGGACTTTGAAGGCCTTGACCATAGTGAAGCAATATCTGATCGCCCCCAATACATCCCCGAGGGTTCAGTCTTTTGACCATCCTTGCCCCTCGAGTTTTCTCGAAATTGGGAGCTTGAAAAATCTCGAGATTACCCTTAGGTATCAGTTGGGTCGAAGGTTGACATGATACCTAAGTTAAATCAAGAATTCAAAATGAAACAGGAGACGAAGTAAGGGTTGATAAATTTGTTTACTGAATGTTCTGGATTACATCAGTTGTACATGGTTGAAGATACGGCATGTTATAGGAGACCATCTGCATTGTGTTCCAGGGGTTTGGTAGAGGTTCTTCGTCTTCTGTCATTAAGTAATAAGACTCCTTATCTATTTTATCGTAGATGACATATGGTCCTTCCCCAGATTCGGCTAACTTGCCGGCATTTCGAGGTTTCGAAGATTGGTTGACACGTCGAAGTACTAGATCTCCAATGTTGAAACTTCGTGGTCGAACTCTTTTGTTGTAAGATTTCTGAAGTGTTGTGTGGTACCGGCCAAGGTTGGCGATAACTCGATCTCTGATTTCATCGATCCATAACATGTTGCATGCAAGTTTGAACTCATTATCTTCGACTGGGAGGTTAGGGTCTCGAGTGGGTACTTCGAATTGAGTTGGTAATACAACTTCAGTTCCATATGTTAGAAGGAAGGGGGTGCATCCTATAGATTTTCTTGGGGTTGTGCGATAGGCCCAGATGACATGTTGTAACTCTTGAACCCATCGTCCTTTCTTTGCATCGGCTCTCTTCTTAAGACCATCGACAATGGTTTTGTTAATTTCTTCAAGACCGTTGCCC
The DNA here is from genome assembly GCA_014058105.1 of Kingdonia uniflora. Taxonomy (NCBI): domain Eukaryota; kingdom Viridiplantae; phylum Streptophyta; class Magnoliopsida; order Ranunculales; family Circaeasteraceae; genus Kingdonia; species Kingdonia uniflora. The sequence goes on from JACGCM010002073.1 coordinate 1,010,011, forward strand.
TAGGGATAGTAAGGTGTGGAGGGTGAGAGGATGATATTGTGTTTTTTAGGAAGTTTCTGACTTTGCTGCCAATGATTTGGGGACCATTGTTGCATCAAATCATGTAGGGACAGCCAAAGCGAGTGATGATGTTTTCTCATAAAAAATTGACAACTTCCTCTTCTCTGGTTCGGCATAGAGGTACAACTTCGACCCATTTGGTGAAGTAATCAGTTTTGACGAGGATATTTTCTCTGCTACCTGAGGCTTTTGGGAAGGATCCAATGAAATCGATGGCCCATCTTTTAAATGGCCAGGAAACTTGACTGAAATGGAGGTCTTGAGAGGGGCAATGGATGTCATGGGCGTGACGTTGGCATTTGTCACAATGTTTTGCATACTCTGAAGCTTGTTTTTTCATATTGGGCCAAAATAATCTTTGGGTGACAGCTCGAAGGGCTATAGAATGACCGGCGGTGTGAGCATCGCAGGTTCCTTCGTGGAGTTTAGCTAAGGTTTGAGAGGCTTTGGCTTGGGATATACATCGAAGGAGGATGCCATTTGGGGATTTTTGATGTAGTTGGTTTTTGTGGATAATGTATCTACAACAGTTTTCTAGCAGTGACCGTTTGGCTTTGGCATCATCTGGGAGGATGGCATTGTTGAGGTAATGAAGAAACGGTGTTCACCAATCGTCTGGATCGTGACTCTCGCCCCCAATATTGATGGTATTGATTTCCATCTGGTCGATACTTGGGCGTTCGAGTACTTCGATATTGAGGGTCTGAGATTCTGATTGTCCAAGCATAGCTGTTATGTAGGCGAGGGCATTTGCATGTCTATTTTCTCCTCGAGGGCAATGAGTGATTGTGAATTTTTCGGGGAATCGGTCCATGCGCTGTCGCAAAAAAAACGTAGTCAGCCATGCGACTGTAAGCTTGGTTTTCTCCTGTGTAATGTCTCTGAACAAGTTAAGAATCTGTAAAGACTGCAAGTTTAGGAATGTCGAGGCCGAGTGCGAGGTCGAGGCCATGGATCAAGGCTTCATGCTCTGCTTTGTTATTGGAACATTCAAAGGTTAGTTTGACAGCTTTCTCTATGCGGTCATTAGTAGGTGTTACCAAGACAATACCAATTCCTTAGCCATTAGGTCCTGCTGATCCATCTGTGAATAAGCGCCAGCCAGGGAGAGGGTCCCAAGAATTTGTAATTTTGGGTTGGTCTTCTGATAAGTCATCTTCGTGTTCTTCCCAATCGACATCTTCGACCGGGAAGTCAGCTAGAAATTCTGCTACTGTTTGGCCTTTCTGGGATATTTCATTCTCGAAGGTAATATCGTGTTCGCCAAGGTATACGGACCACTATTGCACTCGTCTGGATTTTTCTTTTTTTCTGAGTACTTCTCGAAGGGGATAACTGGTAATAACAAGGATGGGATGAGCCTGAAAATATGGTTTGAGCTTATGGGCGGAATAGACAAGTGTGAGGAGCAAACATTCATGTTTTGAATATCGAGTTTCTGTGAGGGTTAGAGTTTTGCTGATGAAATATACAAGTTTTTTTATGTTGGAATCAAGTCGAATGAGCACCGAGCTGAGAGAGGTTTCTATGGCAGTAAGGTATAAAGAGAGTGTTTCGCCTTCGATTGGGGTACTGATGATTGATGGATGGCCAAGATAAGTTTTAAGTTCAAGGAAGGCTTGTTCGTACTCAGGGGTCTAGTCGATCTCGGGATTGTTCTTCTTTTTTATTTTGTGGACGCCCTGATCGCTTAAGAGGGAAAAAAGCCAAGCACATCGATTTGAGGATTTAGAAATAAAACGATTGAGGACTGCTATCCTGCCTACCACCTTTTGGATGTCTTTCTTCGTTCGGGGCGAAGGCATGTCTATGAGGGCTCGAATGTGGGTGGGGTTAATCTCTATCCCGCGTTTACTGATAAGGTGACCCAAAAATTTTCTGGATGACACGCCAAATTGGCACTTATCTGGGTTGAGTTTCATTTTATGCGTGTGAAGTATTGAGAAATTTTTTGAGAGGTCTTGGATATGGGTGTTTTTCTGAAGGCTCTTGCATAATATGTCGTCGATATAGACATCGACAGATTTGCCAAACAAAGGTTTGAACATGGTTGTGACAAGGCGTTGGTAGGTGGCTCCGACATTTTTAAGGACGAAGGGCATAACATTGAAACAGTAAATGCCTTGTTCAGTTATAAATGAATTTTTATGTTGTTCTTCAGGGAGGAGGGGTACCTGATTGTAACCCGAGGCCGCGTCCATCATGGATAGATGCTCGTGTTCAGCAGTGACATCGAGGAGTGCTGAGATAGTCGGTAGGGGGAAACTGTCCTTCGGTGTGTGCTTGTTGAGGTCGGTGAAGTTGACGCAGATTCGGATATTTCCATTCTTCACTTATTTGATAAAGCCTGCGGTTATGAGCTTGTCTACTTCAAGGTTCACGGCTTCTCAAAGTCGTGGTGCTAGGTTACACTTATTTTATTTTACTGCTGAGGAATATGGGATGAGATCGAGGCGATAGCAGGCCAGGTTGGGGTCGACACCAGGCATCTCTTGAAATGTCCAAGCGAATATGTCTTTGTTTGTTCGAAAGAACTCTAAAAGTTTGAGGTGCTCTGACTCATTGAGGAAGGTTCTGATTAATATACACCGACCAGGACCGTCGAGTTCGATATAGACAGTGAGTTCGATGGGTGAGGTGGTATCTTTCGAAGTCGATGGGATAGAAAGATGTTGTGATTGCTATGGGCGGCTGACAAGTTTTCAGGTTTGGCCGATCTCTGGGTGCTCGTATGAGCGGGCAAGGCGTTGAGAGCCTTTCAAATTCTAAGTACCCCCGTGATTGCTGAATCAAAGGGTCTGATGGTAGGTCGAAGGTATAACTCGCATGGCGTGAAGCCAATTTCGTCCGAGTATACCGAGGTATTCAGACTTCTTGTCAATGACGATGAAGTTGGTTTGAAGGGTAATGGGGCCTGTAGTGATGGGTAGGCTGGTACGGCCAATATCGACTTCGGTTGATCCATTAAAACCTTTAAGTTCGACGTTGGCTGCGGTTATGAGATCTTTTTTCTTCATGGTTTGGATTGTTTGGAGAAAGAGGACATCAGGTGCGCTCCCAGTGTCTGCGAGCATTGTATGGATGACGAGGTTCTCGATCTTAATCATGATGACTAATGGATCGGAATGGGGGAAACAAACGTGTGAAGTATCACAGTCGATGAAAGAAATACCTTCGAGTCGAGGGTGACAACTTGATTCTGGCAGAAGGGTAGGGAATTTCTCCTGATATGTGAGCTTGTAACATTCTTCGATGCATTTTCGTTTTCTTTTGGAATGTCCACTGTCTATGTTGTTGACTTCGATAAACTTGACTCTATAAATGTTTACCTCGGTTGGGTCAGTAGTAGGGGTGGATAGATATTTGAGGTAAGACCCATCGAGGTAGCTTGGAAGATCAACAATATACTGGTACAAACGTCCTGCTCTGAAGATATATTTGAGAGAACGCTGAGGGGTGAAACATTTATTGGTATGGTGACAATTGTACTTATGGTTAACACAGTATGATTTGCCTGGTCTGACTTCGATGGGGAAAGGGACGTACCAAATGGGGTGAGCCAGTATGTATGGTAGAAGGGTGCTGAGTGGGGGGGGCAGTGAGTGTAGGCAAAACAGGCCTTGATCGCTTCTTGCGAGCTTCGGTGCTGTTATCAATTTTGGGGAGTTTGCGGCTCTCAGTCTCCTGTGAGACAGGAGCGATCAGGGGTGTTGGAGCAGAGTGGGGGTATTGCCGAGGTTTATTAAAGTTTGATGTTTGTGAAGGCTGGCTCTGTTTGCGGAACTCTTGAAGGAGCTCGAGATCGATATAACCATTGACCTTCGAGAGCATCTCTTCGAGTATTTTTGGTTTGTGGAGGACTTGGTGCTCTTTTTCTCGGCTGTGATCGGGCAGAGCATTCGAATATGCCAGAATAGCATTCGAGCAGTCAATGTTCTCTATTTTCTGGGATTCGTCGAGGAATCTCCTGGTGAAGGCTTCGAGGGTCTCACTGCCAGATTTTCTGAAATTAAATAAGGCGTCAACTCTGACCTCTCTGTCTTTGTTGAAGGAAAATTGGGCAATAAAAAGTTGTGATAGTTGCTCGAAGCTTCGTATCGAGCCATTTGGGAGGTTGTGGTACCATCGAAGGGGGTTGTCAGTAAGGCTCATTGGGAAAAGGCGACATAACAGGTAGTCAGCCGTAGAGTAGAGGTTCAGGGAATTTTGGAATTCTAGGATGTGGGATTTAGGGTCTGTGTTACGACATTTGCTGAGTTTGGGGGCACGGAAGTTGGAGGGTATTTCGATAGACAAAAGTTTGGGGCAGATCGGGTTATTGAGGCAGCTCCAGGAGTTTGTGCTGAACTCGTGCTAACGCGAATGACTGGTTGTATTTTGTGGTCGAAGTCCTGTTGTGTAACATATGCAGGATGTGGGAGAGATTGATGAATTTGAAGGTTGTGAGGTTGAGCATGTGGTATAAAATTAGTACTGTGTTCCCCGAGTCGTTCTCGAGCAGGACTGCGTCTGGGGTGTCTGGAGGAGCGAAGGGTTGAGTTAGAAGCGTCTTTTGTGGGGTGAATCTTGAGGTAGATGGAGCCGGTTGGAGGAATAATATGGGGGAAACCTTCGGCGCCGGTGTGAACAGGGGGTATCTCGAGGTTTGGTGAGGGTCTTAGGCAGGCGCAGACAGATACGCGCGATGGGTCTGGTGCCTGGGGCGGGCGAGCAAGTTCTAAGGGCTGTAATCTCTGTAGCTCTCGGACGATGCTGCGCAGTTCATCGATTGCTCTATTATGTCTGTTTTCATCATCCATGCGGCGATTCTGCTCAGTTTCCAATGCCAAGCGGTGGCTGTCGCACTCCTGGTTTTGCTGTTTCTAGTGGCGCTCCTCTGCCTGAGCGACTTGTTGAGATAATAAGGCTATTTGGGTAGCTACTCCGTCAATGGAGTTGCCTGCCTCGGTTGAGTTGGAACGGCATGTGGGTACCATTGAAAATAATCAGGTGAGGTGGAAAACAAAAGGAGGGGAAATAGGAAGGGAGATTGGTAGGGTTGGAAGCACAGATCGCGCCAATTGTAGGGACCTAACTTCGTTTGGAGATGAAATTGGTTCTTACAAAGTAGAATCAATCTTCAATCAAAGGGATGCAAGCAATTGGTCTAGAGTAAGAACTAACTACAGACAAACACTTGCGTAGAGACCCGAATGTGACTTTCTACAACCTCTGATGAGGATTTTTAAGATAGATTATATTACTGAAGAGTAATTGGTAGGTTCAAGCACAGTGTGCACTAGGAGGTCGAAGGTAAAATGCAAGGGGTCGGAGATGATTTTTCTAACCCCCACTTGGTTTCCCATCTCCTCTATTTATAGAGTCATAAGAAGCTGAGTCACCAAATGTGGGTCAGGTTTACATGATTACTGTCAAGAAGTCCCAGCGATTTATGACACCAGCTCTGTCTGTACTCTCACTGTGACAGCTGTCTGATGTGTCTATGTACTTCTGCACTATGGTACAGTGGTCGGCCTGTCACTGTAGCTGTAAAGGCCAATCATTACGATGGCTTTTCTGGTGAACTGGCTGTCTGTCCCATCATACTTTGACCATGTGTAGATATGGTCAAAAAGTATCTGTCGCGACGTGTTAATCCATCCTCGAAGCTTTGTCTGGTGTCAAAGCTTTGTCCTCGGGGGATCTCTGGGGAGCCTGTTTTAGGGATTGAGTAGGCTTCGATACATTCGAGTAGGTTATGAAGTGGGCTTCGACTGTCTGTCGAAGGCTACGAGTAGGCTACTACAATCAGACTCACTAGACTCATCAAATTTCTCATCCCCATCCCCATCCCCATCCCCATCCCCATCCCCATCTGTGTCCTCACTCATTTCTTCATCTATGTCCTCACACTTCTCTTCATTAGATTCCTCATCCCCACCTTTTTTTTTATCTTCATCATCTGTGAGATAACCATAGTTCCTTTCCTCTTCATCCTTAGAGGTTGTGTATTACTTAGTGGTTCTTGGATTGTCATTACCATCACTGTCCATTGTAGAAGATTAAGAGAAGAAGATTGTAGAGGTTGTGTTACGTTGTATGCTTTTAGGGGTTACAGTTGTGGTTATATAGGGGTTATAAACTAATTACTCTTCTAATTAATACACTTTACAACTTTCCATATGCCCTAGACAATACCTGCAAACAAAAAAATAGTAGTTGGAAGATTAGGAGATGATTAATACCTGCAAATGGATTGATTCCATGCTGCATGACACACAATACATTCTCTTACTTGTACATATAATAAACATACAACAGAGCTTAGTGAACTTACACTGTGTGCATGCCATACCATAAAAGGTCTTTGCATACCTAGACAATAGATCTTCCTGCATAAACAACAGTGGCAGATTCTTGTATAAAAACAGTGGCATATTCCTGTAAAACAGTGGCAGATTCCTGTATAAAAGGAATGCCAAATTCCTGCAAATAGTGTAACCAAGTGCATAAAAGCAGTGCCATATTCCTCCAAACAGTGTAACCAAGTGCAAACACAACTTCATATTGAAACACAAATATACAACCACAAACACACAAACTTAAACATTAGGATTACAAAAACTTGAACATTGTTAAACTTGAACATTAGGATTACACAAACAGTGCCAGATTTTCATAATAATATCACTGTTAAACTTGAACATTGTTCCCCCACCATAGATATTAGGATTACACAAACTTAAACATTGTTCTCAAAAAGTAGTGTTTCTCCAAACTTAGCTACATATACCCCATAATTCTCATAGAATTCTCAAAAACCCCCAAAATTATAGCTTCACATTCATCAACAAAATTATAGCTTCACAAAATTCTCAAAAAGTTGGCTTCTAGATCCACACTAAATTAGCCAAACTTCTCTGGGAGGCTTAAGCAATTTCTTGTATGGATTGTTGGGTGGTTGCTTACTAGCTGACTTCCCTGGGTATGAATTATTGGTTCTTGTGATAAGCTTGTTGTGCTTGTCCTACCTCTTACAACTACAGTGTTGCCTCTCCCACCTCTTACGACTGCAGTGTTGCCTCTACCACCTCTTCCAGATTGAGTGTTGCCTCTCCTACCTCTTACAACTGTAGTGTTGCCTCTCCCACCTCTTCCAGCTTGAGTGTTGCCTCTCCCACCTCATATAACTATATCGTTGCCTCTTCCAGATTTAGTGATGCCACTCCCACTTCTTCCAGTTTGATTGTTGCCTCTTTCTCTCACATTTATGCCTCTTCCACCTCTTCATCTACGAGTTGGGACTGTTGGTTGTGTTGGTAGCTCACTAGCAACTCTACTTCTAGGTCCAAAGCTATCTCTAGGCCTATTACATCTTGGCCTACCTCCCTCTCTTACCCTAGTTGTAGGTTGTGAACCTCTTAGCCTTAGTTCAGCTGGTGGGCCTTTACAAGTCTTCTTGCTATAGCCCAAATGTCCATATTTGTGACACCTCTTCTGTTGGCTCCCACCTTCATCATCACCTTTCCTTCTCACTTTCCTAGGCCTACCAGCCCCCCTCACCAATGGTGGTGTCAATACTTCAATATTCGCAGTCTACAATCAAAACAAAACATAAACTAAATGAAATTGTGCATAAATGAAATTATAAACTTAAATAAACAAAAGAAAATATCACATAACATTAACTTACTTTGTCCCAGAGTGATGGATCACTAATGGCTAAAACTGAACCATTGTATGTCTTAACATAAGAAGAAACCATGTGATACTCACTACAATACCTGCAAATAAGTCATAAGAAGAAAAATTGTTAATTTAACAAAAAAGAAAGAAATAATAATAAAAAAGGCTAGAAAAAATAAGTTAACTTACCCCACCCAGTTTAACCTCATGTGACTTATCACACAATATGCATGAACAAAAGACAACCCTGTAACCTACTACTCATTGCAATCACAAGTCCTTTATTCCAAATTTTCTTTCCACTTCTTCCCATCTTTAGAAACTACCACCCAACTGTTAAAATCAGAATCTTAGGGTTCATACTCATTGTAAAACCTCTTTATCCTGTCAATATGTATCATGGCCCTAGGTACCACAAAATTCTAATCCTTGTCCAGTCACCTCTACAGGTTCATACTAATACTCTACAGGTTCCTTGTCCAGTCACCTCTTGGCTTCAGGATTATCAACTTGAAGCTTGTCTAAAAATACTTGCTTATCAGCTTCAACAAAAGCCTTTGCTGCTCCCCAACATAGCCTTTCTAAGTGTGATCCCTTAAAAAAAAATTGAAGTTCTTCCACATGTGCCTAAAGTAGAACCTGTTTTGATGTGGGAACCCCTGAAACATAAACCCAATAAGTAAGTAAAGAAATACAAAACAAGAAAGTAAGCAACATGCCATTTTGGAAGATTCTCGATGGAATTTGGAACAACATTCTTTACCGTCCTATCCATGCGGCAGTCTATTTTTTGAATCCAAGTCTATTTTATTATGATGATTTTGTTGTTGATGCCGAGGTAGCAGGTGGACTTTTGTGTTGCATTGTACGTATGGTAGAGGATAAGAAGATTCAGGATTTAATACTACCGTAGCTAGACGAATATCGAGAGGCTAAAATACCATTGACAATGAGGAAGAACCATAAAAAATTCAACCAAAAAAGGAACAGCAGCAGTAGCTGCAGATGCCTACCAAAGTGGAGAAGAAGAAATATGAAATCTACAAGAAGCCTCTTTCTTCTGACTAAAAGAAGTATGGGGTATTTGTATATGCTTATACATTACAGTGGTAGTAATATGTTGTTAATGGAGTCTCCGGTTTCTAGAAGATGTTAATCCTTGATATTTCTGACTTTTTTGTAAATACTCCTGAAAGCATCTCACTTTTCTCAATGTTCATATAGCAGAAATCGGTATTAATTGGTGCTTGATGTTCAATGCTGAAGTAACTCTTTGTGGGCATCTTTGAAATTTGCAGTCTGTTTAAATATTTATGGTTACCTGAAAGTATTCGTGATGCAAGAAAAGGGCTTATTCAGGACTGTATTGACATGTTTATTCTTCCCTTTATGTGATTTTAAACAGGTAATGAATTTATGTGGGGGTTGCAGTTGTATAGGTTTAATTGTAGCCATCAGTTTAAGATGGGGTATGACATTAGAAGTGAATGTGTAGTAGAATGCAGTAGCAGTCATTAAAACATCTAAACTGTACAAACTGCATCGTGCAATGCATTATAAGCTGGATCTAAACAGATCGAACAGCTGAAAATATTCCAAGGCAAAATTTCCTAGCCAAAATGTCAGGTGTGATTCAGAAAAGATAAAAGGAAAACTTGGCTCTAATTCATGAAACTAATTAATATTAGGCCTTTCGTATGAACATCACTAAGTTTTGCCAATAATATTAAGCCATGATTGAAGTATGAGTAATAAATTAAAACAAAATCATACCAAAACACCAATGTCATTAACCTTTCAGTTATACTCGAAATTGTTACAGAAGTTACTTTCCAAAAGTTTACTTCAAACCACTTGAAGGTCTTGTGTGTTTATTCACACTATTTCGTCTTCTTGAGGGACCCACTTAGAGCGGCTTTCGTCCTTGTCCATTCCCTCTCTGAGGCAGCACTCTTCATGAAGGTGCATAATTTGTTAATGCAAGCCACTTGAGCAATATTTTGATCAGGTCCATTGTCTTTATTTTCAGATAGTTCATCGTTATCTTCCTATAATTTATTTTGAGATAGTTTATCTTTCTCTAAACCAGGTGAAGCTGCTCCCCCTTCCACTAATGATAACATAATGGTAGCAGCAAGTGCAGAAGTTGCCTTCTGCTGCAATATTCGATCTTTCCCAACCTCGACATCTTTCAAATCTACTTTTATAGTGACATTATTCAAAGGCTTTGTCAAGTTTTTCTATTTGCTGTTATTGAAATTTTCAATGGCTAAACTACTTGGTAAATCTCGTGTTGCTGAAACACTGCCTGGTAAAATATGTGAGATGCTAAAAGCCTTGATATTTCTGCTGGTAAGTCTTCGGTTTCTAGCAGATATTAAGCCTTGATATTTCTGACTTTTTTGTAAATGCTTGAAAGCATCTCACTTTTCTCAACAATGCTTCTAATGTGAGGCTACAAGTATGAAGCTTCACCGAACAAAAATGCTCCAGAAGTTCACCAAGCAATTCCAGCCACATTTGGAGGGATTTGTCTCCCTTGGAAGACCAAACATACTTTGGCAGAACAAATTTTGACACTCAAGAGCTATCGCCTTGGTGGACTTTGGCATTTCAAATGGAGATATTTGAAAGCGGTAAAGAATGTTCGACAACAATATCAACCAATTCGCCTTTAAGGACAAAAGCATTAACCATCCCCGTGGTTGATACACAACATGTATCCTAGTCATTGACTTTATTATCCCAGATCTAGTTGGCTCCAGTTTTAAAAAAATAAAAATTGATATGTTTAATTTATTTAACTACCTTTTGTTTAGGTCACTTAAAATTATTCTTCAATTTCTCATTGTAATATAAAAATATATATTGATCAATCATTATGATGTGATGTTGCAGTTAAAGCTCAATTGGTTGTTGCTGCAGTGCAAGATTATTAAATGGAAAGAAGACGCAAAAAACAGTACAAGTGAGCTTACTTCCTTTTAGTGTTGATTTGTTAATATTATCGAAGCATAAAAAGTTTTTCATTATATGTATGCCAAAGTTTACCATTGATGCTCCTTTCGTAGTATCTATTATTCCGAGTTGTGTTATACATTATTTGCATATTAACTGGGATGTACTTAGGAGATGCATATATTTTGAAGAGAAAAAAAGGCAGAAAAAACTCTCATAATTTTACTAGGTAAAAATCTTGGGATAATCTTTAAATGAACATAAATCGATCTTTGAGATATGATTCACCTTTTTACTTGTTTTATCTTTATTTTCTCACTTTAGGACAATTTTGCTTTAGCCAGAGATATTGAAGTTCTGTGAACATGCCTTCTACGAATTTGAACAAGAATTGGATTAAAGCAAGTAGATTGACATATGATTTCCTCAATGGTGTTCGGTTGTTCATTGATTATGTAAAATAAACTTTAAGAGATATGGCATATTGTCCTTGCAACAAATGTCGTAATGTCAATGAGGCAAAAGCAGTTGATGAAATAAGAACCCATTTAATAACTTATGGTATAGATCAGTCATATATGACTTGGTATTTTCATGGAGAGTCTAGAGATATTACTGTTGATACACATATTCAGAATCCTAATGAATCTTTAATTACTCAACATGATGACGTTGAGCGACCAGGAATGCTTGATTTAGTTGACGATGCCTTTGGTTATATACAACCTGAAGACCTTAACGAAGGCACCCAAGATGGTTCTTATGAAGGTGCTGATGAATTCTCGGAGGAGGAAATCGAGTATCAAAAGTTAAAGGATGATGTTTCACGTCCATTATACCCTTCATGTTCACCAGCTGATACAATGTTGTCGACAACAATTGAGTTAATGAGTTTGAAATCAACTTGTCAATTGTCTGATTTTGGCTTCACAATGTTGTTGGTTTTGTTGAAACGACTTCTTCCTTAAGATAATACTTTGCCATAAAGTATGTATGCTGCTACGAAGATGATAAAGTGTTTGGGTATGAATTATGAAAATATTGATGCGTGCCCAAACAACTGCATATTGTATTGGAGGGAGCACGACAACAATTGAGTTAATGAGTTTGAAATCAACTTATCAATTGTCTGATTCTGGCTTCACAATGTTGTTGGTTTTGTTGGAACGACTTCTTCCTAAAGATAATACTTTGCCAGAAAGTATGTATGCTGCTACGAAGATGATAAAGTGTTTGGGTATGAATTATGAGAATATTGATGCGTACCCAAACAACTGCATATTGTATTGGAGCGAGCATAAGACTAAGGAAAAATGTCCTATATGTGGTGTAAGTTGATAGAAATTCGAGTACCTTGCGAAGAAAAAATCAAGAAAGATATCGGTAAAGGTGTTAAAGTATTTTCCCTTAACACCCAGGTTGAAAAGGCTTTACAGGTTAGTGTTAATCCTTATAACTTGTATAGTTATTTTATGAACAGGACCGACTAAAGAGGCATTAATTATGCCTTTTCAATTTTTTTCACAACATTCCATTCCATGGAATGCTGAGAGTTTGAAATGGCATCATAAAGGTTAATCCAATGATGGTCTCATGCGTCATCCCATTAATTCTTCGTGTTGGAAAGAAGTAGATATTAGGTACCCTAAATTTTCAAAAAAAGTACAAATTTTTTATCTTGGACTCACTACTGACGGGTTCAACCCATTTGGTAATAAGAGCAGTTCGTATAGTTGTTGGCCAGTGATGATTGTTCTGTACAATCTTCTACCATCTTTGTGCATGTAATTTTTTTTTACTTTACTTACTCTACTTATTCTAGGTAAGAGTGGTCCAAGAAAAGATATTAATGTTTACCTCTAACCTTTGGTCTCAGAGTTGAAAGATTTGTGGGATAATGGCATTTTAACTTATGACGCTCATGAGAAGACCATGTTTACAATGAAAGCAATCTTATTATGGATGATCAATGATTTCTTGCATATGGACATATCTCTGGCTACAGAACTGGACAAAAAAATGGGGTGTCCAGTTTGCAGCGAAGGCATATCCTCAAAGAGGTTAAAATATGGATGTAAGATGTATATGGACACTAGAAGATTTTACAGCAGATCATCCCTTTAGGAAACAAAAATCGCAGCTCATGGGATTGAGGAACATAGAAGGACACCAATACGTTTGACTGGTTCAGAGGTATTAAGCAGAGTAGATAAGGTTAGTAACAAAATGGGGAAACGTAGGAGAGAAGAGAAAAAGAGTTGCAAATAAAGATGATGACCCGACTCCCTGGTCAAAGAAAAAAATCCTATTCAGCTTGCCTTATTGGAAGGTATGAAAATACTTATGTAGAATCAATACATATTAGATGTTAAAGTATGCATTCTAATTTTATTTACTATGTGCAGTATCTACCTGTGCCGCATAATCTTGATGTAATGGATGTGGAAAGTAACTTGCTTCAATTGCCATAACGACGATAATGGGAACTAAAGGAAAAAAAAACTAAGGATGCATTAAAGCTCGTAAGGACCTGGAGGATTTGAAAATAAGGAAACAATTATGGCTTCAACGTAGAGGCAATACGACTTTCGTACCACAGGCCCCTTCGAATTAGATCAAGCAGAAAAGGAATCATTTTCTCGCGCCCTTACATTCGTTAAAGGTCTCTATTAGGTATAATTCTAATTGGAAAACATAATGTAGACATGAAGCAACATCAACTAAAAGGTCTTAAGTCACACGAATATCATGTCCTGTTACAACAACACTTAGCAGTAGTCTCAATGCATACTTTTAAGAAGCAGAAGCCATTACTTGTTGTTTTTCGAACGATATCCTCATTCTTCAATGTGTTATGCTCTAAGGTTATCATCGAGAAGAACTACAAGTCATGGTCAAATGGGTAGTTGAAATCTATGTGTGTTTGAGAGTACTTCCCTCATTTTTTTTGTTCCATGATTACCTTGTGTACCACAGGGGAGGAGGCATTGAGATGTGGACCCGTCAGATTTTGATGGATGTATGGATTCAAGAGGTTTGTTAGTAGTTTAAAGTTATTTCATTCATAGCGTACAATTTTCTTAAATTGATATAGATTTACTACATGCATCAGAAAAATGAGAACATACAAAGATTATGTCAAGAATACAAAGCGTGTAGAAGGGGTATCGCAAACCGTTATGTTTTAGATGAAGCGATATTGTACTGAATGGAGTATATACCTAATGGTAGAAAAGGGACCCATAAACGTGGACGACCAACATTCATGGATGATGAAGTAGATAAGGAACAACTCTTGACAAAGGCAACATTATTCATCTTGAAACACTTCAGTACGAACAGGTGCGTCGTTGGGTTTTTATCTCTTATGATGGAATTGAAGAATGGGAAAAGTAAATATATATAGATATCCTTCTATTTGACGTACTATATAGGTCATACCAAATACTTAATTAATATGTAGGAAGTATGATATATACTCAGAGATTGCAAGAGAGTTTCAAGGCATAGGTGAAGCACAAACTTAGGAAAACCACTGGATATATATTATGGTTAAGGGAACAGGTTAAAAAAACATACATTCTTAATGCATTTTATGATAATTATTATTCTTAAACAAACTAATCTTGGATTTATTATTCTTTCATAGTTGAGAACTCAAAAATGTCTACACTTAAAAGATTAGTCGACGGGCCGAGCTTTAAAATGACATCATATATAAGCCTATCGCGTAAATGGATTTTGTTTTGTACAATGGACTATGAATCGTAAGACAACACAAAATAGTAGGGTTAATATGAAAGCGATGACCAATTTTGTTGCTAGTGTAAGAGATCAAAATCCACATGAAGCAGAAAAACCATATACTATGGGGTTGTAAAGGAAATTATCGAACTAGATTATTATGATTTTCCCAAACAGTATTCTATTGTGATTGGGTGCGAGTGAAGATAAAGTTAGTGGATATACAATTTGACGCTAAAGTAAATTTAACTTTGTGAACTTACAATAGTTAAAGAGAAACTCAAAGGTCCGATGAGCCATATTGTCTCGCATCTCAAGCTTCGCAAATCTTCTATTGCCAAGATCCAACAAGGACTGATTGGTCTGTAGTAATTGATGCTCCAAAAAGATTAGATAAGAACATTGACGCGTATGAAGAACGATTGGTTTTTGAGGCAGAAAATCCTTTTACTTCTTCAATGAGGGATTAATAAATGAGAATGTAGATGAAGATGAAGAAAATTACTTAAGGATCGTGGATGTAGAGAGTTTATTTATATCATAGTTGTATTTAAAACATGAACTTTATCTTTCGTCAATTTGCCAAACTTGTTATTTAATCCAACACATGGAATGGGTTTTTTTGGTAGTTTTTTTATCTATTTTGTATATTGCATTTCATTTCCCCCCAATATTTATTTTTCGTATAATTGTTTACTAATTCTAGGTTGCTTTTTGGCATTGTACAGATGTTTTATTTGTGGTATTAATTTCTTATCTACTTTTGTTTGGTTTTAGGATGATATCACCATCACAATCGACGCCAAACCCTTCGGAGCCGTTGCTTATACCGACTGGGGGATTGTATGAGCATTCCACTACATCAGGTGGAGGTAGTTCTATAACACTTTATTTACTATTTAGGGCTATAAAGACCTTGGTATGTAGATATAACCTAATGATGCTTAGTACGATGTTACTCTTTAAATCATGAAGTTATATGACTTCCAAAATTTTACCTTAATACTTGATTTTCTCCATAGATTCATCAAAACCAAAGATACCTTTGAAGTTATCGTTGCTAGGGCATGTTGTTGGAAGAATTACCCAATTTATGTCGTTTGGGCAATTTAGTGAGAGAACATATCCCCCATTACCCAGATTGTCTCGTTGTTCCTGATAGATTAAAGATACCATTTGCAGATAATATGTGTAAGTAAAAAACTTGTGAAATTATTCTTGTGTATGAATCAATGTCGTATTTTTTAATGATTATACCTTGTACTAATTACAGGAAGAATATAAACTCCTGAAGCGGCAAAAAAAAAAACTAATGAAATCAGCTAAAACTTTGGGAGAAATGGAAAGAAAACACTTAGGAAAAAGTACGATGAGTGGGATACATATGAAGCAAGGAAGAATAACTGCCCAAAAAAGGCTAGACCTGAAAATTGGGTTCGATTTGTCGACCTTACTCTACAGAAGAAGTTAAAGCTAGTTGGGAAAGAAACAAGATAAATAGGTCAAATATGGTAACCCTCATATGACTGGAGAAGAAAGGAGTATTCTGAGTAGCTGATGAAAGGTTAGCTTGATTACAGTTTGACATTATTTATTTATTTCTTTATGATCGATAATGACTTTTAGTGGTCTCTATATGTTATTGATAGATGGAAGTGGATCCAACTACTACAAGATCAGATTCCTTCTTAGTTGGCCATACTTGCAGCGACGACCATCCCCACGGCTCTTGTAGCGGATAACAAGTGGTAAGATTTATATTCGTACATAGAGCTACATATGGATTTTCATTAAATCACATTAATAGTCTAATCTTATCATAGAAAAGCAAAGATATCATAGGTTGGTATACTTTAGAGGCCTTCCTTGTAATTATGGCCAAAACTAACAGTCTTCAAATTACTTTAGCTTGTCCAAAATGTCAGTGTGGATAACAATACCGTCCCAAGGTCCTTCCTATTCTAGATTCTTGAGATACTTCAATAAAAACCTATTAGTGTAGTGGCAATCCATATTTATCAAAACCCATATGCATTATATGTTACGGACCCCTCTACAAATCTTTTAATTACTATAAATCCTTATCGTGCTCTAATTAACACCGCAGCTGGCTACCTTTCCTTCCATCTTTGCTTCTTTTTAACAGTAAGCATAGGGATCATCTGAACCAAGCAGGACTAGCACAACTCTTTTGTAAGTCCTCTTCAGCAACACTATATGAGAAAGCTAAGAAATGCAAAATTACTATATGAGATTATGCCATAGGAGTATGCTTAGTGAGTTCTTGGTTGAAAGAGATTTGTTAACTTGGAAACTAAGGATACCATGACTAAGGTATTACCAGTTTCTAGAAATAAGGGTTATATACCTCTAATCGATACACTAAGTGTACATTCGACTTTAGGTTCCTTCGATCAAACTGAATCTTCCAATGAGTGTTCCTCCAATAGCTTGGGTATCAAAGAATCAATGAAAATACTCTAGAACTCTAGCTGATATTCAAGGTGTTATTTGAAAACACTCTCGGGGGATGTTTATTAGATTTAGATTTTCTATTAACATCTCGCGATTATAACCATTTCTATATCGAGTTGAAAGATCATAAAAAAGGTGTGCTACTTTGAATAGTCTCCAGATGCAACCCTTTGGGATAACTCAAAACTCTTGACTTTCATTTTGGAGAATCGTTCCACTTAGAAGAGGTTGGGGCTCTTGTGAATAGAAGACTTGCTCATGTTGACGTAGGAAAAAAGCATCGATATTTTGAGAGTTTGTACTTTAAGGATCAAGATATTAAAGCAGTATCTACCTACTCTAATTTTCTAACGGAATTAGCCAAAATGATAC
Source organism: Kingdonia uniflora (assembly GCA_014058105.1). NCBI lineage: Eukaryota > Viridiplantae > Streptophyta > Magnoliopsida > Ranunculales > Circaeasteraceae > Kingdonia > Kingdonia uniflora. Next base: position 1,027,285 of record JACGCM010002073.1, read on the forward strand.
AACTAGCTAGGTATGAGTATTTCATAATATCACTTGCGCAAGCATACATGGGGTACATTTTCTTTCTGCCAGCATTCGTGGACTTCTGTGGTAAAATTTATATTAGAGCGAGAGTATTACACTTTCACGAGCGTGATTTATCCAGAAGTCTCCTTAGATTTTCCTCAAACCTTAATAATAAAGATATAAATATTAGCACCATAAATTCAAAGGGATATTTAGGGGCTGCTGCTGCCTTCAAGTATAAAAAGTTTACATCGTTAGATGAGGCATTTGAGTGGTATAAGCTAAATTCACAATCATGAAGAGTTCAGGCATCAGTCTAATTAAATTAGCACAGGATGCTAGTGAACCGTTCAGTTCCTAGCTAAGGTTATGCCCATATTGCAATGAAAGTGGTGGAAATTCCATTCCAAAAACCAACCCCCTATATACTGTCCACGATAATTTATTTTATCGGTATATTACTCTATGAGGCTTCCAAGTATTTATACCAAAGTGTTTCTAGAGTTTGGATTGCCACTTAGAATTATCAATGAGTTCATAATAAAGAATCTAGCACCTCCTAAATATATCGGGAGTATAGATATCTTTGATAAACTATTGCAGCCTAATAATCTTAGAAAAATTTTAGAAGACCTTATATGGATTTAGGCAAGGTTATTAAAGTTAGCAAGAAGGATTTGGGAAAGAGATTTAGGCAAGGTTGTTAAAAAGACCAAGAAAGATAAGATAAAATGGGAGAAATAAGATTGATGAAGGAAGTAGTTATATGCTATGAGATTATTTGAACACTGTGGTGGTATAAAGATTGGAATAAGGATGGAGGTTAAGGGTTTAGTTGATAAGTGTGAAGATTATAGCTCACGTCTCACGAGCTGGGATTCTCGGGAGTTCAACTACAGTTTGTACTTTTAAAGAATCAATGAAATAAAACCCCTGTCAATTATTAGAATAGTCAGTGGTCTGATCCACCACACTACATCTTCCCCCACTACAGCCAACACCTTGAACCAAAAGTTAAATACCACCAAAGCTCCTAAAGAAAGCTCGTTAATGGTAACCGATTATAGCAATTAAAAACCTAAGAGACAAAAACTAAAAACCTAAGATACCTTTACTTTTCCCAAGAATTCAAAAATTCTTAAAACTATAGTCTCATATTATTAAACCTTACATGCTAATAGCCTTTTCATAAGAGACCTTTCTTTCCTTAAGGATTAGGTGCCTTAGCTCACCACGTTCCTTCCTACGTCGGTAGTCATTTTCGACAGATCTTATCCACGTCGGTAGTCGTTTTCCATGTGTAGGTAGTTCGCGGTAACATGATCCCTTGTCTTTCTCTTAGCTCATTTCGTTTTGCCCAGCCTTTCGGTTTAGCTATACTAGGCTATTAGCCCAGCCTCTCGGCTTAGCTAAACTTGTTTTATTGGCGTACGCAAGTTAGGTCCTTTCCTTTCATAGGGAGGCCACCGTAGGCTAAGCTCTAATCGGTTATTCAGATCATTCCCTGCTTTACCATAATTAACAGGCATTGAGAGATAATACTATTACTGTCCTTCTTTGATTATGCTAAGCACCCATCCAACTTCTGATCCACGTCTCCATCTATTATTAACTCTGCACTTTGTAAGACTTTTGCCCCATATATCCTTGCTACTATACTAGACTTCGAACTGAAGCCACTGGCTATGGATTGGTCTTCTTTGTCAAAGCTTATCCTTGCGGAGATGAATAAAAAAAGCTCAAGGGATTAAGAGGTGTTATAAGTTGCTCTGGAAAGATTGCGATGCACGTCTTGGAAAAACTTCTTACTTTTGGTACTCTGCCTATTACAATATCAGATTTTGGGGGCTATCTGGTGGATGAGAGGAGGGATTCGATTTTATGAAGGTACCACTTTAAGAGAGATCAAAGCTCAACAACAAAATTTAAGAGAGTACTGCAAAACTTATAATTGAGCCAAGTATTACGAGGATGCCAAACCTTAGAGTGATAGTTGTGATTTAGCATTTCTTGTGCAGCACAATAGGAAATAGAGTAATATGATGCTATAATTTGTTAGTTCAAGTTTCATATATTAATAGAAGGTTTAATATGCCCTGTACACCCGCAAGCAATTGATGTATAAGAAAAGTAATTGAAATGGCATAGAACCAAGTAAAAATTAATGAGGTGTTCGGTACCAGAAGACTTGGAAAGATTATACTCAGAAGTACATCATTTGAAATCAGTAAAACATGAAAATATTATCAAGTTCTACAATCATAGGTAGATAATAAGAAGAAAACTTTAAAACATGAGTACTGAGTTATCACATCTGGAAGTCTGAGGCAGTATCGTAGAAGGAATAAAAAATGTGACATAAAAGCCAAGAATTGGGCTAGACAGATTCAATAAGGCTTGAATTACCTTAATAGTCAGAAGGCCTCCAATTCTTCATAAAGATCTAAAATGTGATAACATTTTTGTCAACGGGTACAAAGAAATCAAAATTGGAGACTTGGGTTAGCAAACTATTATGCAAAAGCCTACTGCTTCAAAGCGTTATTGGCACTCCATAGTTTATGGCTCCTGAGCTTTAGAGGAAGAAATAATGAACTTGTAAGCATATATTCATTTTCCATGTGTATCTTATAGATGG